>VDFB02000013.1:208323804-208587487 GCA_007258455.2 Sequoia sempervirens | reverse complement strand
GCACATTAGAGAAATATTTAATATTGGGAAAATTGAATAACAAAAAGTAAATGTGGGGGTTAATTGTTTTGTAAGCTCATGGTAAATATAGTCACATGGTTTTACGTAATACCACTTTGTGACTATGTGCAAGCTTATGTCTATAAAAGAAAGCAAATGGGTAGTTGTTTAAGGTTTGTTTATTGGTCATTTTGGCTAAGGGGTTGAGAGAATACCTTGTTGGAATTTTCAATTTTTGAAGCATGGACATGTGGGATGTGTGGTTACATGCTTGTTCACATGGAGTTCTTGCAGAGGGATTTTGTTTCAAGAGTATTCATGGAGACTCTGAAGATGTATTTTAATATTTATTTCTGAATAATACATGAGTGATGGATGTTTTTGGAGGCTTGGTTTTTCCCTCTTGAAGGTTTTCCTAGGGTATATATTATGTCATCTTTGATGGTATATTATCTATTCTTTTTTATATGGATTTTGAATACGTACTTGCATAGATTTTTGTAATTGGGTTGTGTAGAAATTAACTTAGGTGGATGAATATTTCCATTTAGACTTCCTTACCCTAAAGTACTCATTAGGAGGCATCCTTGATCCTTGAAAGTTTTGACACTCCCTGAGATGCCTATTCCTTAAAATTTTAGAATGATGATGCTATCATTTTCTACTTATTTTTTATGTTATTTTGGAAGAAGTGTCTAAATATGATTATTCCTAAGGGAATATAGTGTGATATTAAATTTAATTGATAGATAAGCTATTTAATTATAACCACTAACATATTTACTATGTTATTGTTCTAGGTTGCTACATTTTAAGTTACTGTGACTCTATAGAGGAGTAAATTTGCTACTCCTGAGTCTCTAGGACAAAGAAGATTCTATAGAGAGAAAATGGTTCTCAACTACCTCAAGGAATAATGCTCAAGTGATGGGACAAAATTATGAGAGTTCTAGAAACATAAAGAGTAAGTAACGGAGGACTTCTAGACAATCTGACAAGCTCTTGGCCAAGGATGACAACATGACACATGGACAACAACATGACACACTAATGTCCAAGAGACGTGTTGGCATATTGTGCAAACTAGAAACCAAGATTGTCACAAAAAGTAGTGAAGTGAATACTTATATTCTAATTACTAGGAACTCTTAAAATGTGAGAAAATGACAAAGTATTTAGTGAAACTAAAATTGATGCAAGAGCATCCATGGTAACTAGCAATCCTGTATCAACAAAAAGAGGTAAAATTTTGGTTGTATTTTTGGTTTCTTGAATTTTTGCTTCGATTACATGTTGTGGGGTGGAAAATTATTTATCTTCAAAGATTTAAACTTGTCAATTAAATTGTCCTTGCACTTTGACAAGTTGACTAGCGGGGTATAAAGCAAAAAGCATATTTGAAAGCATTTAAATGGCAAAATAATTAAAACCCACTATGAGGTATTGGAAATGGATAAGGGAGTTTCAAAAATATTAAATGTTAATCCCTAAGAAGTAGGGAGTGGTAAATGGACCCAAGACTTTCCTTGGATTTTTTCTTTTTCAGGAGATAAAGAAGGGCAATAATTTTTTTTGCAACATCCTATCTTTGACAAGGCTATTGTAAGTGGATTTTTATTGTTTTAATTATCTATTGAGGTCTCATTTTTGCAGCTACAAGGGATGGCATACCGGATTGAGGAAGGGAGAAAAAAGTATATCAATTTAATTCCTTAACAGGGGGAGAATAATCAACAATTTCTTAAAATGAGGGATTTTGAAGGTGATTTTTGGATGGAAGAAGGTTAAAGGGTGTAATTTTTCTCTGGAGACAAGTCTGGACATGTTTATTGTAGGTTTGATATGATAAATAACAACCCATTAGAATTCTAGAACAACTAGATTAAATTTGTAAGAGTTGCAGGTGATATATAAGTGTTGGGAGATGGTTCTATTTGCAGATACTCATATGTCTGAGCATAGTTTGGCTATGAACGTTGGGAATAGGACATTTAATTGCAATCCTAAACATATTTCATGTATCTCCTAAGTCCTTGGAAAGTGTTCCCCAACACTAGGATTAGAAAGAGATTAAATTTTAATGAAATGAACATATAAATTGACATTTGTGATAATTCCTAAATAATAGGAACAAGTGGGGACGTCCAAGAAGTGCTCCTACAAGATAGGAGCACATGGGGTGCCCACATGGAAGGTGGAACCCACCTTGATTCAGTTAACTATTTGGAGGATTGATAACACTTCAGTAACTCATGTTTAGATCCTACAAATTAGGGATTGATATTTACATGAGTAGAGTGGCACTATCAGTTCAGTTCAGTTTAGCTCAACTTATTTATGGTTTAGTTATCTTCAGTTGCATGTAGTTATTTTGAGTTGAATGCTAGTTGACTTGAGTTGAATTGAGTTGACTTCAGTTGCATGACTAATGACTTTAGTTGCATGACAGATAATAGGTGGATACTTATAGTTAAGTGGGGATGATCAATCATGCATAATGCTTGCATGAATTGGTGGAGAGATATGTTTCAGTTAACTAAGATTGACTTGGGACTACCTTGGGCACCCAAGTTGGCATATTTCAGTTAACACCTTTTGCATGAGAAGATATTTACAAGGCTCAATCAAGTGGGCCCATTCTTCGGTGCCAACTTTGAGGTGGAGTTTGCAAAATATTTTCTTGACCAAAGTTCAGTTAAGTGTTCAATTTGGGGTGCCTAAATTGAGGAAGACTTTGGTTTGACTTCAAATTACACGGTGGAACTATACTTGCCCAATCTAGGTATAGATTTTTGTGAGGAGATTTATGCTTTTATTTTGTACAACGCTATTTGAGTTTAATTGTTCATTTTTGTCTATTAATTGCATCAAGTGCATTAGAGTTTGTTGCAGGTTAGCAAGTTGAGCTTGTGCATGTGTGAGGGTTTGAAGCATGGCATGGGATGTGTGGATTCATGCTTGGTCACATGGAATGCATAGATAGCTTGTGCTACAGCAAGTGGATGAGATTTCCATGAGAGTTTTGTGCAGGTTGTGAAGAAGGATTACTGAAGGCAAGGAAGCATATCAATCAAGGATTGATATAGTATTAATGTAATCTTGTTTTAAGGTTAAATAATACAAGCACTATTGATTCTGGTGGAGTTTTTTCCCGAAAGGGTTTCTCCACGTATATGTTGTGTCACTTCTATCTCCTTGTCTCATTCTTCTACAATCTTCAATCTCTTTCTACAATTGGTAAAATTGATCTAAACAAATTAATCATACACAAAGAATTGTGACAAAGAACACTTAATTAAATCTGCAGTCTCATAGTTTAACAAGTTTTAAGCTACAATATTACCTTCATTTTCAACATTTGGTATCAAAGCTATGGTTGGTTAGAGTTTGGGATGCCTTTCTCTTAAAATTTTGGTTGTTTTTTGTTAGTGGATGTCTTTGTCGGCTTGCCCATGCACTCTGAAAGTACCATACAATGAACTGGTCATTCTGTCCTGATGTTTGAAAGAATCCTAAATGATTCAGTTACAGACAAAACAACTGAGTTGCATGCACCATGATGGGAGTTTCAGCCAGATGGCATGCACAACACCTGTCCTGATTCTGGTTAGGGAATTAATGGGGTCAATGAATGATGTCATTCTCCACTTACAACACCAAATGCACCTGAACAAACAAGGTGTCATTCCTCATTCAGCACCATTTTCTGTTCCCACCAACAGTAATTACCATTTGTCTCATTTAATCCCAACTCCCATGAAATTAAATTGAATTAGGTGCAATGATTTCTATTCCCACCTTCCACCTCATCATGTGTCTCAAGAAATTAAATATTTCTAATATTTAATTTAGCATTTATCCTCAACAAATTTTAACCAATTTGGGACACTTGGCCTTCATTTCCATTTTATTCCTCTTCACACTTGGCAGTTTGTTCTTCTAAAGGGAACACACTCCCATTTTCTCTCTAATCTCTTCACTTTCAACCGTCCATTCTCCAAATCGAATCCAAACCATTGATTCCTGCCACATAGGCTCATGCCTTGGAAAATCTATAAATAGACCCTCATTTACAACAAAAGCATATAGAGAGATGAGCATAATTACACTCTGCAAAATTTTCATCAGCATTGTCATTCTAGTTTTAGCATTTTAGCATGTTAAGTAGATTTATCATGGAATTTTCATTAGCAACATCTTAATTACAGTAGTTTAATCACATCATTTTCATACAACAACACCATAACATTATCATTAGCTTTGCATATCATCTACAACTAGTTTAGCAATCATGTAGTGTAGGAAACATTTCTTGCATTTCTAGCATCTCTCATTCTTTAGGTTGTCATTTGAAAAGTCATCTGCACAAACAATCTGAGAGAAAAATGACTTAAAGAATCCTTGGAGATAGAGGACAATGAGACGCCATTGGGGAATTGTTTGTTGCAATTTGATTATTGTTTATATTCCTTGATATAATGTTTCATTGGTGTGTTGTAATAGTTTTTAATTGCTTATTCATGATACATTTTATACACCACATAGTAAGACCTGGTATGGCTTGCTCAATCCCTAAAAGGAAAGGCTTGGTAAGAGAGGAGTTATCCCAGGTGGTAAGGGGGGGATTGTTGGGTTAAACTAGTTCTTGGGTTAGAGTTAGTGGATTAATATTTAGTGGTCTTTAGCACATGGTTTTGTGCTAGTTGTATTGGTCCATGGTTTTGGAGCTCATGGTTTTGAGCCCATGGTTTTGCATGTATGGAATTCTATACAATGGCTTGGTGACTCCATTGTAAGTGTAGTTGGTAGGTTGATGTATGCAATGGTTTGTACAAGACCAGATATAGCCCAAGTAGTGGGAGTTCTAAGTAGGTTTATGTTTAACCCTAGTAAAGAACATTGGACTTACATTAAGAGGGTGTTTAGATATTTACGAGGTATTTCTTATTACTAATTGGTTTATCATGGTGCTAATGATATTGATATTATGCATAGATCTTTGGACATAAAGGATTTGTTGATTCAGATTGGGCAAGAGGCCTAGACAGTTAGAGGTCAACAAGTGGCTGTGTGTTTACTTTGTTCAGAGTTGCAATTAGTTGGATGAGTAAGAGGCAGCCCATGGTTGCTTTTTCACCCACAAAAGTAGAGTTCATGGCTGCTACACATGCCTCTAAAGAGGTAGTTTGGTTACAAATACTTGGGAAAGGTATTGGTTTTAATTGCAAGCAAATTAGATTTGAATGTGATAGTCAGAGTTCTATTTGTTTAGCCAAAAATTCTATGTATCATGCTTGTACTAAGCATGTTGATTTTCAATATCACTTTGTGTGAGAAATGGTTGAGAGTGGGAAGGTATTGATTGAGAAAGTTGACACTTTGATTAATGTTGTAGATTATCTTATGAAACTGGTTCCTATAGATAAGTTCTCTTGGTGCAGGAAGGTCATTGGCCTTGAGTCTTGTACTTGATTTATAATAATGATTCCTTGTTTAGAATAATTGTAATGTATAATGTCAAGTGGGAGAATGTTGGGAATAGGATGCCATTTAATTGCAATCCTAAACATATTTCATGTATCTCATAAGTCCTTGGAAAGTGTTCCCCAACACTAGGATTAGAAAGAGATTAAATTCGAATGAAATGAACATGTAAATTAATATTTGTGATTATTCCTAAATAATAGGAACATGTGGGGAAATCCAAGAAGATATCCTACAAGACAGGAGCACATGGGGCACCCACATGGAAGGTGGAACTCACCTTGCTTCAGTTAACTATTTGGAGGATTGATAACACTTCAGTAATGAATGTTTAGATCCTACAAATTAGGGATTGATATTTACATGAGTAGAGTGGCACTATCAGTTCAGTAGTCGTTCAGTATTAGTTCAATTCAATTCAGTTCAGTTTAGTTCAATTATGGTTCAATTATCTTCAATTGCATGTAGTTATTTTTAGTTGAATGCTAGTTGATTTGAGTTGACTTGATTTGCATGACAAATAACAGGTGGATACTTATAGTTAAGTGGGGATGATCAATCATGCATAATGTTTGCATGAATTGGTGGAGAGATATGTTTTTGTTAACTAAGATTGACTTGGGACCACCTTGGGCGCCCAAGTTGGCATCTTTCAGTTAACACCTTTTGCATGAGAATGTATTTTACAAGGCTCAGTCAAGTGGGCCCATTCTTCGGTGCCAACTTTGAGGTGGAGTTTGCAAGATATTTTCTTGACCAGAGTTCATTTAAGTGTTTAGTCTGGGGCGCCTAAATTGAGGAAGACTTTGGTTTGACTTCATATTACATGGTGGAACTCTACTTTCCCAATCTAGGTATAGATTTTTGTGAGGAGCTTTATGCTCTTATTTTGTACAACTCTTATTGAGTGCACATGCTCATTTTTGTCTCTTAATTGTAGCAAGTGCATTAGAGTTTTTTGCAAGTTAGCAGGTTGAGCTTGTGCATGTGTGAGGGTTTGAAGCATGGCATGGGATGTGTGGATTCATGCTTGGTCACATGGAATGCATAGATAGCTTGTGCTATAGCAAGTGGATAAGAGTTTCATGAGAGTTTTGTGAAGGTTATAAAGAAGGATTGTTGAATACAAGGAAGCATATCAATCAAGGATTGATACAATATTATTGTAATCTTGTTCTAAGGTTAAATAATATAAACACTATTGATTCTGGTGAAGTTTTTTCCTGAAAGGGTTTCTCCATGTATATATTGTGTCACTTCTATCTCCTTGCCTCATTCTTCTACAATCTTATGTCTCTTTCTACAATTGGTAAAATTGATCTAAATAGAATAATCATACACAAAGAATTGTGGCTTGTAAAGAACACTTAATTAGATCTACCGTCTCATATTTTTACAAGTTTTAAGCTACAATATTACCTTCATTTTCAATAGTGAATGAATTTCATTGTAATCTATGTTTATTAATAAAGCATATCATTAGTTCCTTGTGCAAGAAAGTTTTAAAATTTTATTTGCAAACTTTTGTTTCTATTTGAGTTGTGTTGTGAGAAATTTAGAGGGGAAATTGTGAGCTTGTTTGCACCATCTCTACATTAGTAGTATCAAAGTAGCAAGATCTTGAATGTGTATACAAGTCGTCGAAGAGAGGCAGTTTGCACCAGGATTTAGCTTGTGGGTGTTAAAAAAATGGATGGGAGAGGAGTCCATTGTGGTAGAGGAAGAGGAAGAGAAAGAATGGAAATTATTTTCCATGGTAATGATTTCAAAGCTTTGAGAAGACAAGTGGAAGCACTTCAAGAAGAAATAAGAAGAGGGTTTGCACAGAGAAGGGAACCAGAGAGTGATGAGGAAGAAGCTTTAGAGAATGCTAGACTAACAACTAAACAGAGAGAAGAAATTGTAGCAATTGCAAATGACCCATTGTTGAGAGCTTTGTCAAAAATGAGAAAGAGACCAAAGATTGATGTTCCTACCTTCAATGGAAGCTTGAATCCAAAAGAACTTATAGACTGGATAAATGATATGGAAAAGTATTTTGAGTTTGAGGAAATTGGAGACCTAGATAGAGTCATATTTGTTAAGACAAGATTGAAGGGTCATACTTCAATCTAGTGGAGAGAAGTTCAGTTGGAAAGAGGAAGAAAGGAAAAGGAGAAAATTATAAGGTGGGATAAAATGGTGGAAGAAATGAAAAGGAAATTCATACCAATGGATTATGAGTTAGACTTAAGAAAATGCAAGAATTGAGGAAAGGAACAAATACCATAAAGAATTACATGGAGGAGTTTCATACGATTCTTATCCAAACGAGGCATTCAGAAGCCACCAAAGAGAAGGTTACAAGATATATTAATGGTTTGAGACCAAGAATAGAAGAGGAGATGAATTTGGTGAGAGTTCACACAATGAAAGATGCATATCAAACTTCCTTAAAAATTAAGGAAATAATGAATAAAAGGTATGATAGTAAGCAAAGAGGAAGAGGCTATGAAAAGGAGGTTGAAGGAAGAACATATGGAGTAGACAATAATCAGAAAAATCAGAAAAAAGAAGACCAAGGTACTAGCATCAATCAGAGATATGATGACTCATATGGTCCTAGAGATCAAAATCCAAGAGGTAGAGGTTTTGGAAGAGAAACCTTTCAAGGAACTTGTTTTAAGTGTGGAGAAGAAGGTCATAGAGCATATGATTGCCCTCATGAATAGGAAAGATGAAGAAGGACTGAAATTCAGAATAGAGCAACAAATGTGAATAGAGAAGATGTAGGATCATCACATTCAGAAGAAGCAAAAGATGGTGAAACTTTAATGGCTAGGAAAAACCTTTTGGATGAAGATGATAAATCAATTTGAAGAAAAAAATTATTTAGAACAAGGTACATGTAATGTCATCATAGATTGAGGTAGTACAGACAATCTTGTTTCAGAAGAGATGGTGAGAAAATTGCAGCTAGAGAGAAAAAAGGCATCCACATCCGTACAAGATAACATGGCTACATGATGATAGGAAATTTTTGATCAGCGAACAAAGCTTGGTAAATATTAATATAGGACATTATAGAGATGAAATTTTATGTAATATTATTCCTATGAATGTGTGTCATATTTTGGAAGGAAGATGTTTTCCAAAGATTTGAGCTATGTTGTGCACAACTTCTAGTCCTTCATCACTTTCCATAATGTGGTGAATACTATCTATGGAAGGTATGATAGTTTTAGAAATGTTTTCAATACTCACGCTATCTTGTAAATGGACTAGGTCTTCATGCATTTTCATTATGTTTTCTTGAGGGATATGATCAACCATTGTTTGAACACTTGGCATAGCACTTGTAGGTAAGGTAGGCATAACAAAAGAGTTATCAAAGGTACGATCCATACCTAGTGAACTAATACCAACACTAGGAGTAAGAGAGCTAGATAACCCAAGATCCATAATGAGTGTTTCATCGCAAGATGCCATGAGTCTCACACTTCATCTCACCATAGTATTGGCAATAGGACACCAAGTAGTGTAGCTCATGCAAGGGATAAACCAAAGAAAGTGCAATGAACACAATATCCTATGTTTACAATTACACTTGAAATGAAAGAAATTGGAATAACAGTAACTTTGCAAATTGTAACAAAAAATTGAAAGAAGCAAACAAAAGCACAACAAAGAAATTTCAAACCTTGCAAACTGTAAAGTCAAAGTCAATAGTGACTAAGATGCCAGTAAGGGTGTCTTGGTCCTACTGATGAAATTATGAGGTTTCAGAAACTACAACAAACAACACAGAGAGTGTTCTTAGCCAAAAACCCACAAAGGGACTAAGATGCCAGGAAGGGCGTTTTAGTCCCAGTAAAGGTTTTTTTCAGAAAAAAATAGCAAAATCTAGATTGTTTATAGTGTTCCTCGGTTGCCTACTCAGGGACTTGATGTTTAGAGACAGAAAAGTGTGCAAATGAATGCAAGAAAGAGTAACTAATGACAAGCAATTGGATGCAAAGTTGAATGCATTTTTTTCAATTTTGAATGCAATAACAATGTTCCTAAATGCAATTAGGATGATTGACAATGCACTTTTTAGGTTTTCAATGAGATAAGATGATGCAAGGAAGCCAAAAAGCAACCTATATGCACTTTCACTAATGCAAATATGGGAAACCCTAGATGTACTTTCACTAATGCAGGATGCAATGCAAGAATGAATGCAACCTAGATCTAGGAATTTAATGAACTCAAAATCATAAAAATGAATGTTCTAAAATGCCAGGTTCACCAAAATGAACAATGGGAAAAATGGGACTTTATGGCTAGGTCATATTTAACACCACTCTTCTCCTATTTTCATTCAAATATACCCTAGGATCCTAAATTGGATTGACTATCAACACAAAGGTGAGTCAATTCTCAACAAGGAAGACCTAGGAAGGGGGTTCTTTAAGCTTAGAGGGGTTCAACACCAAGCAAAAGCTTGGAAAATACAATTTAACATCCAACTCACAAAACCTAGTAATGCAAGCCAAATAATGAGTGCAAATGATGAAATTAAGCAACATCAAGTTAGGATATGTGTACCTGAGAAGTCTGGAAATGTAATGAGGATTCTAGAAATGTAAAATTTTTATCAAAATATGTCAGGGAGGACTAACATTCCCTTACTGATGTCTTAGTCCCGTTGCTATTTTTTGGGGTGGATGCAAAATCTTCGGATGTCAAAATAAAATCTAAAAGAATCTTTAAAAAATTCCCCTTGGAGGACTAAGACTCCCTTATTGCCAACTTAGTCTCGTCTTGAATTTTTGAAATCTCTAAATGTTATCCTGAGGCTCAATGTCTGCACTTCCTTCTTCTTTGATCTTAGGTCCTGAAACTTCCAGATCTAGCCTGTAGGTGAGTTTCTATGAAGATGACAACTTTGCAATCCAACTTTGTGACTTTGCAACTTTGCACTTCAAATGATCTTCAACCTAAATCTGAAATCACAAACATGCAAGAGAGGAAAAACTTGTTGATTATTAGTAAATGGGGGTTTGCCTTGGTCAAACCCCTTGTTGGTAATTAAACCTTCGAATGAAATAGAACAATGAAGGGAAATGATGAATGAACAAAATTCTATGTTGCAACTCACTAAACCCTTGTTATGAAATCTATAAACTTGTGTGAAATGGCTAGGTTGAATGCAAATCTTGAATTGAAATAGTGCTTAATAAATCTTGACTTGAATTGCTTGCTTGAATCAAAACCCTACATCATAAATGTTAGCTCAAAAATACACATGATGCAAGAATATATTTGATATGATGCTTGAATCTTGATGATGGCTCCAAATTCTTGATGAATTTCTCTTGAATGCATGAATACTTGAATGCTTGGATATCCTTAGATTGCTTGTTATATTGCTAGATGAAAATACGAGTGAAAGAACCTTGTATTTATACTTATCTATGCTTAATATCCCAAAATTACACCACACCAAGCCGACATATGAAATCATTAATTAAAGGAGGCTAAATCCTGCCAAGATTTGAAATTAAATCCCAAAAAATAACCTAAGGGGGACTAAGACGCCCTAGGTGGCGTCTTAGTCCCAAGGCATGAAACTTGGGGCACAAACTCTAAAAATGGGCCCATTTAAGGTGCCTTTGAAAAGAGGGTCCCAAGACCTTTAGAGGACAAAGACACCCTAGGTGGCATCTTAGTCCCAATCCAAAAATCAGGGACACACTACCAGAATCATTAAATTATCATTTACCCTTTGATATTTGTTAGGATTATCCATAAAAAGATATAATTTATTAGGCTCGTGGATGTAAAATAACACCAATTAAGACATAAATAGGGATAAACAAAGCAAGACGGACCCAACAAGTGTGAAAATGCAAGGGTATGCATTTTCCTACACTACATGAATCATTTTAATAATTCATCAATCATTGATGAATACCCTAATTAGATGGTCATAATGATATTTTTAGTGATGTACCATGTTCTAAATACTAGTGGCATACATTTCTTACAATGTTATTATATTTTCTATAGATTTTATATCATTGCACACCTTGTTTTGTAACTATACATTGTTTGATTTTAACAACACATTCAAGTTGTATGTTAGTTTTTCTTGGTTGAACCTTGTTTCTATAGATGTGTGTTAGCTATATTTCAATCCACCTTCTCAATCACATTGGATCTCTCTAAGTAGTTAATATCTATACATTTTTTATAACATGAATTCATGTCTTAGTGGCATTTGTTTTTATGACCAACTCACACCATATCTCTAATTTTTTCACCACTAATTTCATGATGTGTTATATTTGTTTATGAGGTTGCACCTCATTTTTTATAATAAAAAAAAAAATCAATGTATGTTCCCTATTTCATGACTACATTAGAAATTTTCACCCTAGTTATGCTATGCTAGAATTTTGAAGATGCATTCATTACTTTATAATGATTGCTATGTAGAATTTAATAAAAAATTATGACACTTATTTCTATTAAAATTATTTGTAGCAACCAACAAACTATTTTTTTATCCTTGAGTGGGGATCATTAAATACTTGCAACACAAGAGCTCTCACTCTAGAGATAAAAATGACCATTTCACAATGTCCTCCCAATCAATTGGAGTGCAAATAAATGACATTACAATTATAGTGACTTGCAGGGAACTGTGTTCGCACACATTGAATCCTAGAAGAAAAATTATCACTCCATTGCACATCAAACTCAAAAAAAATTAAACATAAATCCCAACATTGTAAAATGATGAAATCTATTCTCATGAACTTTGTCAAATATCCTTGAATCTAAAAATAATTATAATCAAATAAATATGATTTTAGATAAAATTAAATTTCTAGAATTAACATGCATTTGCGAGAGCTATAACTTAAATTTTGGAATAACGATTAGCACATTGCAAACTACCCCCAATTGACAAAACCACTAACTTTGCATCAAATATTATAAATGCACCTATAAATTTACTTATTAAAAATAACAAAATTATAACTAATGTTGATAACAATAACTTATTTTTAACCACTTAATTTAAACTATTATATGCAATTAAAAATTATGGGAGCATACCCATTCATCAAGGTTGTAAAATAGATTTCTCTCTTAATGATCTTAGTCCATGCAATCAAGTTGGAATCTATGATAGACCCAAAAAAATGGAAATAAAAGAATAGAAGGAACTAATATCTCTTTACTTTTTATTATTTTGGTGCTCATGTTTTTGATCCGTCATATCAGATTCTTTGATAAGAGTTATTTGCCTCATCAAATGAAGTAAAGAAAGGGTGACATTTTAATGAGGGTCATGCTCTTTCTTACAATAAATCGTGGATGACTTCATAATATTGAACTTATATATTTCATATTTCTTATGATCTATATGGCTTAAGAAAATGCAAAAATTAGCATTAAAATTAACCATACTCCCAATCATAGTTTAGAACCTCTTTGTATGCTTACTCAAATTCGCTTGATCATGATTTTGATACAATGCTTAAAGATATTTTTCTTGAAAATTCACATCATAAAATTCACACTTACCTTTGTCCTTTGATTCACCAAGTGCTAATTGATCATTAAAAATCATAAACAAGGATTTTAGATTGAGCCCAAGATCCTCCTTCAAAAGTCTTCACATTTTTTTCATGTATACATAATATATCTCATCAATTTGTAAGCATTTTTCTTTCATATCATTGTCATTCTCTTCTATAAAATCAAGAAAAACTCCAAAATATTAGTCTCTTTATCATCTATAGAATTACTAATGATCTCTTTCCATTTTTGTTCTTCAAAACAAGATAAAACGATTATCATTCTTTGTCAAATATCCAAAATCATTTTTTGTTGCAACCAATAATTTATCCATTAATGAGTTCCTCTATACTTGATTTCTTCTCCACTAGGCGTTCCTCTTTGTATTATTTTTTCTTAAGAAATTATATTGTTTGATAAATACAATTCCCTCTCATTCTTCTTATAAAAATCCTTAGAAAAAGTCCCAAATGAACTAAAATGCAAAGGACTAATATCATCACTAGATTTGACATTTTTTGCATGTATGTGATGATCCTTTTCTACTATACAACTTGTATGAACAACATCAACTTCTTGATGATTTCTACAAAAAAAATTCAATTTATGTGACAGAAAAAAAATCTTGAGTATAAATTGCTTAAATTTGGGCTTAGGAAACACTAGAGTTAAAGAGGAATATGGAATATATGGCTACCAAACATATAGGTTTGTATTTTTGGAATATACGTTCAGATGAGATTTTGATAGGAGAATACAAGCAAAATAATTGTTTTGGAATATGTGAAGGTATACATGCTTCATCTAATACAATGGGTTAATTTTGGAGCTCCATGAGCTCATAATAAAAATATTTTACAAGACATTTAATTTCAACAATCTCTTTATGATTTCTAAAATTAGTAAGGGGGGTGGGTGGAGAGTTGCATGTTTGCATTTTGGTAAGTGGGAAAGGGAGGAGATATTATCACTAAAATAATTTTATTTTAGTGATAGAGGAGGAAATTTCTCAACTTCAGTAAGGCTCATTATAACTCTAATAGCTATGTTATATTATTGTGACAAGACTTCACCTCCTAGAACTTGTATCATAATTAAAAATTTAGAATTCAAGGTTTTTATAAAGCACAAAAAATTCAAACATGGAGGAGATTTTACATTAATTGAACACTTCTTCTATCCCTTGCCAAATTGTGAGATGAAATAATGCATGCATTATATAAGAGACCTTTTGATTTTCATGAAATATTAAAGAATAGAACTTGTGTCTATGTTCTCTTGGATTTAATTTAAAACATGAGATTACCAAGTTGATCATCACTTGCAATTGAAATATGTTATAAGGTTATATACAATTCCCATGCTTTGCCTCTGAAATAAAAAATCAAAAAATTGGAGAACCACATTTTTAGAGATGATATGATGAATGTGTAAATTTTACATATCTTGAATATGATATCAAGGAGAAATAGATCCATCTCTACACAAATGAGGTAATACTCTCAAACCTAATTTAATAATTTTACATGCTTGTTGAATATTTACAACAAACCACTAGAATACCATGGTAGAAATGGTAAATTCATTTCCAAAATATTTAGATGTACATAGATATTATGAGTTGTTATGATCTATAAAAGTATATATCTGAGAAGAATATTAGAGTCACTAGGTGGAGGATGCATGCTCCTACAAGCACTGATATTATTTTATTTACCACCAAATTAAAATAATGGATCAATAATCCAATGAGGCTTAGACCAAAACCTTTAACTTCCACCAAGCATTGTCAAAATTACTAATTGAATTTGTAACTACATGTAAACCTGCATCAACATGGAAAATATCACAAACATAGGACATGGCTTGTGAAATAACTTCTAGGATTTTAGAAGTTAACTCTTTGTAGGATGTTCAATGAATTCACTTTAAACTTTGCATGAAAAGAGAAGAAGAAAACTTGAAAATAAATCGTATCTAAATGGAGAAATGTCAAATAAAAATCCCCTATCCATACATGATGATATCATATAAAATCCACAATCATGAAATAGAATAAACACAAGCACAAGAACAAAAGTCAAGGATTACATAATCATTTATTTGTGAGAGTTTAATCAATCTCAAATCTATGAACTAGGGATGTATATGTAAGGATAATAGAGAAAAAGTAAATCTATCAAAAATAAATAAAATGAAGCACAATAAATAAATAAAAAATATTTTATTTAAAGATAATTTGACAAATAATGTTAAATTCCAAATTATATAGTTCTAAATTGTTATTTTCTAGTAGAGTGATACAAAATATTTTTCCTTAAAAGACTCAAATACATAATTCAATAAAGCCTTGGCAAAGGAGAATTATTCCTCCTTGAATGAAAATTTACACATTTATAGAAAATCCTAGAAGTATATTGTAAGAAGAAAATAAATCTAGAAGATATTCTTTGACATGTCAAAAAGATCTCTCTATTTAGTTGCATGTAGAACACCAATGCATGTTTTCTATAGTTTCCACTTTATTTGCCACCTTCCACAAGATTTAAAATTTTCTCCAATATTTTCCATGTCATACCTTTCCTTTTATAGTTATTTTATATTAAATGAAGTTTTAACTCATTATCCAATCAAGCATAAAAAAGAGGCATGTGATCTTAAATAAAATATCTCCTTCGTTAAAACTTATGGGCCCACCTTTACCTTTATCACCTCCTTTGGAAAAATAAATTAAAGAGATTAAAATAAAAAAAATTATGTGATCTTAAAGAGAGAAAGACTATAAACTTAAACATTTCCCTTCCTAAGTCCACATTCCATGTCATTTGGCCTAGTGACCAATGGTGCGCCTTTTGAAAGCAACTTGTACTACAAAGAAGTTTGGTATGGTGTGGTCACCATTAGGTTGAAGGAGAGGATAAAAGATTTAAATGGATTTCCCTACATGGGGTCCCAATCTCCACATCAAATCACCAATTATCCAATACAAAAACTAGATTTACTACTCTCTACATTATTTTAATAATGTGCCAACCATTGATGAAGCTCCTAATTGGATGGTTGTGATGATCTTGAGAGTATTGTTTCATATTTTAAAACCTCATGACATACATTTATTGCAATATTTTTGGGTTTTTGATAGACTTTATATCATGATTTGTGTATAATTTTATTTTGAGTATGAATTGAATTTGTGTGCTATTTTGTCTTGGTTGTGCCTTATTTCCATGTCTACCCATTTGATCATATGTTTCAATCTCTATTAGTAGTTAATAGATTCATTTATTATAACATGAATCCATATTTTAGTACCATTTATTTTCATGACTATCTCACACATATCTCTAATGGTTGTGCTATCAATTTCATGATGTGAGCTAGTTTATGCGATTGCACCCCATGTTTTGCAAAAAAAATTCAATAACTAGTACCCTATTTTATGACTACATTAGACTCTTTTAGCCTAGTTATTTTGCATTGGAATTTTGGAGATCCCTTCATTGCATTATAATTATTCATATGTGGTTGTTGATAAATTTTGTAGCACTTATTTCTATTGAAATTGTTTGTTGTAGCAAATAGCTTATTTTCTAGTCATCCTCAAGTGAGACTCATTGATTGTTGGCAATAGAGGAAATCTTACTCTAGAGATGAGAAAGACCATTTCATAACATCCTCCCCAATTAATTGGAGTTTGGAGGAGAACACTATAGTACCCTTTGCCACCTACATAGTAGCCTATGTAGTGAAAATGTAAAATATTTAATTTAAAACCTTATTTTTTTACAAAAGACACCTCATGTATGAATAGTATAGTTCCAATGCCTATGAATATTTCATCTATATTTTCTTACATAATGCTTGCACTAGAGAATATTCCCTACAATCCATATAACCAAGGAGGAAAAAATTCTCTAATTACTCCAAATAAATTTTTTTAGTTTTAATAAAATTATTATTGATCTTAGTATTCTTAGGCCTTCTAGGTGCAATAGGAGGATAAAATTTGATCCAAATTTTAAAAAATTGAGTATCTATTAGATCTAGGACACAGGTCCTAAATTGAAATCCTCATAGTCGTAGCATCTAATGTCTAAATTAGGCATAAAAAAAGGAAAAATCACTACCTCAAATGCTCTAGATTCAATTGTTAACTTAGTCTTGCTCCATAAATTTCCCAAAATATACTTACAATTGTAGACATGTAAAAATGACCCAACACTTATTGCACATTTTGAATTACATCTTCTCATCATCGACATCATTATCACTTAATATCACTGCATTTGACATCAATTGCATCAAAAATCCTAATTTCCTCTATTAATTGAATAATATTACATTATTTAATTAATTCACGTTTTCATCATTTTTGACTAATTAAATAAATTTCTTTTATTTAATAAAGTCCTAATCTAGCTTTATTCCTCCTGATTAATTAAATAACATCAATTATTTAATTTTGTCGCTAATTTACCCTATTCCCCTAAATCAGTTAAATTATTAATACTTAATAGTTTAATTAAATCACTTTCCCCTAAACTTGAATAATTGAATAAATTAATCAAACATCATTCAAAATGGTCAAAATAAACAAATACAACTTTGTTTGTAAAAGTCAAAAATGATTTAGATGTTCAACTCAAAAAGATTAATTAATTATCCTCGCCCACTTTCATGATTGAGAAAATTATGATCCTCGATTGCTCACTCTAATTGGCTAACTAATTCATCTATTTTCTAATTGATCCATCTATTCTTCAATTCCTTTGAAGGCTCAATCTATTTCCTCAATTCCGTTGAACACTCAAATTGATTTCTTCAATCACACCAATTACGTAATCAAAATCCACTAATTCTTCCTAGCTAAATCCTCTCAATGATTTTGAACCGTTAATCAAGATATTCTACTACACAATTTTGAGCATTCATTTCAAAACACAAAATCTATATAACAACCTCATTTCTTCTAAAAAATGATCAAAGAATCAAAATCTTTTGCATAATGAAGTAATGGTGAAATTACAACTGATCTCACACAAGCTTTTGCATACATCTTCAATCAACATTGCACAACTTTGAAGCTTTTTCTACACACAAATGGAGGTTTCGCATTGATACAAAAATGATCTGGAATTATTATGAACACTCTTTGACACAAGATGGTAACACTATAGTTTTTGAATTCATTTTATATTGCTTTGTTTCAATTGCTTTCTTGAATTCATTTCTTCATATTTTCATTTCATGAGTAATGGGCATGAATCATGATCTTTGTTTTGAATTAGATTAGTTTCGATTCATTCATTTAAACATTGATTATCTCATTGGCATCATGTGATTTCCCCCTTACACAACAATACAACACCATAAATGGAGCCCCTTAGAATCTAATATCTTCTCTCAAATATTTTTTATTCTCTAAATCTTCCAAGAATGTAAGAGAATACTATAATTTTTAAAAATAATACAAGCATTTAGAGACTCTCCCACACTAATATCATGTAAGATTTGGCTTGGGAGCCTCACACAATAAAGAGACTAAAAGAAAACATAATAGATCAAAAGATCGATAGATTGCAATATGTATGATCAATGTGTAAAATTAAAACAATAAATGCTTGTATATATAGTATATGAACACCCAAGAGATGTGAATATACAACTAATATGGGATAAAATAAATGTAGTCACATATATACACATCTCCTCCAAATTAGAAAATTATAAGTCATGTGATGTGAGTACAACCTACCTAAGCGAGTTTATTCTATCTTAGGTGCATAATACGTAATAAAGTAATAAACTAAATACAAAAAATAAAATAAAGCACCAACATACCAAATCTTTACCAACAAGACATTCATATAAAAAACTCATGCCATACATGATAAGACATTGTAAAAATATCCACCAACTAAATTTTTTCATTTGGTAATGTCGGGTTTTGAAATTGTTGTCCATAATCCTAAAATATAATATTACCTTTAGGTGAGGGGTTTCATCAAGAAGGTAAAACCAAACTCATCAATAGAATGAGGGTTAAAGGCCAATTAGCAAACCCTCTTATGCTTCAAGCTCAACTTAGACTTAAGAGAGGGTCCCTAGAGGTGCCTAAACATGACTAAAGGTGATGAAATATGGCACAGTATATAAAGTTTATAGTTGTATCTAATGCAAGTTTAACCCAAAATGATGTCATTGGGTTAAAGGATGACCAATTGCACAAATGACATCTTATATGGATGATATTGACATTATTATGGGAAATGCAAGAAGCACAAGAACATGATTATCAAAATGATATACTTGGTAAGATTAACAAATGATAGTTTCCTATTTACAATGTTAAATTGTGAATGACACAGACACCATGACTAAATCTAAAATATTAGTTAAATATTTGTTCATTTTAAATAGTGTTTTAAAATAATTTGTTTATAAGGACCTATGCCTATCCATTGGGTAATAGAGTCACAATTCATCAAAAGGAAACATATTAAATAGAACTATAGAGGAATTGATCTAAACATAAAAAACATCAAATAAAAAGTATCAAACATAGAATATAATTAATCATTTAGCATCATAGTATAGAAATCCAAAAGCAAAGAAGAAATGATCATTACAATGTTTAAAATGTTTTTAAAATGTTGTTACAAATATGTGTAACATTATTTTATAAATGGTAATATAGACACTTACAAAAAAAATTGTTACATTTCTCAAATCACACATTACATTCATATTAGAAAATGGGATACAAGAAAATATTGGTCACTAAATAATATAAACTTCCTTGAAGATATATAGATAATCCTAGAGATATTCAATTTTTGACATCCATTATAGTCTTTTAACTTTCATATACTTCAATTACCCACTAGACTTTCTTGAAAACTAGATGTTCAAAGTTCAAAACCCTAAAATCTACATAGCACCTACAAATATCTATCAAAAACAACAATGGTTAACCCTTTCAATGAAGAATAAACTTGCATGTTTAGCAAATACCAAATCACACACTTAGATAATCATGGGAAACTAAAGAGGGCCATGGTGGTTGAGGAAATGAATGCAACCATGGTTGATCTCAAAAAATCAATGACTAAGAAGAAACCCTATCCAAAATGAATGATCTAGATCACACAAGGATGATCTAGTAGATGGGGAACAACCAATTGCATTCATGACATCTTAGTGGTAGATAAAGTGAAATTGGAGTGGTTGTGGCATTTAAGTATTCCTTCAATGCATTTGCCTACCTTTAAAACTCATTAATGACTACCCTTTATTTACTCATTAGAGATCTAGGAATATCATAAACCTTGTCACACTTTTTAGTAAGTTGCCAACACCATGAACCTTATCTCTTTTCCTAGCCACTTTTGTTGTTACTTTCTCTCTTCACCTTGTTGAAAGTTTTAAAAATTTCATGAACCTTAGTGATCTTTTGATGAATTTAAGAACTTGCAAACTCACCAATATTTCAAACTAGGCTCTTTCTTTATCTTCTCATTATACTTTCAAGGAACTTTGGAACTTTGGAACCATGTCAAAGGTTTGGCAAGTTCACAAACTTGCAAATTCACCAACATTGTGATCTTACTCCTTGCTTTATTGGTATTTTCCCTAACAATTCAAACCTACCCACCTTTTATGCCTCTAGAGAGGTTGAACTTCTAAATTTTGTCAAACTTTTGACTAATGACTTTGCCTCCTTGTTAAACTTTCAAGGAGTTCAAGAACCTAAAAACACCTTGACAATTTGAGCTTGGTATTTTTCTTTTCCTTAGCCATTTTACTTATGAAACAAATGAAGGGGACAAGACAAGGACTTAGATGAATTTTATGGTGTCAAATTTGGTCATCATTGGTGACTTTGGTCATGCAAGGAGGCAAGCAAGAGTTAACAGTGCAAAATGCAAGAGTTTTAGAGTTTCATGGATTGAGGATCAGGGATTCCTTATACCATGTATCATATTAGGAATATTCCCACATATTTGAATCCAAAAAAGTGTTTGGAAGAAACCATCTAATGTTGAGGATCAAGGATGCCAAAGAAAAACACACCTACGTAAAGGGATGGTCAAAACTACAACTTTGAAAGGTAACTTAGTGTAGGAAACAATGAGTCAAGGTTCATAGGGAAAGCATGACAATAAGGAAAAGTTTAAAACTCTAACAAAGGCAAGGGAAAAGAGTGGGAGTTGAAGGAAATAGATGACAAGGAAAAAAAAACTTTGAAATTCTAATAAGGAAAAGGGATGAAGGCAGGGAACAAATGAAAGGTATGCATAACGGGGAAATTTGATATCCCAATAGGAATAAAGGAAATATCAGAGTTGAGTGGAGAGGTATGCCATGAAGGGAAACTTTGAAATTCTAACATTCAACATAGTGCTTAGAAAATTGAATAAAACCTCCACACTTAGAAATTTTGAAACCCTATAACTTCCAACAAATGAAAGTGATAAAAAGGGGATCATATGACAAAGTTACAAATAATATGCAAAGAATTATATTTTCAAAAAAAAACAATTGGGTCCCAAAAGTGGCTCTTGCTAGGCACATGTGTCTCTTGTAAGCATAGAAAGAATCTAGAAGAATTCTCTAGGAGCAAACCAAAAATGAGCAATACAATAGTGAGGCACTAGGATAAAATCTCATTGTGACAATTAGGGGTCATGATTGCATGAGTAAATAATATAAAAGGATAGTAGATGTAATCACTAGTCAAAATATCCTGTTACTTATGAAAAGTAATGGTTTAGATGTTAAATATGCATTGGCAACTCTATGAATTCTCTAATCAAGTTCCTAAAAGAGTGAACACTTAGATCATATATCTTAGCAATCTCATATGGCTGAAACTATAATGGATCAATCTTCTCATTGTTTCTCTTGTCTTATAATCTAGCATTCCACAAGAGAACTATATCACCAACCTAGAAAAGTTTCTTGGTGATGGTTTCTTATCAAAGAGATATTTCATTTATTTTTTGTACTAAAATCTTCTCATGTGTAACTCTCATATTTTCATCTAATTCTAACAACTCTACGATTCTTTAACATATTGCATCATATTTTCCTTCAATATCCTACAACATATAAACTAATAATTCTAAGCTAATTGGCATTTTGACTTCTAGTCCATAGACCAACTCAAATGGGCTCCTACCAATAGCTTGTTTGAAAGTTACCTTGTTAGCCCATATTGCATATTTTAATTTATCATCCCACCTCTTCTTATTTATGTCTAATATTTTGTTTATAATCTTCATGAGCCTTTTATTGCTATATTTAGTCTATCTACTACTTTGAGGATGATAAACGGATTTGTGGATTAGATTGATCCCAAGTATTTGAACACATGTTTAACATATAGAATGGGATTTGAAACACAGCATTATCAACAATAATCTTTGTAGGGACACCAAATTTGATTATTATACTTTCAAAGACCTTTGGAACCACATCAAAGGTTCAAACCACAAACTCCTTGATATTGTGAACTTTAACTCATTCCTTCATCAACATTTTGAAGAGTTCAAGAACTTATGAACTCCCCAATAATTCAAATTTGGTTGCCTTTTATGCATTTAGAGAGATTGAAGTTTCAAATCTTGTTGGACTTTTGGCAAGTTTGTAAACTAGTGAACTCGTTGACATTTCAAACTTAGCTAATGATTTTACCTTCTTATTGAACTTTCAGGGAGTTCGAGAACATATGAACTCCTCAACAATTGAGCTTGGCATTTCTCCTTATGTTATCCATTTTCCTTGTGAAACAAATGAGGCATACAAGGCAAGGCTTGATGGATTTTGCAAAGTTAAATCTAGTCATCAATGTTGACTTTGGCCATGCAAAGAGGTATGTGGGAGTTAATAGTGCAAAACGTGAGAGTATCAAGGTTTAAGGAATCAAGGTCAAGGATGCCTAATATCTTGTACCATATTAGGAGTATCCTCTCATCTTCAAATCAAAAAAATTGTATGGAAGAAAATATTAGAAGTTGAGGATCAGGTATACCAAGGAAAAGGTACCCAAGTAAAGGGATGGCCAAAACTGTGTCCGAAAGGTAACTCGATGTAGGAATCGGGGAGTTGAGGATTAGAAGAAAAGCATGTTAGTAAGACAAAATCCAAAATTTTGACAAAGGCAAAAGAATAGAGTGGAGATTGGAGGAAGTGGATGCTAGGAAGGAAAACTTCCAATTCTGATAGGGAAAAGGGATGAAGGTGGGGAATGGATGAAAAGTATGCCTAAATAGAATAGTTTGATATTCCAATAGGAATAAAGGAAATGGCAGAGTTGGATGGAAAGATATACCAAGAAGAGAAACTCCAAAACTTTGACATTCAACACAATCCTTAGAAAATTGAACAACAAAAACTTCCATGCTTAGAAATTTTGAGACCCTTCGAACTTTCAACACATAAGAGACAGAAAAAAGGGATCACATGACGAAATTAATAAAAAGGCAAAAATATAGATAGATTTGATAATTTTTCAAATTAGATCCCAATTGACAAAACTAACTTGTATTATGTAGATTATTCCCTTCTAAGGCCACAAACTTGAGCAGCCATGAACGATTATAATCTGAGCATAACCAAAGTAAATCTTTTCAGATTATCATTCTAACCATGGTTATATCAATAATTTTATTTATACTTGATATGAGGTTATACAGTACATGCATTATTTTCTTGGTTAGGAGACTTGGATTTCACCAATGCTCACGAAAAATAGATCAATATAAGAGGAGTGCAGTATCTGTTTCCAAAATTCAAATGTGAAATTCCAGTTCCATCATTCCCTTAATAGGCCTGTAAACTGCCCTATAGCATATTTTCCGGCATTATGTGGACCAATTCTTCTTGTATCTCATCCTTGGTAGATATTCTAACCATGACTTCTATGTTCTACAGGATTTTTTTCTATTGTGTATCAATCTTTACATCTGTCCAAACCTGTTATGTGAGTCCTCAACAATAGAATTTTAATTGTTGAACAGGGAACAATCCCCTGTGACTTAGTACTGTAATTCTAAGATCTATCTATTTTACTATTGCAGATTTTAACGTGCTCTAGTACCCCTAAGTTATTTTACTATTGCCAGGCTTGCTCTAGTACTCTACTTCGTATAGATAGAGCTCTACATGCCTGGCAAGCCTGAGATGAGTTGCCATGCGAAACCAAGTACCCCTCAAAGGCTCTAATCATCCATACA
This sequence comes from Sequoia sempervirens, assembly GCA_007258455.2. Taxonomy (NCBI): domain Eukaryota; kingdom Viridiplantae; phylum Streptophyta; class Pinopsida; order Cupressales; family Cupressaceae; genus Sequoia; species Sequoia sempervirens. The sequence continues at coordinate 208,563,212 of VDFB02000013.1, read as the reverse complement.
TTTCTAAACTGGTTATGGTGATTGACACCCTATAACTTTTAAACTTAATCCGGGTTAGTTGATTGACAAGGCATCTACTCATACATGGACATCCAATAAGGAGAGGTGCATAACATCATGTATCAGAAGATAAACAAAACAATCCTTACACAATAAATTGTAAGATTGGAATCACTCAAGAGGGATCTGAAGTGGAGAATTTCTCTGCAGCTAATATTTAAACTAAATAAGAATGTGTTAGTATTTGAGACCCGAGTCTAATACCTTGAAATCTTTCAGTCTCTTCCATGTATTAAGGGAAGTGATAATGTTCGATCAGGTGTGAATATGCCTCCCATCTGAGCTTGCACTGGCATGTGACGTTATATTGAAAGAACCACGCTCGGAAGAAGGAAAAGAAACAACAAAGTCATCGAAAAACGGAGATGTTCGTCCTGAAGGAGCTTCCGATGGCAATGCCGGAAGCAGCATATCTCCTGCAAGGATTTGGACTACCTGTCTCATGCAGGGTCGAGATTCAGGCTGAGGATGAGAGCACAACAAACCCAATTGAAGAACAAGTTCAGCCTCTCTCACATCATAGTCATTCCGAAGTTTGAGATCGACCACCTGCAAAATATTTCCCATAGAATACATCTGCCAAACCCTTTCCACCAAGACTAATTCTTCAGGAGAATGTTCAGGCTCTATAGGTCTCCTCCCACAAGCCACTTCAAGCAACAGAGCCCCAAAAGCAAACACATCAGTACATGTTGTGGCCTTACCAGTCCTAGTAAGCTCAGGTGCAAGATAACCGAGTGTTCCAACCACATGAGTGGAACCGAGTGTTCCAACCACATGAGTGGTGTGTGGATTACATCCATGCTCGTACAATCTTGCAAGTCCAAAGTCTCCTAGCCTACCATTCATATCTGCATCAAGTAATACATTGCTTGCCTTTACATCTCTGTGCAGTACCCGTTGCTCCCACTCTTCATGGAGATAAAGCAGACCAGAGGCAACGCCCTTCAAAATCATGTATCTCTGTTCCCAACTTAGAATATTTTGCTTGTCTCCAAATAAAAACCTGTCAAGGCTACCATTTGGCATATAGTCATAAACAAGAAGCAATTCCCCCTTATGTCTGCACCAGCCCTGCAACTGAACCAGATTTCGATGCCGGAGCCTCCCAATGCTTGAAATCTCTGCAATAAATTCTCTCAGCCCCTGTTTAGACTCACGTGAAACCCTCTTCACAGCAACCTCTAGCCCATTGCCGGGTAATAGTCCCTTGTAAACTCTCCCAAAACCGCCCACTCCAAGCAGCTCCCTGTCTCTAAACCCCTTGGTGGCGATCCTTAGCTCCTTGTATGGAAACCTATGAGGCCCATATTCAAGCTCCCAGTCTTCAATAACCTCAACATCCCTTAATCTCGTAACAATGAGAACCCCTATGGAAACTGCTACTGTCATGACTACCACAGCAGCAATGGACGCTCCAATTGCAAATCTGATCTTATCCTTAGACTGTGCTTCCAAAACTGCAGGAAGGTTAGAAAGATCCAGATCCCTTGCAAGCCCATTCATTCTAAAACTCCATCCCAGAATTCTGTGTGTACTGGAAAGCAACCCTGTGGAGGAAGAAAAACCCACATACATAAACTCCTCAACAACCCCTGAAAGATCAAGATGCATTGAAATCAAGGGCACCTTGGGCCTAGTCAAACCCCCTGGTACAACACTCACATTCAGCACATTATCCCCACCATCAAAATCTATCCAACACTGAATGCTCTTTTCAGCCTTGAGATCAAATTTCTGATACAACCCGTTCTCATTCATGAAGGCCGCCGTTGCATACTTGTTTGAAACCAGGCTATTAACGTCCACCCCAACATGGTTATCATTAGTGTCATTGAACTCAAGGTTCTTGACTGTATCAAACTCCACTGCAAAAATTTGATTATAAGCCATCCCATTGTTGGAAGAATTGAACATACCAAGGTACTTACTCGGCAGGGATCCCTGGAAGCTTTTAGAAGGTGTAACCACAAAGGCCAATCCATGGCCTCCCAGAGTTGGATACTCGGGCAAAATAGACATGACAAAAGTTGTACTGAAGGAAAATGTAGAATTGCTGGAGACATTTTTGAACTGTAGAGGGAATAGATAAACGGCATGGCCCAGTATTCGCCGCGTCACATTAGTGAGCTCTAGAATTCCTCGAGAATCAATGTTTGCCATTCCACTCAGACTCAGATTGGAGTCCTTGAATCCCTCGAAAATAAAATCAACACTGTTATGTTGCTGTTGTTGTGCACTTGCAGTCACCGAAATAAAACACAGAGAAAAGCAAAAAGCCAATACCAAAGGAGGAAAAGTCTGAGCGTCTGGCATGATTCAGCTGCACATTAGTTGGTCACAGGCACAAGATTACTGACTTGAGAAGTTCATAGAAATTTTAAAAGATCAATAAGTTGAGGATTTTAGCACAGTGACTGCAGAGACGAGGACTTCACAGATAAACCCCCAACCAGCATACAGTGCAGGAAACCGTTGTAAACAAAATCAGCAGTACCCAGTAGTTGTTTTGCAGTTATGAAACAAAACAGAGAGAAATATGAAAGAAGAAGAGAATTATCATCAACTGCGCTTAGTGAAATTTAGTCAATAAGCAAGCTGAGCTATAATATGACAGACGTTTTTGTTGGCGATGGGGACTTTCTCCTCGTCCTATTATTAAAGTTCAGTAGACGGGTAAAATACGCTACGTCATGATCCTAGGTTAAGGAGATTGTACAATGCCCTATTTTGGGAGGTCATTCCAAATTTCCAAGTCATCCATTATTTACATTAACATCATTTTTTTTTTCTAATAATAGTACAAAACAAAACTAATAGTATTAAAAAAAATCAAAAAGTATTTAAAAAAATATATTATATGGGCTCTTTAATTATTCTATTAAATTTGACTTTTAAACTAAGCCACCTCACCATACTATCATAAATTTGGGTATACATCTTAAATTTTTTGTTGAATTAAAATTCATATTGAAAATTCCTAAATATCATAGGAAGAAACATAATAACCATTTGAACAACTTAGATGTAACTGATGTATTATAAACTAAATCTTCTTTAAACATGCTAGTGAAATTATCTTAATTTTGGCCATGATGGAAGTAATAAGAAGTTTAAAATAATCAACAATACTTATTGCCACTTCAAATCAACACCTTATTTTATGCACCTTATACATGAACACCTTATTTTGTAGTTTTTCTTATACGTACCCACAATTAGTGACTTTCAAGGATGATATAAACCTCTAAATTGAGTTGCAAATGGAGCAAGAATGAGACTAAAAAAAACATGATAAAGTACTTAAATTCTAGGAAAATGGTCTTCTCAATGAACATGTCATTGAAAAAAGTGAGCTAAGCCTTATAGAGAGGATATGCAATAATTTTATGTGCACATCAATAACTATTCTTGTATTTTACAAATAAAATAACATCTTAACTTAAGTTGCTACAAAATCATAATCCGACCATTAGTTGGGGCTAAGATTGCTCTTTAGATAAGCAACCACAACTCCACAACTTTTTTGTTTTTATTTTTTAAATTCTATTATTTATATGGGATGATATGCAACACTAGTAAGGAGTAGAGTCATGAGCTCAAATACCAAGAAGCCATATCAAAGATCAAATTTTGGTCAAAATATAGGTCTAGCATAGCAAATCAAATATAAATGAATTAAGGCTCCATGGCTAGTTTAAATAAACTCTTATATTCTTATAGCAAGTTGCTTTGCTACATGCAACCGCAATTGACCATCAGATTTGTCCTACATGATTTACAAACATTACTAATAATTTGATGTTTTACAACTTGAAGATTTTATTTTTGGAAAATTTGATTTGGCTTTTCAAATATGCATCAACAATGTTGGGTAGACAATAATAGATAGACCTTCCCCAAGCACTGACAACAACGATATTACTATTCTAATATTTATTAAATTGGAAGCAACAAGAATGGAAAGAATACTTTCATAAAATAGACATTTGATGGTGTGGATATCTTTAGATGTTTAATAAAATAATCAGTGCTTTTCTTACCATCTATTGTCACCAAATACGATCTCTCTCATTAGGTTGTCTCGTGACTTCACAATTGTTCCCAACTCCTAGTCTTCCTTCACAACCTTGAGCATAATCGTTCAAATCCTAACTCAAGCTAGGTTTGGAAGTTGAAAGGCAAGAGGAGGGAAGTTTCATTGAAAAAAGTACAATTTTCACTCCAAACATCACTACCTCCACCAAAAAGTTCCACCCCAAGTGGCTTAGAAACATGCAACTATGAGGCCCACTCGCTATAAGCAAGTCCTCATTCATTTGTTCTAGACTAAAAAAAACTTTGTTTAAAAGGCCAACATGTTAAATCCCTCCTTGAAAAAGCAAGAAATGAACAACACCCACAAAAATGGAAGGTATGTCACCTCCAAGCCAAGTGCTAACACACTGATCTACTCTATCAATAGAATTTTTTTTCTCCCAAATGATACATACACAATAGATGAAGACAACTACTTGTTCAACCATCTCAAAAGGATTCCTACTCCTAAAGGATTTTCTAGGCATGATTTGATGCTAGAGGCTCTCGATAGGAACCACCATCTTCCTAATGGATCTCTCAAAATATTGCATAAACATGCCTTCAATTTCTAAGCATGATTTGATGATAAAAAGGAACATACATGTACTAATTTAAAGATATATTATAGGTCTAAGATTTGTCCCTTATTGTGTTTCAAAGCACCAATAACATACTGTTCTTTAAAGGGCTATCAAACAAGTTGAGTAGATAGGAAATATGAGTTACACATGTGACATGATTGTTCAATATTAAAGCTCATAAACGTGGGAGTTTGAAGTCTTGATAATTTATGCAAGAAATTGTATTTGAATACCAAACAATCATGTCAATATTAAATGAGTTTTCAATCACTTGAAAGTTCTTTGGTGAATTTTTTGAGTGTATTGAAAGTTGTTTAGTGGCATGAGATAGGCTTACTGATGCTTTGTGGACTTTCAAATACACTTGAAATTCCTATTGGCTAATTAGATTTTGGTATGTACATCCCAATTCTACCAAACAAATATCAAAGAGCCTCTAAACAAATTTTGGGTTTTGTAACATGCACATTGTTCTACACAATAACTTTCCTAGGTTTTAACCTCAAGTAAATAGTTTAAGAATCTAACCATTATGAGCAATCAATTTTTTCTTTTGATAACTATGAAGATAGCATACACATTTGAAATAAATATATTTCTAAACTTTTCCATTACATTTTATCAAAGTATTACAACTTTCCAAAGTAATTATTACATAGCAGATGATACCATTTATCTTTTACATCTTCCCATAGATATGGATACAAAATACATAAAAAAGGCTCCGCGGAGCTTACTAGCAACATATACAAATAGTCTTGGAAATTCCCCATCCAAATTTTGGTCACCTACTGATGAGGAGAAGCATCACTCAAATGCTTTCTTGCCAACCTTAGACTAACTGCGATCCCCCGCACATCTACCAAACTAATAGATGGCCCTACCCTCATAATAAAAATTGACCTTTTTATGAGCTTGGTGTTGTTCCTACATATCTAGATCTGTCACACAATGGCTACAACATACACATTTGACATTCCCATATTAGTATGTAAAATTGGATCACAGTGACTGATAGTGTAAATAGTGGAAACTTACACTACTTTTTCCAAAGAATTCATCACCCAATACTTTGAGTGGATTCCATCTACTTCACCCACCTTCCTAGCTCAATTTGTATTGGCCATTCATAATCTATGCATAGGCTATCCTCTTCACTAGATTATCCTAACCCTAGGAATAACCTATTACCTCTATGTTTAACTAACACATCTACTAAGTAAATCTTAGTAACTCTAAGACTCAACTAGTTTAAACATTTTTCTATGAAAGCTATATCCCCAATATAGTATTTATTCCCTCTATATCCACCCATTTCTTATTATGAAATGTCTACAAACAATTCAAGCAATATAGATCTTTATACTAAGTACAACAACAAATCTTTCCCTTTCACTTAATAATAAAATAATATTTTCCAATAAATAGATGTTATAATCCTCCAATCAAAACAATCAATGACTCACAATCTTTCTAAACATAAAAATTATAAAGAGTAGAAATCAACATGCCTATTTATGCAATGCTCTAATTGATCGATATGGTTTTCCAACACAACCTTCCCTAATCAGTAAGAAACTCCCAAGTAACTTTCTCCCACTTTACCAAAGACTTCCTCTCAAAAATCCTCTCTCAATTCTCTCAAAAACTCTCTCACAACTCAAGAAATCATAATATATTAACTCAGGAATTTCACAGAAAGAATGCAAATATGCATCCCTATTGAGGTAGAGAGCACCTCTATTTATACACAAAGATCAACGACTAAGGGCTAAAAACAAGGCATCAAAAATGACACTTCTCAACTCAAGAGATTCAACTCGACAATTAAAAGAAAAGGTCGCAACTAAATTTGTTGCACAAAAAACACATACACAACCAAGGTGAATGAGTTGATACTAAAATAGATAGTAAGAATGATAATAAAAAATGCAAGGTAATTGCCTCCTACAGGTCAACTTACTTGCCCAGCTACATACTTGACCATTTCTGCATATTTCAAAATGCTTCACATTCTGAAAATTCATATTGTAAGATAGACTTATAATCTATTCATACCATTCTTAGTTGGCGCCACATTATGTCATTCACACCATATTACATGGTCGTTGTTGGTTATTTGACTTGGTCAATACTTCCCTGTGCATAAGCATTTATTCTTGTTTTGCTTTTGACAAAGTCTTGGCAGTAATATTTACATGTTGAAAAGCATTGGATACTAAGCATTTTCGTATGGCGTTGTCCATATTACATAATACTCTACACTTTAAATGTTTTAAGCATCACTTATTAATAGATGTGTTGTTCACATAGCGTTATTCCCTTTATTAATATGTTGTGCACATTACTTAGTGCAAGCTATGTTTTATATGCTATGCATTGGTTAAATAATTCAGCATTATCATTATCATATATATAATGATTATGTATATAATATACATATGTATAAATATTTATATTCACACACATACATATATATATATGTATATACATCAATTCTCAAGTTTATATAATACATTATTCGATATACAAATACACATTCACATATTGATGTATGTGTGTGTGTGTGTATATATATATATATTAACATACTAGTATGGATGTATCCTTTTTGTCAATACATACTTGTAACTCTATATATATATATATATATGTATGTATGTATGTATGTATGTATGTATGTATGTGTGTATGTATGTATGTATGTATGCATGTATGTATTATATATACATATTTATCACACCTTATATTTAAACACATATATTCAGAGTCATATCGATTGATATATATACATGGTATGTATATATATGTCTCCTTGTCCAAATGATATTCCCATGCATATGGGTAATCTGTACATGAGCATACATAGATATGTCTATCTACGTATACTTATGCATGTATTTACTCATGTGTATGAGTTTTACATTGACATATACATATATAGATATATATATTTCATCAATTAGATATAAACACATAAAGAAGAACTCACACAACTCAAAGAAACTCAATAATTAGACTCCTAAGCAAGAACATTCACAAATATAAACATAAGCAAGACTAAGCTAACTTACTATTTCCCAACTATTATCTTGACTTGACCAAACTCAAAGTGTGTGTGTGAAAGCTCAGTTTAGGTCTTTATTCAAAGGTTACCAGACCAAGTTCTTCTCCCTAAGTGATACTTCCCCTCTCTTCATGAGGCTTGATACTTTTCTAGCATCCAACTTTACACTTTGCAATAGTAGTTAGCTGAAAACAATACATTCACTTGCATCATGTATTTTCATAATCAAGACATTTCTTCACTTCAAATTAAATCAACATTTACTCTTCATATTTACAACACATAAAGCACAAATACACTCATCTAAAGCATTTTTCGCCCAACTAGGTAAAAGTAAATAAGTAGTAACACAACAAGATGTAACATATCCCCCCTTGTGAATTATCATCCCTGATGATTTTAAGTAGAAGACATAGACATAAACCATAAGCATAAACATATCAAAATTATTTTTCAAGAACTTTCAAAAGTATGAAAGACATGAGGAAACTCCTGCTCAATTTCAACATAATATTCCCAAGTTGCAAAATCTTCTACATACTGGTCCCACTAGAATTTGCATTGTATAACTTATTTGTTACACAAGAAAAACTTACATGTTTTGAGTACCTTGAGGCTCAATTGTTACCACTCCTGGGTCCTACTCACGTAAAGCATTCCAATCAATAACATGGTTATCCCCTATTATATACTTTTTCAAGTATAAAACGTTAAAGACATTGTGCATTCTAGAAAGAGCTGGTGGTAATGCAATTCGATAAGCAACTATTTTTATTTCCTCAACAACCTCAAAAGGACCTATGTAGCGCGAAGCTAGTTTGGAAGACTTTCCAAACTTGATGGAACTCTTATGAGGTTTAACCCTTAACAACACCTTTTCCCCTACTACAAAATTTATGGCTACTCATTTAGAATCTATGTAACTTTTCTGCCTATCATTGGCTTCAGCTAGCATCTACGTAATAATTCCTAGATGTCACATGAACGTCCCTATCTGAAATGATCTTCTTAGGAATTCCATGCAATCTAAACAAATCTTGAATATATTTTCTAGCTATGACAGGAGCTCCATCAGTTATATTTCTCAATATAAAATGTGTCACCTTATTTAACTTATCCACCACCACTATAATGGAATTGTGTTTATTCCTTGACATAGGTAGACCTTGCACAAAGTCCATACTAATAATTTTCCACTTGCTTTCGCGTATATCATGTGGATATAAAATTCTTACAGGGTGGTGATGTTTTTCTTTTACCCTTTGACATTCTAAGCATCTTGCAACAAATATTGCAACATCCCCCTTCATATCCTTCCAAAAATATAGCGGCTTCATATCTACCAACATCTTCATCACACCAAGATTGTCCAGAGGATGATGCATTGTGAATTTCTTTCCACACCAGGTTCCTTAACTCTTCTGAATTAGGTACATATACTCTTCCTGTAAACCTTAACAATTCATTTGGTTCAAAGTGATAACCTTCATATCTTGCATCTTGTGTATTATCCATGAGTTCTTTCTTAACTTGCTTATAGAATTCGTCATCCACAGATTCCTTGTCCCTTAAAGTTGGTCTGAATTGTTACCATTGAGGTGATATGCCTTCAACGACTTAAGGAATCAACAAAATGATTCTCTTTTACTTTAATGTATTTGATGTTGAAGTCATAGTCTAATATCAACTCCAACCACCTCATTTGTCGTGCATTCAAATTGGGTTGAGTAAATAAATACTTCAGATCATGATGGTATGTCTTCAACTCAAAAGTCATTCCCATGAGATAGTGTCTCCACATCTGCAATGCATGAACCACTATTACTAACTCCAAATCATGTAATGCATAATTTTTTTCATAGGGCTTCAACTTCCTAGATTCATAAGCTATGACTTGCCCTTCTTGCATCAAAACTCCTCCTAATCCTTCTCCTAATGTGTCTATTATGACAGTAAAGTTTCCTTCTGGATCAAGTACCTTCAATATTGGTGCGTTATTCAACTTCTCCTTAAGTAAGTTAAATGTTGCTTGAGATTTTCTTGACCACTCAACTTCTTACCCTTCCTTTGTAATGAAGTAATAGGAAAAGTTATCCTAGAAAAGTTTGCAAAAAACTTCCTATAGTATCCAACCAAACCCATAAAAATTCTAACCTTTGGTACACTTTTGGGTACTTACCACTCAAGCAACATTCCTTTATTTTAGTTGGATCCACTCCAATCCCTTTCTCTGAAATTACGTGACCCAGGTATTGCACTTCCTTATGAAAGAATTTACATTTAGAGATTTTTCCATATAGCTTGTGTTCTCTTAACCATTAGAGAACTATCTCTAAATGTTTACAATGCTCCTCTTCATTCTTGGAATAAATTAAGATATCATCAAGGAATACTAATACAAACCTATCCAAGAAATCTCTAAATACATTATTCATTAGGTTCATAAATGTTGTTGGTGAATTTGAAAGTCCAAAGGGTAGGATTGTGAACTTGTAATGACTATATCTAGTCCTGAAAGTAGTTTTGAAACTATCCTCATCTTTGATCCTTAGTTGGTGATAACTGAATCGCAGATCAATCTTTGAAAACACTATCACTCCTCGCATCTAATTGAAAATATCATCAATACGTGGTAATGGGTACTTATTCTTTATTGCAGCTTTGTTAAGCATACGATAATCTATACACAAGTGTAGGGTACCATCCTTCTTCTTCATGAAGATAACTAGCACTCCCTAAGGTGAAACATTGGGTCTTATCAATCCTTTGGACAACAACTCTTCCAACTGTTCCTTAAGTTCCATTAATTTAGTTGTAGTCATCATCTAGGGTACTTTAGATATAGGTTCCAACCCTAGTACTAGATCAATGGAGAAATCAAATACTCTCTTGGGAAGCAGTCTAGGTAGTTCTTTTGGAAATACATCCACAAATTTCTATAAGATTGGTTAGTTCTCAATACCTATTTCTCTAAACTCCACCACTTCTCCTTCTTTAGCTTCTTGAGAATCTTTTGGTTCACAAAACATGACATCATCTTGAGGAGTGACTTCCTTGAATTCTTATAGTTTATCCATTTTAACTACAAAAAGTTGGCAACCTTTCTTTTTTCCCTATGTTTTTACACAGTCAATATCTCTCACAGTATCACTTCTCTAGGTGTTCCTTGAAAAGACACTAGATTTCCTAGATCATCTAGACATTCTATGGTTTTAGCATGGAAATCCACTTTAGCTCTATGCTTCCATAGCCAATTCATACCTAAGATAACATCATATGAACCTAAGGGTGCTATGTACAAGTTTACTTCCATTGAGAAACTTGGAAGTTCAACCCTTGCCTCAAATAAGCATTAGTTCATCATTTCTCTTGCTTGGTTTGCATATTTTGCAACTCGAGATTTTTCCATAAAACCACCTTTCCTAGAATTTTGATTAGCTACTCTAGGTGAAACAAAATTTTTTTTGGCTCCAGTATCTATAAGTATGGAAATAGGTAAACCAAACAAAGTACCTAGAGTTTCCACCATGGTGATCTAGTATTTAGATTAACAATTGTCCACTGCTACATGGATCCTTTGCTAAAACATAGCCCATTGAGGAGGAAGTGAATTACCATGTGATTTTGAACTTGATGGTTTGTTGGGACATTGACTAGCATAATGATTCACTCCACATGTAAAGCATCCTGTTGATGGTCAAAACAACACAACAACATTAAACATAATATTACTATTATGTTTCTCCTAAAACAGAAAGATAACACATGGATATCTAACTCCCAAGGTCCTGGTAATCGGTTCTCAACTATGCCGATTTCACTCAATGGTTGACGTAACTATAATGTTCAAGGGGCTTGCTGGTGTTAAGCTTCTAGATTTTTATAAGATCAAACATATATTTAAACCTACTTTAACTGGTGGTTTTAAAGAAATAGAAAAAGATAGATCAAAGCTTTGGAACTAAAAAGAATGTTAATTCATCCAAGTAATCAGATTTGTTGCCTTCCAAGGAATTCCTAGACTAAAACTGTAGAATAAACTCAACTTGTAATTAATAAATAGTTTCATTCATTCACAGTGCAAACTTTAACAATAGATTGCAAATCATCATTTAAACAAAACATCAGATAAAATTTAATTCCTTGAAAATCTTCCAAATCAAATAATTAACCCAAGATAAATACCATTTCGGAGCACAATGTGAAGTAGATTTAAATTTGGCTACTTCTACTATTGGTGAAATAGATAAACAACATTTACAAATCTGGAAAAGTCACTAGTGTACAAAAAATCCATGCCTTCGAATTATCTCCATTTATACTAAGAAAAACTGAAAGATACATCACTTCCTTCTTCTGAACTTAACTCTTACTCTACTTCTGCTCTCGAGTCTATCTACCCTCTAACTCTAACTTGCTAATTCTTAACTAAAAAGGAAGAAGAAAAAAAGAAAAATCTCTTTCTACGTATCCCTATGATATCGATATATCGCCCCCTCTTTTACAAAGAGGCGAAAACGCCATATATACACGTGTGTCCAAAATGAGTCAGCCCCCGTTTTAGGGTTTACAAAATAAGTTAGTTATAGAAGGGTCGACTCTAGAAGAGTTTTTAGAATAAAGTCAATCACACATTAAATGCATATATTATGTTTATGTCGGCGAAAGATCTCCTACAGGCATGGTTTCCAGATCTTTTACAACTAGTTTCATCAACTTCTAGCCTTTGAGTCCATCATTAAGACTCAACGCGTTCTATCCTCGACCTTGAAAACTACTCCCACAGAGCAGCTTTGAATGTATTGAAGCACCGTCATTAATGTCAATCTACTTTTTCCAGCAGGCACCCATATGTCATCAAGACTCATGGCTCTTCATCCTTTACGCTTTCCTCTCGTTCATTCTTTTATGCAGGCAGATCTTCTTGTGAAGCGGCATCAGGTGTTCCTGACCTGCTTTAATCCTACAAAACAATGCCTTCATCAATCCTCTAAAGCATAGAAAATATCATCATTCATCCCACCTTTCATATATCCTTCATTCAATTACACTTAGCAAAAAGAAACCCAACTCTAGCGGAGGCGGAACCAAATCTGAACCAGAAACAATGCTTACCTTTAATACCGGTGGGGGCGGAGCCAAGATGAAACTGAAACCGGGACCAGAGTCAGAACAAGAACCGAACATGAAAATAACCAACATTTCCAAGTTCATCCCACATTCTAGTCCCGCATCCGCAAAAATGCAAAGAAACCTGGGAACAAACGCAAGCGGGATCAGAGTAAAAACCGATCCCGGGTGAAACACAACGGGGGCGGGGGCAGAACCAAATCCGACACTGAAACTTTTTCAAAGTTTCAGTTTCGGATTCCATTCTGATCCCACCTCCAACAACACACAAGGAGATGACAAAAAAGGATGAGAAAGAAAAAAGGGAAGGGAAGAAAACATCCCACAACCAAAAAAAAAAGAACAAAGGAAAAACAAATAAACAAGACTGACAAAACCGGAACCAGAACCTGGAACTTCAGAAAAGTTTCAGAGTTCGATTTCAATCTGCATCCCTCTTCCGCCAAAAAAAAAAGGAAACAAACGCAGAAAACAAAGGAAACTGGCGGAACAGGACCCAAAAACAAAATCAAAACCAGAACTTAGAAGAAATTCCAAAGGTTGGTTTCAGTCCCTGTTTCGTGTCCGCTAGAACAAAACGAAAAATGCCAAAGGCAGAAAACAAAAGGCCAAAGGAAGAAAGGAAACTCCTAAGGCATAAAACATAAAACGAAAGGAAAAAAAATAGAAAAGAGGGACCCAAATGTCAGTAAAAAACAACCAACAAAACAAAGAAACAACAAAAGAGGGCAGAGTCGGAGTCGGGACAAGATCCGAACTAGAAACCCTAAAAGAGTTCCATGTCCAAATTTAGCCTCGGACCCAGCTCCGACAGAAAAAAAGATAAAATTAGGAGGAAAACAAAAGAACTCCTAAGACCCAACCAAAGAACCAAAGGAAACAGAACAGAACAAGGGGGACCTATTTTAAACAAGTTTAAAATGGGGTGGTTATGCAAGGCATAACAAATGGTGATTTGGCTGGGAAAATGGTTTAACCATTTTCAAGAAACCGAAGGATTCAGCTACCTAGAACTCTTGGTTTATGGCATCACAACTCCAGTTAGGTCAGTTTTAACAACCAAGGTTGAGCTAGAATCTCAAATGTAAATCAACACTGGCTACCCCTGAATCTTTGTGTGTGCTTGATGGCGCATCACCCTTTTACAAAGTTTTCCTCATCTTTTGAACAATAATGTGCAAGATTCGACCTACATGAGTTGATCCCCTTTAGCTGTTGTGCAATGATATCCTGGGCATTGCTCCACTGCCAGTCAGGCATCCATACCCCGACGGAGATACCTCTAGTTTTCTCACAGCATTGCTCTATTGTCAGTCAGGCATCCATAGCCCCAGTAGAGATACTGGAATCACCCATTCATATTGAGTCTTCTTTTCTTTTAGATAGTTCTCTTTTCTTTTCTTTTCTCTTGGAGTTTAAAATATTTCATTCAATTTTTCTCAATATGTTAGATGTTTGACATCTGTTATGGGTTGAGAACTACCATGGACCTCATAATAGTGTATGGGGAATCAAATTTTTCACTCAAATCTTGCAACACCATCGCCCTAAGATAAATGTACCATTATAAAAGGAGATGTTTCTATTGATTTGTGACAAATTCAACCTTAGCTAATGAAGATTATTTACTTTGCACCTTGTTTCCAAGACTTTCCACAACTCTTATTGATAATGGGCATAAAACAACGAATTTAGGAGAAAATCATCTGACCAAAAAACTTGAAAATATCTAAACCAATTTCTCTCCTAATAACCAAAGTATACTTCAAATAACAACCTACCATTTCAAGATGGAAAGTAAAGAGAAACCCCAAAGAACTAAACAAGACAGACACAAAACAACAAAGGAAACGAAAAGAAAGAAAGAAAGAACAAACCAACAAACAATAGAAGCAAAGAACCAGAACAAACAACAGAAACCAAAACAAAAAGAAAACTAACTAAACCAAAAACCAACACTAACCAATCCTAATCCTAAACTAACTCCAAAACTAAGCTTTACAAGCACAAAACTATAAAAATTTATACATTGACTTGATTGATTTTTTCATTATGTGCAGCAATCTTAACTTACTAGGCATAGTTCTAAACCTAGCAAATTTATCTTTATACTCAAAAATATGAAGTTTATGTGCAATAAGTTCATTCTGAAGGTATAAAGCTTGAAATATTATTAGTTGTGGGTTCTCAGTTTTGTCATGATTTACCCACAAACACGTTTTACTATCCCCAACGCCATAATCAAACTAAAAATCATTGAAACACAGAGGATAATGAAAGGACACCACCTGATTCAGAAGATTTCTAGCTACCGATGCAAACTTGTGTGGTATGAATTCCTTCTCTTGAGGTCTCGGCTCATGGAACACCATTGAAGCAAGGTCTATCTTGCAGCTGGGATATTCATTAACTAGCATCTATGTATTCATCTCGAGTATAGAGTTAAAAAAATTCTATATTTCCTGAGATGAAGTCTTACTTTCAAAATTCTCTTGAAACATGTTGCCCTCAAGGGTTTGAGAATTCACATCCAGCTTATCACCATTGATGTCAGGTATACTAGTACATGGTGAACAAGGATTTTCTTCGAACAACTCATTTGAATGCATGGATTCAAAGCTAGGAAAACACTTTCTCAATTCATATTCCTGCACATCATCAACAAGAACATGCCATTCAACATCAAATTTATCAATATTAAGATCAAATTCATTAGTGGATGCTAAGCAAGGACTTTCTTCAAACAACACATGCGAATAAATAGAATAAAGATCAAGAAAATACTCCCTTGTCTCATTCTCTTTGTCATGTTGAAGAGATTCAACTTCTGAGATAGCCTCTTGGTCCTTTTCTTGGAATTCCTTTGCTTCATCCAAATGTATCATGTCATAAATTTATGGTGGCAACAAAACACCAAACTCATCAGTGTCAATATTTTGATTAGCATTAAAATCAAATCCATTTTCTGGACAAGGATAAGTATGATTTGGTTGACTTTCAGGCAACACTTGACTAATCTGCACATTACTTGAACTTCTTTCCTCAAAAATTCATTTTGGCATTTAAGTCCTTGTCTTTGACCACAAGATTCATTGGCAATCTCATCCTGAAGTGTGTTATTTATTTCAATCCATTCACTACTTAAATCAGCAGAGTCATCTTCTTGTGTTAACCTATCAAAGTGTGTTTCTTCCTAATTCACCATCCTAAAAGAATCTATGAATGCATCGATAAATCCATTCTCCACTTCCATCAAGTCTACACTAGGTAGAGGATTTTCATCAATTGTTGAATCCATCTCAATGCACGGATCAAGGTCATCAAAAGATAGGGAAAAATTAAACCTCTTCACACAGTTACTCTCATCATTTTGGATGGACTGATTATCATTTTCATGTGTGCTAGTTGTTTCATCCTCCTCATTGAGGGGATATGTACTCCAAGGATCTTCCATAAGTATTCCTTCAATAGTGATCAGATGCTTGAAATATAACTCCATCCTACCTAGGAAGACATGGCAATCCATCTGAGACTGTTGATTAGTTCGATGTATCCTACATCCACTTGGCCCAACAAGTTCTGATAATTTCAGATCTCCCAACTCTTTTAACTTCTCCCTTATTCGATTTTTCATACGAGGGATATCAATCCAACACGAACCATGTTCCTTTGTCCATTCCTCATCACCCTAATTCTCATCTTGATCAGAAGAGTTGTTCAAATCGTTGGAAGGTATTGTTGATTTCTCATGACAACAATCCCATATCAATACCTCTTCTCCTTCAAAGCCATCGTTAGTACTAACATTTTCAAAAATGCTAGATTCTATCTTGGGATTTTCATTATGCTCTAAATTTACATCCATTTCATGCCTTTTACCAAACAAGTCATCAAAATGATATACTTGCTCATCAAACATTTCATCTGCAACTTCATTGACAAGTGGAGTACCTAACTCTGTGATTGGATTTTGCAGGGATAAGCTCTAGTGGTCTTGTGTGGGATTGACCTGACATGGGGTGTTGGAAAATGTGGTGCTTGGAACCTTAGGAAGGTTGTAGCTGCTTCGTGAGAATGATTGCACCTGGGTAGGGATGGTGGGTGAAGTGGCATAAGGCTGCAGATGATGGAAGTTTGCAAGCACAAGAGGATTATAACCTTGAGTTTGGCTACCTAAATTTCTAGTGTCATGTCCAAATTGTGCCAATAAGAGAGCTTTGCTCAATGCATCATGCAAGGATGTAGCCTCACAACAACATTTGAATTTGGTTGTAAATGAGGGGTTTAAACCCCAATAATAGTGTTCTATCAGTATATGATCATCAACAACCAAATCTAAAGATTGAACCCTTTGATACATAAACAAAAATTTGTGATTAAATTGATAAATGTGTTCTAATGGTATCCTTTTCCTAGCTGTAAATTGAAGTGATGTGTTCTACATATGCGTATAAGGATCAAATTGATCTAAGAACAAGATTATTGATTCTATCCATGAACAAATAGAATTTGGTGGCAGATTAACATACCATTGCCTCGTTGTACCTTGAAGTGTTTTGATGAACAATTGACAGATGGTATCCACATGTTGAATTTGGAGAAAAATGGCTAAATTCCTGTAGATATTGACATGTTCAAAAGCATTTTGTCCACTGTCAAGTAAAAATAAAGGAAGCCTATCATACATGTGACCAGGGATTTCATGAATAAATCTAGGTATACATAAAGGGCTGCCCATCGGAGCTGGGTTTTCCAAGATCTAACCCACTCCAACTCACAACAATCAAAAATTTATTTTCAGGCCCTCCTTCTAGCGCAAGAACTGTTGATGGTCAAAACAACACAACAACATTAAACATAATATTACTATTATATTTCTCCTGAAAGAGAAAGATAACAAATGGATATCTAACTCCCAAGGTCTTGGTAATCGGTTCTCAACTATGCTAATTTCACTCAATGGTTGATGTAACTATAATGTTCAAGGGACCTGCTGGTGTTAAGCTTATGGATTGTTATAAGATCAAACATATATTTAAACCTACTTTAACTAGTGGTTTTAAAGAAATAGAAAAAGATAGATCAAAGCTTTGGAATTGAAAAGAATGTTAATTCATCCAAGTAATTAGACTTGTTGCCTTCCAACGAATTCCTAGACTAAAACTGCAAAATAAACTCAACTTGTAATTAATACACAGTTTCATTCATCCACAGTGCAAACTTTAACATTAGATTCCAAATCATCATTTAAACAAAACATCAGATAAAATTTAATTCCTTGAAAACCTTCCAAATCAAATAATTAACCCAAGATAAATACCATTCTGGAGCACAATGTGAAGTAGATTTAAATCTAGCTGCTTCTACTTTTTGTGAAATAGATAAACAACATTTACAAATCTGGCAAAGTCACCAGTGTATAGAAAATCCATGCCTTTGAATTGTCTCCATTTATGCTAAGAAAAACTGAAAGATACATCACTTTCTTCTTTTGAACTTAACTCCTACTCTACTTCTGCTCTCGAGTCTATCTACCCTCTAACTCTAACTTGCTAATTCTTAACTAAAAAGGAAGAAGATGAAAAAAAGAAAAATCTCTCTATGTATCCCTTTGATATCAATATATCCCCCCCTCTTTTACAAAGAAGCGAAAACGCCATATATACACGGGCGTCCAAAATGAGTCAGCCCCCATTTTAGGGTTTACAAAATAAGTCGGTTACAGAAGGGTCGGCCCTAGAAGATTTTTTAGAATAAAGTCAATCACGCATTAAATGCATATATTATGTTTATGTCGGCAAAAGATCTCCTATGAGCATGGTTTCGAAATCTTTTACAACTATCATCATCAACTTGCAGCCTTCGAGTCTGTCATTAAGACTCAACGCGTTCTATCCTCGACCTAAAAAAATGCTCTCGCAAAGCCGCTTTGAATGTATTGAAGCACTGTCATTAACGTCGATCTACTTTTGCCAGCAGGCACCCATCTATCATCAAGACTCATGGATCTTCATCCTTTACACTTTCCTCTCATTCATTCTTTTCTGCAGGTGGATCTTCTTGTGAAGCAACATTAGGTGTTCCCAACCTGCTTTAATCCTACAAAACAATGCCGCCATCAGTCCTCTAAAGCATAGAAAATATCATCATTCATCCCACCTTTCATATATCCTTCATTCAATTACACTTAGCAAAAAGAAACCCAACTCTGGCAGAGGCGGAACCAAATCCGAACCAGAAACAATACATACCTTTAATATCGGCGAGGGTGGAGCCAAGATGAAACCAAAACCGGGACTAGAGTCGGAATGGGAATTGGACATGAAAATAACCAACATTTCCAAGTTCATCCCACATTTCGGTCCCACGTCCGCAAAAAGGAAAAGAAACTTGGGAACAAACACAAGTGGGATCGGAGCAAGAACCGATCTCAGGCGAAACACAACGGGGGTGGGGGCGGAACCAAATCCAACACTGAAACTTTTTCAAAGTTTTAGTTTCGGATTCCGTTCTGATCTCACCTCTGACAACACACAAGGAGACGACAAAAAAGGATGAGAAAGAAAAAAGGCAAGGGAAGAAAAACATCCCACAACCAAAAAATAAAGAACAAAGGAAAAACAAACAAACAAGACTAGTGGAACCAGAACCAGAACGAAACTTGAACCTGGAACTTCAGAAAATTTTTAGAGTTCGGTTTCAGTCCGCGTCTGGCTTCCACCAAAACAAAAGGAAACAAACGCATAAAACAAAGGAAACTAGCAGAACAAGACCTGAAAACGAAACAAAAACCAAAACTTAGAAGAAATTCCAAAGTTCTATTTCAGTCCCGGTTCTGCGTCTGCTAGAACAAAACAAAAAATGCCAAAGGCAGAAAAGAAAAGGCCAAAGGAAGAATGGAAACTCCTAAGGCATAGAACATAAAATGAAAGGAAAACAAAACAAAAAAGAGGGACCCAAATTTCAGTTGAAAACAACCAACGAAACAAAGAAACAACAAAAGAGGGCAGAGTCAAAGTCGGGACAAGATCTGAACTAGAAACCCTAAAAGAGTTCCACGTCTAGATTTAGCCCTAGACCCGGCTCTGACAGAACAAAAGACAGACTTAGGAGGAAAACAAAAGAACTCCTAAGACCCAACCAAAGAACCAAAGGAAACAAAACAAAGCAAGGGGGACCTATTTTAAACAAGTTTAAAATGGGGTGGTTATGCAAGGCATAACACATCCTTTTACTAGACCTCTTCTTTTCGCTAGCCTATCAGAATTAACACAATTCCCTCTAGCTTCTCTATAATTACGAATGTTGTAATTGTTTCCTCGACAATCCTTCCTCGACTCATTCCAATTATTGTGGGATCCTTTGTCCCCTTGTCTTTGAAATTCTTTCCCCTCATTAAACTTCTTGGGAGCTTGTTTAAATTGAGATCCTATGTTCGTTCGATTCTTCTTCTCCCAATAGACTAATATGGCTTTGAGATTTTTCTCTTGCTTGATTTCCTTCTCATAAACTAATTCCATAGTAATCGGACCATGTACATCCACCTCTCCACCTATTTGGTTGTTTAGTCCCATATTGAACTTCCTAGTTCAAAATCGCTCATCTTTTTGGTACATTGGTACATACCCCAAGAGACGAGTGAACTTCTCCCACTATTCATTCACCGACATATGTCCTTGTCTTGGATTTTTGAAATCAATGAGTTTTTGGTTGAAAAAGAGTTGGGGTAACCACCTCTTTCAAAAAATCTCAACAAAATCATTCTAAGTCAACTTTAAGGAACTGATTCCAAGTTCCATCTTCTTGTTCATCCACCAGTTAGAGGCTTCTCTAGCTAATTGGAATGCTCACCACACAACTTTAGTAACCTTTGAATAGTTTATTATTTCAAAATACTTCTCCATTTGAATTAACCATGCCTCAAATTCTTCTCCGCTAGCTCTTCCTTCAAATTTAGGAGGAGTCGTCTTTCTCATATCCCTAGATAATTTAGTTTCCATACACTTTCTCTTGGTTCCATCAAAACATGATTGAATTCTAACACTTTCTTGATTTCTAGATTTAGTGTGATTTATGGAATCCTCCCCTTCCTCTTCATTGTTTGGAACTTCTTCTTCTTCTTCTTCTTCATTGTGTGGGACTTCTTCTTCTTCCTCTCTTTCTTTTCTCCTCACTTCTTGCTCTAGGTTTCCTATCTTTGCATTAGTTTCATTCATGATTTCCAGAAGTCAATCCAACTTGGCTTCGACATTATCCAGACCTTTTCCAACCTCTTGGCTCCCTCAAGGATTAGTTATTATCCTAACCATTATATTAAGTATAGTTATACCTAGAGGTTCATCTTTAATTAGATCCTATCATGGTTTACTAAATGCATAGGAAACATTTCAATAGAGAAAAAAATCACAAATAAATTTCATTGAGGTTCTCATACACAAATTTTGATAAAAACATATTCTTTCATTTATTCACAAGGATTTCAATATCCTTTCTTTTACATTGAATGATTATTCAAATATTCAAGAGGAGAGTATCCGTCAGATTCACTCTCAAATATATAACAACAAGGAATGTACCCCTCAAATTTTTGCTCATCTCTCATTTGCTCTTCTCTATCCCAAAAAGGATAGTAACCTTCAAACTAATCTTCTAATACATAGTTTCGATGAATGTGTCCCTTAGATTCACTACTAGAGGTTATAACAATTACTTCAACCAAAGGTACTACTCGAGGGTTCCTATATATCAACACTAGACTGATATTACATTCTGAGGGAATTTCCTTTGAAAGTGATAATGAGTCCAACCTGGCTAGAGAGATAGATGGTAAGTTGTTGAAATTGGCTCATCTCTCATCCTTCTTTTCTCTTGAATAATCTGTGATAGAGCATGACTGATTGTCTCGTTATCACTTAACTAGTTGGCATTGTCATAGTTGGCTCCCTCAATTGTACGAACAAGGGATTTTTTTTCCTTCTTGGCCCATAGGTAGTGCTCATTTCCGATCATTGACTTTCTTGCAGTTAACCTTAGATGCACCATCCTAGCACAATAATTTATAAAAATTAAATTCATAATGTTGGAAGAGAAAACATAGCGAGCACATAGGTTCAAAAGTTGAACCTGGTAGTTCTAATACCATGTGTAACATGCCCATTTTTCTTCACAGTAACTTTCCTAAGTTTTAACCTCAAACAAATAGTTTAAGCATCTAACCATTATGAGCAATAAATTTTTTCTTTTGATAACTATAAAGATAGCATGCACATTTGAAATAAATATCTTTCCAAAAAAATTCGTTGCATTTTATCAAAGTATTACAACTTTCCAAAGGAATGATTACATAGCACATGATAACATGATATAATTTCTCTTTTACAATCTTTCCAAAGATATGGATACAAAATACATAAACAAGGCTTTGTGGAGCTTACTAGCAATAGAAACAAATAGTCCTAGAAATTCCCTATCCAAATATTGGTCGCATACTGATGAGGAGAAGCATCAATCAAGCACTTTTCTGCCAACCTTGGACTAACTGTGATACCCTACACATCTACCAAACTGATAGATGGTCATACCCTTCAATGAAGAGATTGGCTTCATAACCTCATAATAAAAATTGACCTTTCGTAAGCTTAGTGTTGTGTCCTACATATCTAGATTTGTCACACAATGGCTACAACCTACACATTTGACATTCCCAAACTAGTATGTAAACCTGGATCATAGTGATTGATAGTGTAAATAGTGACAACTTACATTGCTTTGGCCAGAGTATTCATCACCTAGTACTTCGAGTGGACATCATCCACCTCACCCACCTTCCTAGCTCAATTTGTATTGACCATTCATAATCTATGCATAGGTTATCCTCTTCACTAGATTATCCTAACCCTGGGATAACCTATTACCTCTATGTTTAACTAAGACATCTACTAAGTAAATATTAGTAACTCTAGGACTCAACTAGTTTAAACATTTAGCTATGAAAGCTATATCCCCAAGATAGTATTTATTCCCTCTATATCCACCCATTCCTTATTATGGAATATGTAAAAACACTTCAAGCAATATAGATTTTATACTAAGTACAACAAGCAATCTTTCCCTTTCACTTAAGAATAAAATAATCTTTTCCTATAAATAGATGTTATAATCCTCCAATCAAAATAATCGATGACTCACAATATTTCCAAACATAAAAAGTATAAAGAGTACAAATAAGCATGCCTTTTTATGCAATGCTTCAATTGATCGATCTGGTTTTCCAACACAACCTTCCCTAATCAGTAAGCAACTCCCAAATAACTTTCTCCCACTTTACCAAAGACTTCCTCTCAAAAATCCTCTCTCAATTGTCTCAAAAAATCTCTCACAACTCAAGAAATTAGAATATATTAACTCAAAAATTTCACACCAAGAATGCAGATATGTATCCCTATTGAGGTAGAGAGCACCTCTATTTATACACAAAGATTAGCAACTAAAGGCTAATTTGACAAGGCATAAAAAATGACACTTCTCAGCTCAAGATATTCGACTCAACAATTAAAAGAAAAGGTGGCAACTAAATTCGTTTCACAACAAACACATACACAACCAAGGTGAATGAGTAGATACTAAAATAGACAAAAAGAATGATAATAAAAAATGCAAGGCAATTTCCTCCTATAGGTCGACTTACTTGCCTAGCTACATACTTTACCATTTTCACATATTTCAAAATGCTTCACATTTTGGAAATTCATATTGTAAGATAAACTTCTAATCGATTCATACCATTCTCAGTTTGCACCAAATTATGTCATTCGTACCATATTACATGGGTCATTGTTGGTTATTTGACTTGGTTGAAACTTCCTTGTGCATGATCATTTACCATTGTTTTTCTTTTGAAAAAGTCTTGTAGTAATATTTACACATTGAAAGGCATTGGATACTAAGTTTTTTCATATGGCGCTATCCATATTACATAATCCTTTGCACTTTAAATGTTTTAAGCATCACTTATTAATAGATATGCGTTGTTCACATAACACTATTCCCTTTATTAATATGTTGCACACATTACTTAGTGCAAGTTGTGGTTTATATGTTAAGCACTGGTTAAATAATTCAACGTTATTGTTATCATATATATAATGATTATATATATATAATATGTATATATATGTATATATATATTTATATTTACATATATATATATATATGTATATATATATATGTGTGTATATTATGTATATGTATATTATGTAAATATACATATATATCACACCTTATATTTAAATGCATATACTCATAGTCATATCAATCGACATATATACATGGTATGTATATATATGTATATATGTCTCCTTGTCTGAATGATATTCCCATGCATATGGGTAATTTGTACATGAGCATGAGTAGATATGACTATCTATGTATACTTATGCACGCATTTACTCATGTGTATGAGTTTT
The DNA here is from genome assembly GCA_007258455.2 of Sequoia sempervirens. Taxonomy (NCBI): domain Eukaryota; kingdom Viridiplantae; phylum Streptophyta; class Pinopsida; order Cupressales; family Cupressaceae; genus Sequoia; species Sequoia sempervirens. Next base: position 208,538,829 of record VDFB02000013.1, on the reverse strand, counting down.
CCATTGACACATACATGTATACATATATACATTTTATGTATATATATTCAATTGATTAGATATAAACACGTAAAGAATAACTCACACATCTCAAAGAGACTCAATACTTAGACTCCTAAGCAAGAACAATCACAAATATAAATGCAAGCAAGACTAAGATAACTTAATATGTCCCAACTATCATCTTGACTTGACAAACTAGAAGTGTGTGTGTGTGTGTGTTAAAGCTCAGTTTAGGTCTTTATCAAAGGTTAACAGACCAAGTTCTCCTTGATTGATACTTCCCTCTCTTAAGGAGACTTGAAACTTTTCCCGCATCCAACTTTACACTTTGCAATAGTAGTTAGCTGAAAATAATACATTCACTTGCATCATATATTTTCATAATCAAGACATTTATTCACTTCAAATTAAATCAACATTTACTCTTCATATTTCCAAAACACATAAAGCATAAATACACTCATCTAAAGCATTTTCACCCAACTAGGTAAAAGTAAATAAGTAGTAGCACAACGAGGTGTAACAAGTTTAGAGACTTTCCTATGGATGGGAGATTTGGTGTCAATTGGAAAAGTACCATTGTCAGTGGGAGATTTTTACTATCAAGGGTGCCAATTGCTTGTGTTTTCCATTATGCCGATGGATATGATTTGACCATATTGTGGCTCAACAATTATGCCCCCAATTGGGGTTTGACCCTACTAGTGCTATTGTCACTAATTGGTATGAGGCCCACATTGACGACACACATACCCTACGATATCTAAAATTGTATAGTCTATTGTACTCTTTTTCACCTACATAGTACATTATGTAGTAAAAAAAATATAAAATATTGAATTTCAAACTTTTTATAAAAGATACTTATACAAATAACACAATTCACTTATGAATATTTCACTCACATAGTGCTTGCATTTGACAATATTCTCTACAATGCTACAATCCATATGACTGAGGGAAATTTTTCTCTAATAATTTCCCCAAACAAAGTACTCTAATTTTGATGAAGTGATAGTCAATATTAGTATTATTGGGTCTTCTAAATGTGATGGAAAGGTTAGTTTGACGCAAAATGTTTCAAAGAAAAGGGAACTTCTTATATTTAGAACACACCTCCTAAATTCAAGTCCTCACAAATTTTTCTTCCTATTTCGAATTAAACATAACAAAAGGAAATCCTCTATCTAAGATATTTCATATAAAATGGCAAGTTTTTTTTTTAAATAAAGGTGGCAAAGCTACAAAGATTTTTTATTAATATAAAGGGAAGATTACATAATCTGATTACAAAATCCAAATACGAGCTAGAAGAGAAGCTCAAAGAAACCTAACTAGAGAGGAAGATGATTACAAGTATCAAAACGAGGAATTAGGAAGATAGCCCCACAACCATTAAGACCAATACAAACATAAATATAAGCCTAGGTGTCGAGTAGATATGTAGAGAAGAAGCAATCTCCATCAAAAACATGTGAGTAGCATGAGCAACAAAAATGAATAAAGATCTTGCAATTATGAGAAAAAAAGAGCAAAATTAATAGAGGATAAGCACAACCCACCTGCCATCCAAGAGAGACCAAGACCAAGCTTCAAACTTCCCGCAAAAGTGAGTCACAATCAAAACACCATGTCATAAGGAGCTGTAGAGTTGTGAGCCTACAAAAATAGACAAGAAGAGGTTAAGAAACACAAAAAAAGAGTAGGTTAACCATGTCAAAAAATCCCAAAAAGAGTGAAAAAGAAGCTAGGAAAGAGAAGCTTCTCAAGTAGAACTTTCTTTAGATGAAGCCAAATCCGCAGGAGGCGGAAAATAAGGTTCTGCATGTGGCTCAAGAAGAGGGTGCCTAATTAAGTAGCGAAATGCATCATACAACTCCTAGATTGAGTCACAGAATGAGTTACCATAGAGACCTCAGAGCCTAAGAAGTTGGTAATTGAATTCTCTTGGTGAGTCATTTAATAACCCATTATCCATTGAAGAGAGTAGCAGAGTAAAAAGTTTGCTAGAAATCAAATGTTGCCTGCAAAATATGCCACCCATAGTGCTTGTGCCCTAGAGGATGTCATAACTCTCCAAAGCCGGCTGTAAGGATGAGAGTGGGAATATGTGAGGAAGGATATAAAAACCAACAAGGAACTTTACCATCTCGACCCACCAGAAGACATCCATCAAATTTGAAACAAACCTTGAGGTAACTTCATGAGGAAGGGTTGAAACATGCATCTCCAACCAGTCATTTAACCCAAAATCAACTCAATTGCATCATGTACATGTTTACATTCAATTGCAAATGTGTGTTGCAGTTTCCCCAAGGTAAACCTTGAATAGTCTTGAACTTCATGTGTTCGGGGAGGAACAAAAATGTGAAACAATCTATCCATTGATTCCACCATAGAAAGAAGATTTGTTTTAGAAGTGTTATGTAAGAAAAACACCAAGAAGCTAATTTCATAGAGAGATGAAGCATTTGAAACATACTAATAAAGCTTCACACAAGGCAGCTTAAAATACTGCAATTCTAATGTACCTCTGGGTAGTAACCATTAATGAATTAATATGGTCAGTACTTGGGGATGCAATAAATGCCAAGTGACATTGCATAATGAAGGCATTGGGAAATATGATTAAACATTTTCAAATCAAAAGGCATGTGAAGGATGTCACTAAGTTCAGTGGTAGAAATTTCTTTGTTAAGCAAATCACTCCACCAAATGTTTGCCAATGAAAGTAAACCTTTCGTGGAAAAATACAAAGGGAGCATGCTAAATTTATCCAATCCTTCCCACAACTGCCGACTGAAAAAAATAGTACCCCACTAAAACTTGGTACCATCAAGTCATGACATAATAAGAGATGCCTCTAAGTTCATCCAAGGATATGAGCTCTTTAATAAACATATTTTTCTCTAATGTTCGCCAACCAAAGAAATATTTTGAAGACAAACACCAAAGAAAATTTCCAAATTTAGTATAAATGCCTACAACTACCACTTGAGAAATGTACTACCAAAACATTCCATATCATCATTTCCAATAAGATATTTTTTCCAGAATTTCCTCATGGATGTCGGGCATAAAGAAATGAATTCTTTAATGTTTACATGAGGAAAAAAATGCATGAATGTATAAGAGTGCCAGATGTCAATCAAAAGCAAGCAATGTCAGTGATAATCACATGTGTAATAAAGATGCCACCTTAAGAAATAATGAGATTTGTAGAAAATTAGTCCCAAAGCAGTCCTCAAAGCAAGAGACAACCTGTCCAAGCTATAAGCCATGAGTAAAAGACCCCAGAATGATGGAAGCAAAAGATATAATCATCCCACAATCCTCGAAAAAGAAATTTTTTGAGCTAAGGCATGAAGTAAGCCAAAACAATTGAATGATCAAGGTGAAACAAGTGGCACAAATCAAGTCCCAAGAAAGAGTAGAAGCATTTGAAAATTCAAACGTTACAAAGAAGCCTTTATTCCCAATTAAATATGAACTTGAAATGAACATAAGTGCCAGAAAATTAAATCTTGAAAAATAATTGATCACATTCCTCAACTGAAAATTCTTTAAGAAAGAGATTTTCATTGATTGCTTTATTGGCCAAGGTATCAACAAACTCATTTGCTTCTCTGTAACAATAAGAAATTTGAATATTTGTGAATACCTCAATTTGTTGTAAGATGAAAGAGAGGATATAATTCAAGTGCCAAGAGTTGGAACATCTTCTCTTCAATGTCGAAATTACCACCATTGAATCCCCTTCAATATGAAGGAAAAAAATCGAAAGCTTCTTTGCAAGGCACAAATCCATCCTCAAAGCATTAAATTTTGTAGTGTTATTGGTGCAATCCAGAATTTTTTCACATGCAACACTGATGAAATTTCCATTCCAATCTCTCAAAATTGTAGAAATGCCAGATTTACCTAGGTTGCCTCTTGAGGCCCCATCAAAATTTAGTTTGATGAAGTTTATAGAGGGGGGAGACCAAGTGATAGAGCTTTTGTTTACCACTGAGGCCTTTGAAGTAACCAAACCAGGTCTAGGAATTTTAATTAGCTGCCAATTTTTCAAGATGAAAGCATCCCAGGATGTATAAGATTTAAATGAATTAAGAGACTTAAAGAGGGCCGAAGAAGTCACCTCAGAAATGGAAATTTCAATTTTATGAAGAACTTGGGGGAGAGAGGAGGCTTTTTTCTAAAATCTTTGTTGTTTCTCTCAAGCCAAATATTCCAAATTATTATGGAGGGGGGAATTTCCCAAATGCAGGCTAAGGATGAGGATGAGTAGAGAGAAGTCCAGTTGTTGAACAAATTAAGAATTGAATTTGGGAGGGGACTTGACCAACCCAACTTATTCATTATCCAGGACCAACAACTATTAGCAAATTCACAACTCAAAAGAAGGTGATCCACTGATTCAAAAGCGTTGCCATAGAGAACACAAGGGAAAAGAGGAGTAATTCCCAATCTTTCCAATCTAATACCAGTTAGAATTTTTTCCTTTATAGCAAGCCAAGAAAAATCACCTATTTTTGGCAAGACATGTGGGCCCCAACATAGTTTAGAAGGCCAAGTATTTTTTCCAGAATTCTGATTGACTAAAGAATTATACCCATCTTTTACAAAATACTGACCAAACTTGATTTTTTTCTAGATAATATCATTTGGTTTGTTGGAGAAAAAAATATGTCTTTTTAGGATTTCACTTTTTAATGAACTTATTTCCGAAGGAGGGGCTTGACAATGTTCTAAATCCTTCCATTTTACAAGACTCAAGTTAACTGGATCAAACTCCAAGTAATCTCTCACTTTATTACCCCAACAAACTTTAAGAATGGGTTCCAAATGCTTCCAGTTGCCAAGAGTCCTGATTGGTTAATAACCATTTTGGGCATCTTCCCAAAAAAGAGCCTTATCACCATTATTAACTACCTAAGAGAGGTGAGGAAGAATAACTGATCTACAAGAAACAATGAAATTCCAAATCTTAGAACCTTGTGGAAGGTTCTTTTGGGTAAAAATTCTTTCTCTATCAAGAGAGTCCAAATATTTGTGTTGCATAATACGACACCATTTAGTCTCTGGTTTAGAGTATATTTTCTAGACTAACTTAGCACCTAGAGCTTTGTTTTGGAGGAAAATTTCTTGCAAACCAGCTCCACCTTGAATCTTTGAAGTACAAAGAGAATCCCAAGCAATAAGGGATAATTTCTTTTTTGAGGATACATTCTTTGACCAAAGAAAATATTTAAGAAATTTTTGAAGAATACTTCCTTTACCTTTTGGGAGCTTCAATACTAACATTAAGTATAATGGAAGAGAAAAAAAATAGATTTAATCAAAATTAATTTCCTAGCAAATGTTAACCATTTCAACTTTCAAAGAGGTATTCTATTTGAGATTGTTGAGATTAACTTATCCCAAAAGTAATGTTTTTATTTCCCTAAGAAGAAGGGAATGCCCAAATATTTACAAGTAAGTGAATCACAATTGAAACCCCAAAATTTTAAAATCTGACTTTTAACAATGGGGTTAACATTTAGAAAGAATATTTTGGATTTCTCTACATTGTACTATTGGCCTGAATGCAAACAATAGTTAGATAAATCCTTCTTCATCACTTTAGCCTCTTCCATAGTTTCCTAACCAAGAAGGAGGGTATCATCTGCAAAGAGAGAGTGAGAAATTGGAGATGGAAAAGACCAAACCTTAATTCCTTTTCATACCCCCAAATTTTGAGCTAAAATAATGGGTCCCTCTGCCATAAGGATGAAGAGGGATGGAGACAAGGGGTCCCCCTGTCTCAAGCCTTGAGTTGGAGCAAAAAAACTGTGAGGGGATCCATTCACCAAGATTGAAAATGTCATCATAGAGATGCAAGATAAGATCCATTTACACCAACTGGAGGAGAAGCCAAATTTTCTGAGGATGGCCATCAAAAAATCCCAGTTAACTCTGTCATATGTTTTTAACATGTCCAATTTGAGTACCACAACTGGGTTTTTAGTAATCATAATTGAATGCAAAACCTCATGTGCCAGAATGGCCCCTTCAAGAGTGTCTTTACTTGGGAGAAAACCCCCTTGCTCCTCTGAAATTATTGAGGGCAGTAATTTTGCAAGTCTCATAGAAATGGCTTTGGTGAAGATTTTGTAAATTGAGTTACATAATGAAATTGGACGAAAGTCATTGAAGGAGGAAGGATCATACTTTTTTGGAATGAGAGCAAGAAAGGTCGAATTTAGGTGTTTTAAAACATTTATATATCTCCTTGATTCTTCCAGAGCTAAATGAATGCCTTGAGACACAAATTCTCAATATTTTTGAAAGAAAAGAGTGGTAAAACCATCTGGGCCTAGGGAATTTTCAACTTCCATTCAGAATACTAAATGTTTGATTTCTTCCAAGGAGAATTTTGACATCAAGAATTTATTATTTTCTTCAGTGATAATTGAAGGAATGTTATTCGAAATCTCCATGTCCACAGCTTGCTTAATATCTGGGACTAGGGCAACAACTTCCATTCTGGGTTGTTTGATTTCTTCAAGGAGTTGGAATTTATTATTTTCTTTTGATAATTGAAAAATGAAAAAAAAAATTGTTTTTGTTCAACACCCTTCAAATTAGCATTATGCATATTCATGCTCATTGAATTGATCAAACGCAACAAATCCATTCATCGTAAATCGGGTCAATCCAAAGGTTTAATCAAATCATACCATTTCATCTCTCATAAATCATTCAACCTTCATCTTGCATCATCCATTTAATTAAATAAATCAGGACTTTATTTAATTCAAATCCAAATCATACTTCATCCTTTTCTGAATTAAATAAATCAATTATTTAAGTCCTAAAAGGTCAAATCAGCCTAATCATCATTAATTTAATCTAATCCTGATTAAATGCTAATCCCACCCACTTGCATTATCTAGATTTAGCCACTTGCACAAATAAATCAATTTATTGATTTATTAAAACCCTCATTTTCCCTCAACATGACAAGTTGATTTGTCCCTCCAACATTGCATTTATTGCTATTTTTCTTGTCCCCCTCTCAAAATTTATTGTAAAATTTGAATTCAAATTCTCCCTCTCATGGGCACTCTTCCCAAATCTTGCACATCCATTGACCTATCACCACTTGACAAGTGTCCTTCTTTCATTTGTCAATCTTAGTCCCACATTGGTCCCTCTTCAACACTTAGCATTTTGAAAATCCTTAAATAGAAGCTTCAACTTTGAGCAAATCCTCCATCATCTCACTCATGCAAAGTCACTCTCATTGGAGAACTGATTTTTCATCATCACTCCATATCATAGCATTTTCATCTTAAGCTTTGATCAAGGATTGGGAAAGGGTCACTAGCACATGTGACACCAATCCACTATGAGATGAAGTTGATTCATGTTGTTTGTATGCTTATTTGGTTTTTCTTGTTGTTTTAATATCTTACTTAGCATATCTAACATGTTTCATTATCTCATAGGGATGTTGAGGATTATTTTGGTTTTAAGATGCTAACCATATGCAGATTTTCACATCCACAGTCCCCTCTTTTAACTAGGTTTCCCTAGATTTTTGTCTCCAATAACATTCTTCTCAAGCTAGAATATCCTCAAGATCAACCTTTCGATTCTTTTCTTTGTTATAAAGAGTATTATCCATACCTGATTTGATAATAAGCTCATAAAGATCAGATAATTCTAATTCAATCCTCACTTTTTCTAAAAAGATGATTCTTATTCCATTCTTTCATCTTGTTTTTCACAAATTGAAGCTTATTACTAAGTTGAAACATGCTAGTTCCCCCAATGAAAGGACATGACTGCCACCAATCCTTAACTAAATTAAGGAAGTTTGGATCTTTGAACCACATGGCCTCTATTTTAAAGGGGCTTTTGAGTTTATCACTGTCCTCAAAAACTGAAAGGGATATCAGAAAATGATTAGAGCCTGCTAGAGTATGTATAATTGAGGTGAAATCCCAAGAAGCATTCAACCAATTATCATATATAAGAAAATAATCATTTTTTTAGGAATTTGAGAGAAGTCTTTTCTCTTATTCATCTAGGTAAATGTGTCATTTTTGAAAGGACAATCATAAAAAAAAATTATCATAATAAAATTATTAAAATCCTCCAAGACCGTAGCTGAGGAAATTATGCCACCATTTATTTTAGAATTATTTTTGATGGCATTGAAGTCCCTAGTAATAATTATGAGATCATTTTTCCATTTCACTAAGAGGGAAGAAATGTGTTTCTAGAGTTGTCTCTTTCCAGTGGTGGAGCAAGGACCATAAACATTAAGAATCCAAAAAGATTTTTTTGTCCTTAAACATGTAGCTTTTCCTTTGATCCAGGTGGATGAGGATTCAAAATGGTCCATTTTTACTAAATTTTTGTTCCACAAAGTCACAAGGCCTCCCGAGGCTCCCCGAGTCAGAGAAGTAGCAAGATCCCAGTTTTTCCAAGAACCAAATATTTCCAAAGCCGAGGAGTGAGATAAATTTTTTTATTGAAGGAGAATAATATCTGAGAGAGTGCTTAATATTTGGCATTTGATTAAACATCACTTGTTAGGGGCGTTTAAGCCCCTAGCATTCCATGATAAAACCCTCATTGTGCTCGGGGAGAGATAACATCCCTTCTCATTCTCAAATTTCTTTCTAAGGCTTTGCACCTCATAGTAGAATCACACTAGGGGACTTGAATAATTTGAGTGGAGGAATATCTTTCATCTCCCTTCTTGACTGATGAATGAAGATTCATTTCCAAAGTGGATTGCAAGACTACTGCAATTTCCAAGTTCGTTTTCTCCTTAAGAGATTTACAACCACGTTTAATCTTAGGTGTAATGATATTTTTTGCATCTGAGTCAGATTGGGAGATCGAAGGAGAAGAAAATGAATCTAGTGGGATAAAAGAGGATGAAGCAAGAGGCGAAGATGGAGAAATCAGGTTATCCTCTAAGAATTCTAGTTTTCTCTTAGATGTTGACTAAGAGATAGTAAAATTAGGAGAGTTGAGTTCAGGAGTTGTTTCCACCAAAATCTCATCAGCAATTTCTTCAATTAGACCATCCACTACTTTTGATAGTGCCTCATTCACAATGTTCATTAGCTCATCTTCTTAGCCATTAAGCAGATTTTCATAATGAGAAATTTGATTATTTCCATAAATAGGGCTATCAACAATGGAGGTATGAGCAGGAATTGAGTGGTTGGGGGAAGAGTTAGAGTCAAAAATTTTGGAGGGAAGAGCCGACGAATCCCCAACATCACCTTTGGTGGAGATATTTGATGGGGATATTGTCAATTCTTTGAACCTGAAACTCAATGATCCAGGTTCTTTGTGTGTCAAAGGAGGGGAGGAATGGGGTGAAAGGGTATTTCCCAGAGCAAATGAATGAACTTAATGATTGGTGGAAGGAAGATGTGGGGACCTGGGTATAGCACAAGATGAGGAAGGGATTGCACCCAGAAAATGTGTGAGAGAAGAAAAATCCAAAGGATCGACTTGAGAAAAGATATCTGAGTCCACATTGATATTAGCTTCTTTACAGGGTTCTTTTTTAATTGTTTGGATCCAATCTCCTCTATTTGAAGAGAGACACACCTTATGGGGTAGGACATTAGAATTTCTAATAAGGGCCCGGACCCTAATAGCAGGTTTCCCATTCATTACAAAAAATTCATACTTAAGGAAATCTTTGAAATGCAAAACAATCTTCTTAATAGGGGAAGAATCAAGATATTCAACTGGGAGAAAAGGAAAGGAAAAACACATCAGAAGAGGAGACATTTTAAGGGAGTCTAAAGATGTGTTTGCATTCCAATCAAAAATACCCAAAAAAGTATTGCCACACCAGAAGGGACCTTTTTGAAGGAGTTTCTTTTTAATGGTAACATTCTTGAAAAGAATAAAGAATGTTTAAGTAGAAACTACAATTAGTTCAAAAGATTCATACCAGTTATCTTTGATCCAAGAACGAAGTTCAAACAAAGAACCCTGTTCGCCCCAAATTTGTACAAAGAGACCATTCTATTCGTAGTCTGCATGTTGAGCTTCTAGGTGGAGGGGGTCATTGGAATTGGCCTCCATTCTGGATGGAACTTCAAAGGAGATCCCTTATGTTGATAAGGGCCATTTTGATTCAAAATTTCCATGTAGGGTTCCCTTTGTGAACCATTTTTTGGGCACCAAAAACCATTATTAGGGTTTCTAAAGGGTTGTCTACCAAATGGGTCGTCACTCCTAGGGCTGCTAGACTAAGCATGATATTTCCCTTGCTGATTTCCGCTCCCTAGACCATTGGAATGTGAAAGGCGGTATCTATTGTTCTTGACATTATGGCCCTGCAAAACCTTCCTGGAGTTGTGAGCCTATAGATACACATTCCTCGGGTCACTAGAGTAAGAAGAATGAGGACCATCATTCTCCTTATTGCTAGAGTGATGTTGTTGGGCTTGATTCACTTGCTAGGAAAACTCATTACTTTTCTTCACTTCCTTGTTTAGGCTTCTATTATGAGGGTTTCCTCTGATTAGTTGTTTAGGATGACCAAAATGACGACCAGGAGGGTTTTTTGATTTGTGTATAGAGCTCGACTTGGGTGTTTCCAGAATACTCTTTTCTTTCCAAGAGGAAAATGAATTCATCATGGGAATTTCCAGAATACCTTTGTCGTTCCAAGAGGTAAAAGGATTATGACTAGGAGGGTTTTTCGCTTGGTGTATAGAGCTCGACTTAGGTTTTTCCAAAATACCCCTGTCTTTCTAGGAGGTAAATAAATTCATTGTGTGCGTTTTTAGAATACCTTTTCCATTCCAAGAGGTAAAATAATTTACTTGAGGATTATGACGTCTGTCAAAAGAAGATGAGTTGGATCTATCAAGAGATAACGAAGGCCAAGCAGAGTCATCATCAACCCAATGTATCTGCTTCTTGCATGGGGAGTGAGATGTTGTAGGCATTGTAGTTCAAGGCAAGCTTATTTTTGCTCTACCAATATCCCAAAATATTTTTGCAATACAAATCTACAAATGAAACCTTTAAAATCTAATCTCCAATATAAACATTTTTTATTCTTTAAATCATCAAAGAAGGCAAGACAAGATAGATTCAATATTGAAAAGAAGACAAGCCTCTACAAACTCTCTTTCTCTAATACCGAGTAAGGTTTGGCATGATGACCACCCAAGATCAAGAAACTAAAAACAAGAACAATAGATTGAAGTATGCATGATCAATATGTAAAATGAGAATAACTATCAATCACACCTCATGCAGAATGGGTACGCCAAAAGTGTGGATGGTCAATTAGGAAAAAAATTGGTCTATTTTTTGGATAAATTTGCATAAAATGTGAGGTCAATTGGTAGGCCATTTAGCAAATGATGTTGTTTGTGCAACAAAGGTATAAATAGAGAAGTGATAGCTTCAAATCAAGTATGCATCCACTCATAGGGATCTTGACATGATTGAAATCAAAACATTACCTAATATCAGTGAGAGAGTAAGGAGATATTAGGGAGGATATAACATATACCAGAGAGAGATCAAACAACAAGATAGAGGTGATATACACGAGAGATAGAGAGGGAGAGATAGATAGATATAGAGGGAGAGGGAGAGAGATATAGATGTACATAGATGGTGAGATATAGTGATAGAGAGAGTGATATAGAGAGGGGGAGATGGAGATATAGAGAGATAGAAAAAAGAGAGTAGAGGTAGAAAATAGTGAGAGAGGGAGAGAGAAATATGGAGAGGTAGAGAGATGAGAAAGATATATGGGAAGAGAAAGAGAGATAGAGATATATGGGAAGAGAAATGGGAGAGAGGTAGAGATAAAAAGATATAGATAGGGGGATAGGGAGGGAGGAGAGATGGGGAGAGAAATAAAGAGAGGAGAGAAGTAAAAATATATAGAAAGAGGGAGTGATAGAGAGAGGGAGAGAGAAAGATACATGGATAGAAAGAAGGGGAGATGAGAAGGTAGAGATAAATGGGGCAAGAGTAAGTGATAAAGGAGATGATAAACAAGATAGAGAGAGGGAGAAATATAGAGACAGGGGAGAGATAGAGATATAGATAGGGTGGGATAAATAGGAAGTGCATGTGTGTGAATGAGAAAGAGAAAAAAAAAGATAGGGAGGGAGAAATAGGGAGTGTGTGTAAGTGAGAGATATGGAGATAGAGATAGAGAGGGAATGATATATATATATATAGAGAGAGAGAGATAGAGAGAGAATGTGAGAGAGGGATAGAAATAGAGAGAAGATAGAGAAGTAGATATGTAGAAAGAGGGGATGATAAGGAGAGAGGGAGAGGTAAGGGGATACAAAGAGGGAGAGATAGAGAGATACATATATTGAAAAAGATAGGGGAAGAGAGAGATGGAGAGGAATATAGAGATATATATGGAGATGGAGATGGAGGAAGAGATAAGTATTACTATGTAAAGAGGGAGAGAGAGGGAGATGGAAGGAGAGAAGAAGAGGGAGAGGAAGAAATAGAGATATAAGAGGGGGAGGGAGGGAGAGAAAGAGAGGGGAGATGAAAGGATAGAAAAGTAGAGATATAAATTCATATATAGAGAGGTAGATAGAGATAAAGATGGAGAGAGGGAGAGAGAGGGGGAGACAAATGGGTATAGAAAAAGAGAGTAAGGGAGAGACATATGGAGAGGGAAAGATATAGAGGGGAAAAGTAAGAAATATAGAAGGGAAGACAAAGATATAAAGAGTTCTCTCTCTCTCTCTTTGTTCCCATCTCTCTCTCTATCTCTATATATATCTTCCTATCTCCACCTCTCTCTTTATATATTTCTTCCTTTCTTTCTCTTTTTTCTCCCTTTGCCTCTCTATATCTTATCTCTATCTCCCTTTCCCTTCTCTCCCTCTCTTTTCTCTTTGTGTATTTTCCTCCTTAAGTGTGGAATGCATACACTGAAGAGGTCTTAAAGGTGAATTATCATATCCTTAATCAAATGACATGCTACCCTAAGCATAACTTCCTAGGGACACATGTTATCCTTGGATTATTGGCTCAAAACCACTAATCAAAAGTTACTTTCTCTCCCTCTCTCTAACTTTTAATTTAGATTTTAAGTTTTAATTTTTTTTTATATATTTATTGAAATAAAAATTCAAAATATAATTATTCTACAATAATTAAAATTTTAATGAGATAATTTTATTTTTTTTGTAATTTGATAAGAAGACATAAATAATTAAAATAAATTTAAAATTCAAGTCTAAATTAAAAATTAAAATAGCATAAACTAAATACGAAATCAAAATATATCAAAATGCAAATATTAATAAAAATAATAATTTTAAAAAATTAATAATAAATAATAAACTTATTAAATTAATAAATAATTAAATAAAAAAGTAGAACTAATTTTAAATTTATTAGAATTGAAATATTAATAAAACGTAATTTTATTTTTCATTTCAATCTTATTAAATTCTTTTATTTTCTTTGTTTTTAAAACAAAAAGCTAATTTTTAAATTGGTAAATCATTGCATAATTAAAAAAATTGTTAGAATTGAAATATTAATAAAATATAATTCTATTTTTCATTTCAATCTTATTAACTTCTTTTCTTTTCTTTAATTTTAAATATAAAGCATACTTTTAAATTGTTAAATCATTTTAAAAATAAAAATAGAGAATGACGTTTGAGATTAATTTCATGATCTTGCATCCTTATCCTCAATTCTCAACCATTGATTTCAAAAAGTGGGTCATCCATTTCATATAGGGAATGCCTTTGGCATAAATATTATATATTATTTATTGAAAATTTAATTACATGCATATTATTATTTGTATAATTAGTCGATAGGCCACATAGAGTGTGAGATTTGAGCCTGAAACAAGTCTCACACCTGCAAACCACTATTAAGTCATCAAAAAACAAGTTTCAACTATCATTTAATGGTGAACCAGCTGTCGTTTAATGGTAAAAGCTTCCAAAATATCATGTAAAAGCCTTCAAAATCTCACTTATCACATAAAAGCCAAGTAAATATTGATTTGAGAACTAGATGGGAACATTCTATTTTCATTTACAATATTTTATGTCAATTTGATGGCAACTTTCTTTTTTTATTTGCATTGCTTTATGTTTTAAATATTCGCTCGGACCATCTCATGGTTGGTTCTCCCTCTTTGAATGGTTTCTCCAAGGAGGGTGAACCTCCCTTGGCTCCCATGGTGTCTCAACCTTAGCTAGCTCCCCTTCTGTCTATCCCTTCCGTGGAACCTTTGATGCCTCAATCTACTGTCACTGTTTAGGCGGAACCTACCCGTCCCTCATTGAACAACTATGTTGGTCCTTTGATTGCTCCTATTTCTTCTTTGACGCTTTCGACTCCATCGTTGCATGGTGGCTCCGTGCCCAAGGTGGCTGTTGAGGATTCGCTCCTCTCGCCTCGCTTGGTGGGTTTTGATTATGAGTCTTCCTGGTCTGTTGTGCTGAGGAAGAAGAAGGGACTCCCCAAATTTGTCACTTCTTCGCGGCCTAGGGTTCAGGGAATCAGATTAGTCCCCTTAGGTTTTGGGGTTGTCTAGTCATTGTTTGTTGTTCTACAATTTTTTTGTCAGTTGTTTCTGTTTGTGGCCTATTGGCCTATTTTTTGAGGCCCTAGTGGCTCTTGTTTGCTTTTCTCCTAGTTCATGTCCTGGTTTGAACTAGCTTGTTTTTTTCCCTGTGGGCTTTCATTGTTAAGGGTACAACACCCTATAAATGTTACTTATCAAAAAAAAATTGTATGTAAATATTTTATAATTAGATAATACTTAATTTCTTTTAAAAAAATCTACATATTAACTGTTTAATCTAGCCACATGCAACTAGAATTTGCATACACAAACATGCACTCTCTAACATATTAACATACATATAATTTTCTATCAGCATAATCCTTGAACCTCCTTTAGGTGCAAGTGCTAGTATTATATATATATATATATATTAATGATATATACATTATATATTATAATAATTATATATGATTTATATAAAAAATATATATTATTACATATAGATAATATATTATATATTATTAATTGTTTAATCCAGCCACATGCAACTAGAATTTGCATACACAAACATGCACTCTCTAACATATTAACATACATATAATTTTCTATCAACATAATCCTTGAACCTCGTTTAGGTGCAAGTGCTAGTATTATATATATATTATAATAATTATATATGATGTATATAAAAAATATATATTATTATATATATTATATATTATAAAATATAATATCTAATATTAAATATGTATTACTTATAATATAATAATATATTAAATATTATTAAGGGGGGAACAGATGGAAGCCAACAGTCGTCTGAGCGTGTCTATGGAAGGTAGGGTTTCTTCTGCTTCTACTTTGGGGAAGTTGTCTCAGGGTAAATCTAGTGTTTTTTGGCTCAATGGAGGGAGTCGTGAAGGGACCTCGAGTCAAGGAATCAGACCAGAGACTGCCAAGAAGACTATCAACCCCAATGGAGATGGCGATAGGCTACAGGGAGGCGTTTAGGCGACACAAAAAGACCCGAGGAATGCGGATTTCAATGCACTGGTGGCAGGGGGCATGGGAGTAGTCAAGGGACTGAAGGTACTTGGATATGGGGGAAAAAAAACAGGTCCTTCTCAAGGGTTAAAGTATTCTTACAAAGCAACGATAGGCAGGGGAGGAGGAGATGTTCATTCCTCATCTAAAACAATCACAGTGGAACTAGATGGCGAGCTAGAACAAGAAGTGTCCTTTAATGAAAAAAGTATTTTTTGGGTTGGGTTTGATCGAGAGATTCAAGGGTTTTTGGCCTAGCTTGGGTGATCTTCACCAGTGGATTTCCAACCACCGAAAGCTTGTTCTAGAAGGGTATGTTCAAATTTATCCCATGGAAAAAGGCTTCTTTATTATTGTTTTTGAAAAGGAACATGATATAAATAAGATCCTATGTGATTATCATTGGGATTGGGAAGAAAAAAATACATTAATGTTAAAGCCATGGCACCCAGCTTTTAACCCATCCACTGAAGTGTTTGAGAGGGCTCCTCTTTGGGTGAGGCTTCCTAAACTTCCTCTATAATTTTGGTTTGATTCCTGCTTGGAAGCTCTAGGGAACTCTTTAAGAAGCTTTTTAATGGTGGATGAGGGATCTTCAAATCTTCTGCACTCAACTTATGCCCGTATCTTGATAGAGATGGATGTAACCAAGGTGCCTCCGGAGGAGATTCAAATAAAATTTTTGAAGGGATGTTGGATGCAACCCCTGGATTATGAAGGGGTACCCTTTAGGTGCAGGATTTGTTATCAAACTGGGCATTTGGATACCCAATGTGCCAAACAAAAAACAAACAAATCTGCTTCCTGGTGGAAGGATGTGGCTTCTCAACACTATACAATGGAGAAATAGGAGGAGAAGCAAGTGATTTCTCAGTTGAAAGGCAGAGAAGATGAGGGACAAGGTTCTAAGGCCCCGAATCAAGAAGGGAAAATACTGATGAACCAAGTTAGAAGGGAGGAACAACAATAGCCAAATGTTGTCTCACCACAGGAAGGGAGCCTAGCTGGGAACAATGAAAATGTTGTTTTTAATGGAAGTGAAAAGGAGTTGAGCTCCAAAAATGGGACTACAACACTAGAATGTTGAGAGAAAAAAGGTGTGGTGAGGCCACAAGAGAAAGATGTTGGGAAATGGAAGGCTGATGATCAGAGTCAACAAGCATTCAACAAGGGGAATGGGGAATGGCATTTGGAACAGTCTGTGTGATAATTCATTGGAATGATAGAAGGAGGCTACAAGGGTGGATGACAGTTAAAGGGAAGAAGACAAAGAAGGAAAAGAAGAGAGCCTTTGAAATGGTCCTCCGATTGTAGAATAAAAGGAAGACCAAATAATGCTTTAAACGTTAACCTGTTAATAGGTTTTGTAGGGGTTGTTGGCTTTAAGCCTATTTGTCAGATGTAGTGAAGCTTTGTTGGTAATCTTTGGAATTGATTGCAACATAAATTGGTGGTAGAAATAGAAGTGTTTTTATAGGAATTGGTGGGGTTTGGAAGGGATTTTAAATTATGTTGTAATGAAAATAGCCTTGTAATCTTTTATTTTTATTATTAATAAAATCAACTCTATTACTGACCAAAATATATATATATATATATATATATATATATATATATATATATTAAATGTTAAAAAATAAGCTTTCTTAAATGGATATTCGTTTAGAGAGCTATTTACAATTAAAAATATTTCAAAAATGAATATCTATTTTGGAAATCTATATATAGCAATTTATGTTCATTTTTATATATTTTTTATATAATAATATATATTTTTCTTATATATTATTGTAACGCTCGATAGATGATGTTCTTTAAACCACATAATTTTCCAATCTTATTACATTCCAAGTATATTAAAACAAAAGATGCATAGATCAAGATCTTTCCATAATTGTACAAAAGGTAAATTCAGTAATAGATTTCATTCCATGTATGCAAAAGAAGTAAATTTCATTATCAACAAAGATCATTGCAATGATACATATGTAAATGCCATTTGCATATCAATGAGTTTCCATTAATTCATTCATGTTTCAATTACATCATAATCTTTCAATCAATACTTCTATTTCGAAGTTACATCAAAACTTTCATTCCAATACATCTATTTCAATTTTACAATACTGAATTTCAAATAAAGTTACATTTACAAATGGGTTGTACAAGCCATTCAAAATAATATATGAATACATTTATAGCACATAAACCTCTGAACCTCAACCATCGTGACACCACTGGTCTTCTTGCAAGCTAGGGACAAGAGTGTGATTAAGGCGCCTTTTCCGCCCAACCACGAAGTACAAGACTTCCCCAGGTTTCTCCCTAACTCGAAGAAATCCTCAGCCCTGCATGAGGAGCCTAGCAACCTGAAACAACAACGCAAAAGGGAACTCTCGATGCAAGTCTGATGCCTATATGCATTCCTAACATGAGAATCACATATTTCTTGCAAACAAGAAGTGGCAAAGACCTATATTCATTTAGTTCTAGGCTTTTAATTCCATCTATTTCAATGGTGCAAGTGCTTGGCCAAACATAAATAAAATAAAAGATAGTTTTAGAAAAGGTAAAAATATCATCTGTATGGTTCCACCTTTGGCATCCTGTCCCGAAAGTTTCTCAAAATACAATAAATAATGCATTTTCCATCTAAGTTCACATTCAATTTTACACATTGCTAATTCCAAAGAAATTTCATCATTCTCCAATGTTCACACAAATATTGTCAAAAATAGCTTTCATGCATGCATTCAGTAAATGAGGTTTTCTTGTACAATTTCTTGTGAGTTTCCAATGCAAAATAAATTCAGTCCCAATTCTATTTTCTAAATTAGTTTTGATCACAGGAAGTAATTTTGATAGTTCAGTAAAAAAGAAATCCACTCTTTTCAGAAAATTCACTAATTTTGAATGTGTTTTCAATAACCTACATTTTCTATAAAGTTTCATCTTCAGCTTTTAACATAGCCAGGTTATGAATATTCCACTAAGTTTAGAAATGAAAAATGGTAACTCATACAATGCATCAATAATCAGAAAAATATTAGTTTAAGAAAAGAAAAACAAAGTAAATTTCTAGATTTGCACATAAACACAAGTTTGCTAGTGTACACAGTTATTAATGTGAATTTAATATGCTTCTTTTCTAGGTTTCTAACTTGTAGATATTATAGTTCACCGTACAGATTTGTATACGTATTTATTATGTATGTAAATATATTGATATATATCATATATATACATATATTTATAAATGCAACATAGACTAATAACTGAATATATATATATATATCTGCTTGTACACAATACTAAGTTATATTCTGTGTAATACCAACGACAAAAAGGTAATTTTTTTGTAGAAAAACAGTGATTTTTATGCCAGAGTATATGTATGTGTATATATCTATGTTTATATATATAAATGTGCAATTATTCTTATATCAGAAAGTTTTCAAACAGATTTAAATGATGTATATACTATAAAACCGCATTTTTTGTTAAAAAAGAGATACTTATGTCAATAAGTATGTATATATATATATACATATATGTATTTGCGTTTATATATATGTGTGTGTGTGTGTGTGTTTATATATATATATCAACAAGTTCTAAGAGATAGCGCTGCACCATACATATTTTCCAAGACCAAGTTCTGTAGGCAGCGAATTTTCTTAAAAATTACAAACACAGTCTTCAAAACCGCATAGACACAAGTTATAGTGTTGAAAAGACAGTGACACCTCCACCATAAGGGAAGGCGCTGCCTGTGAGGAGGCAGTGTGCGCTGCCCTCTCACAGCACTGCCCCTTCCACTATGGACGGGGCTGGGGTTTATTCCCCACAATTCTTGCATAAAACAAACAAATAAAGACTTCAAAATAATCACTTATACAACTAACTGTCAACAGTTCTAGAAGTTTAAATATTAGAGGATAAAATAATGTATATATATATAATATGTACACAGAAAAATAGGAGTGTGTATGTATATATTTATTCAGAATTTCAGTATAAAAGATTTAGCATTCAAAAATGAAATCTATGAACCACAATAGTATAGGAAAAAGCCCCAATTTGGAAGAGGTAAAGTTGTGCAAATTCTTTCAATGCACTGAAAAGAATGAAACATTTTCTCAGATTTTCACAGTTTTTGCATACAATTCAAACACTTTGCATTCAAATTCTTCAAAAGTATCTTCATATTTCAGCAAGATTTGTGGAAAAAGAATGGAAAACCTGGATATTACGTAGCTGGAGATTGGAGGTGCTCTTCAGACAACTTCTTCTTTTTGCCTCTTTTCGATCTAGTTTCTCTGAGAAAGCTTCTTCTTCTTCCTCTTTTCTAATTGCTTTTCCAACTCTTTAACTTTCTACTATCTTCCAAAGATTAATTCTCAACACACTATTTTGAAAGATTCAACATTTTGTTGGCAGCCATTAGAGCAAAAATTGCAGAGCTTATTTTCAAGAATATTTTTCAAGAACCGTTACCTTCTCGAGAACTATTTTTCCTTTTTAATAATGCTTTTCCTTTCCATTTCCTACCCTAATCTTGAAATGGATTTTAAAAATAAAAATAATATTTATTTTAATTGCATGTAAATCCCATTTTTAAAATGTTTACCCAATAATAAAATAAATATCTTCTACTATTAGTTAACTTACTAACTCAAAGATTAAGGCAAAATAAAAGAAGAGTAGAATGCATAAGCATTTAAATCAAAAATCTATAACTAACTTTAATTAAAACTTAATCCTTTATTTTATCATGCTTTCATTTCATCATTTATCTAATTTATTAACTGTTATTTAATTGCAAATAATTCAAAACAAACACACTTAAAATTAGACATTCCTAAATGCAATCTATATGAATCTAAGTGTTCGTGTGTGTGATCGAGAGGTCTTCATGCTTTGTCCTGTCAAGAAGCTAACCACCTCTCCTTAATCACACCCTTGGTCTTTGACCTCCTGCAACTCAAGTGCACTCAAGCACACAACAATAATTGAATTAGTATCACATAAAGATATAAATAAAGCAATATATTACATAAATTAAAAATTTTCCACTCTATTTTGCTTCATTTTCAAAGTAAAACACATTCACTACTATTCAACTTTTCATAATTTAAATAAACACTTTCATTTATCTCCTCACCAAAACACCATCATATTAATTATTATTCTACCACACACATCAAAACATGTAACAAATCCACACAAATCCAAAAGTAACCTGCACCAGGGTTGAGACGTGACAATTATAGAACTAGCAATCACACCTTGGTGTGCAATGGGTACACCGAAGAAGTGTGGAAGGTCAATTAGGTAATTTTTTAGTCTATTTTTTACATACATTTGTGTAGTATACATGAGGCCAATTGGTCTAGCCTTTTAGAAAATGATGATGTTTGTGCAACAAAGATCTTAATGGATAAGTGATAGCTTCAAATCAATTATGCATCTACTTACAGGGATCCGAACACAACTAAAACAAAAACTTTGAATAAGGAAGATAATAAGGCTTCATTACCAATATGTTCATGTTATGTTTGCAATAGGAAGAGAGGGAGAGAGAGGGAGATATGGGGATAGAAAGAGGAAGAGATATAGGGAAAGAGAGAGGGGGGGTAATGAGATAGAGATAGAGAGGAAGTTAGAGATAGAGATGTAGATGGAGATGAGGAGGAAAGATAGAGAGGATAGAGGAATAGATAGAGATGGAAGAGATAAATATACAGAGAAGGGGAGAGAGTGAGAGAATGAGAGGGAGAGAGAAATATAAAGATAGAGATGGGAAATGATACATAAAGAGGGTAGAGAGATGGAAGGATATAGGGGTAGAGAGAGATGGATAGATAATGAGATAGAGATAGAGGGAGATATGTAAGAATTTAAATGCGAAGAGATAGAGATATAACTAGAGATAGGGAGGGAGAAACAAGGAGTATGTGTGTATGAGTAAGAGAAAGATATATAAAGATATGGAGACGGAGATAAATATGTATAAATAGATAGAGAGGGAGGAAGATGGAGGGAGAGAAATAGAGATGGGAGAGAAGTAGAGAGATATAAGTAGAGAGATATAGAAAGAGGAAATGATAGGGAAAGGGATAGATAGGGATATAAAGGAGAGATAGAGAGATAAACATAACTTAAGAAAGATAGAGAGGGTGAGAGAGAGACAAAGACAAAGACAAAGAGAGATAAATATAGAAAGGGAGAGATGGAAGAAGGGAGGAAGAGAGAGAGAGATAGAGTAGAAAGAGGGAGATAATGATAGAAGGAGAGATGGAGAGAGAAATATAAAGAAATAGAGGGGGGCAAGAGTGAGAGATAAAGGAGGTGATAAGGACAATTAATAGAAAGGGAGAGAGATAAAGAGGGGAGAGATAGAGAGATAGAGATAGAGAGTAGGGAGAGAGAGATAGGGGGGAGAAACAATGAGTGTGTATGTGTGTACATGAGTGGAAGACTTATAGAGATAGAGATAGGGAAGGAAAAATAAGGAGTGTGTGTGTGTGAGTGAGAGATATTGAGATAGATATAGAGAGGGGGAGATTAATATAATAGATAAAGAGGGATGGAGAGAGGGAGAGAAATAGAAAGAGGATAAAGAAGATGAGAGATATAAAAAGAGAGAGTTATTAGGAGAGAGGGAGAGATATGGATAGAAAGAGGGAGCGATAGAGAGATATATAGTGGGAAAGATAGAGGGGAAAGGGAAAGATATGTAAGAAGAGGTAAGGAGATAGAGATAGGGAGAGAGATAGAGAGGAAGATAGAGATGGAGATGGAGATGGAGATAGAGATGGAGATGGAAATGGAGAGAGAGAGGGAGAGAAAATTAGAGATAGAAAGAGGGGGAGACAAAGAGAGGGAGAGATGGAGGGATATAAAGATAGAGATAGGAAGTTATATAGAGAGAAGTGGAGAGAGGGAGATATATATAGAGGTAGGGAGAGTACATATGGGGAGATATATATAGAGAGATATGGGAAGAGAAAGAGAGGGAGATCTCTTTATATCTCTATCGCCCTCTCTATCTTTATATTTTTTGTTATTTCTCAATTGCTCTCTTCCTCTATCTATCTTTCTCTCATTTTTTCTCTGTCTATTTCCCTCTCCTTATCTTTCTCCCCTTACTATATTCTGTATCACTATTTATCTCCCCCTCTCTCCCTCTTTCCCTCTTTATCTCTTGATCTCTCTATCTCTATATATATCTTTGTCTCTTATTTCTCTTTATCTCTAGATCTCTCTATCTCTCTCTTTATGTGACTATATCTATCTATGTCTCTCCTCTTCTCTCTTTTCCCGTCTCTCGTTCTATATCTCTTTTACTATCTCGATCTCTTTATCTCTCCATATTTATTCCTTTATATCTATACATCTATTTTTTTATCTCTATTTCTCTTTTTATCTCTTTGTCTCACTATCTTTTTCTCTCTCTTTATTTTCTCTCTTTCTCTCTCTATCTATTTTCCTCATAAGTGTGCAATGGGTACATTGAAGAGGTTTTAAAGGTGAATTATTATATCCTTAATCAAATGACATGATACCCTGAGCATAACTCCATAGGAACATGCTATCCTTGGATTGTTGGCATGAAACAACTAATCAAAAGTTACCTTCTCTCTCTCACTCTATAAATTTTAATTTATATTTTAGGTTTGAAATTCATTTTATTATATAAATTATAACAAAAAATCCAAAATAGAATTATTCTACAATAATTAAAGTTTTAATAATATAATTAATTATAAATTTCATAAGAAAAAAAAAGTTGTTGGTTTTGCTGCTCCCGCAGCCTCTTTGACATTGCAACCTACTTGCTCTCCAACCAATGGTGAAAATCCTTGCGCCATACCTCTCCCTCATTCCTACGGTGGGGTTATTTCATCACTTCCTAATGGGGCGAGATGAACTTCCTTGCCATCACCAAGACCGTGCCCTAGTTCGGCTAGGGTCATGGGTATGCAGCGCTCAGACTACGACATGGCACCTCTTAATCCCATTTCTGGTGTTTCAAATATGAATCTCCTCTTAGCGAATGGATCTTCTAGCTTG
Source organism: Sequoia sempervirens (assembly GCA_007258455.2). Classification (NCBI taxonomy): domain Eukaryota; kingdom Viridiplantae; phylum Streptophyta; class Pinopsida; order Cupressales; family Cupressaceae; genus Sequoia; species Sequoia sempervirens. Next base: position 208,515,146 of record VDFB02000013.1, on the reverse strand, counting down.
ATGGATTTAAAGACTGAACATGAACCCTCCTTCAGGAATGCCACTGTTGGTTCACACCAAGAAAAAAAGTTTAAGTCTGCGGCTTGGGATGCTCGACCATTGAAGGGCAATTCAGGAAATGATGCACGAGGGATTTATATGGGCAGTCCTCGAAGCCTCATCAAGAGGGCTTCTTCCTCCCCTATTTTGGTTTTTTTGAGAAACTCAAAAAGGAGGTTGTTGAGGGGGAGTAGTATTTTGCTTCTAATGGTTTGATTGGTCAATTCAATTGTCTTTGGCCAAAATTACCAGATTTACATGACTGGATCTCATCGACATGGCAACCTAGGCTCAAAGGAAATGTAGAAGTCTACACCTATGCATAAGGGTTTTATATTGTGGTGGTTGATTGCAGATTAGATAAGGATGCTATTATGTAAGAAAAATGGTGTTGGGAGAAAAGCCCATTTCTTCTCAAACCATGGTTTCTAGAATTTAATCTTGCTACCAAATCCTTCTTCATGAAGCCTGTTTGGATTCATTTACCGAGTCTTCGATTACAATTTTGATTTACAAATTACTTTCAAGTGATTGGTGATTGACTGGGTTGCTCCTATCTACAGACTCTAATAGTTCCAATTTCATCCATACAAAATTTTCTCGAATCCTTGTAAACATAAACGTTTCAAAGGAACTACATGTAGATATCATTTTCAAATTTGTTGATCGTAGTTGGACTCAACTCCTGGATTATGAAGGATTTCCCTCCTAATGTAAGAAGTGCTTTGAAACAGGACATATGGCCAATTCTTGTTCCAAAATCATTAAAAATCCAACATAGTAGTCTTGGTGGTCTGATGCCCTCCCACACCACTATTCAATTAAAGCCCCTTCAAAGTTGATAATGGAAGAATTAGAATATACACTGAGGCAGGGTTCTACCCCAAGTAATGGGGCAAGAAAAAAAAAAGAATCTCAAGCTTTAGATCACTCTTTAGAGGCAAAAGTGGACCAAATGCAATCTCTTCAAATTGACATGGGAAGTGTAAATCCACAAAACATAGCTCATCAGATTGTGATATCGATCCCAAAATCCAAGTCTCCTTCAAAAATTACAATGGGTACTACGAATTCATCTATTTCAAAGAATGTTTCATCGGTAGTATCTCAAACGAATGACCCCATAAGATTGCAAAATAATGAGGATGAAGTGTAGGAGTGGCATGAAGTGCAAAACAAGAAAAAGAAAATCCTTAAGAATGAGGTAAATCGAATTAAGATGCAATTGCGGTCTCACATAAAATCTAGTGTTGATGGTAACTTAAGCTGAGGATAATCTATTATCCACCAATTGAGTAGATTTTTCTATGATTTAAATGTTAGTAGAAAATATGGGTGACAAAATATTTACAGATGCAATCTTGCATGTTGGCCATATGGTTGGCTATTTATGTAAAATTTTCATTTTTATTAATAAATTCTCTCTTATGGATAAAAAAGAAGAAGATAAATAATTAAAAATTAAATTAAATTCTAATACTTTTTAATTATTATTTGTAATTTCACAAAAAGACAAATAATAAAAATAAATTTCAAACTTAAATCTAAATTAAAAACTAAAATAAATTAAATTAAATGAAAAGTCAAAATATATCAAAATCCAAATATTAATAAATATAATAATTTTAAAAAATTAATAAAAAATAATAAACTTAAATAAATGATTAAATAAAAAAGTAAAACTATTTTTTTAATTTATTAAAATTGAAATATTAATAAAATGTGTACCTAAAAAATATAATTAATATATTACAAACAATATTAACAAATAAAAAAATATTATAAAATATTATTAGATAAATTAAATTTTGAAAACTAAAATTATATTTCAAATAAAATATTTTAAAAAGAACTATATTAAAACTATTAAAAGTAAAATTATATAAAAATTACAAGTAGCACGAACCTTAAAAAGTTCAAAATAAAATCAAACCTATTCAAAAATTAAAAAATCAATTTTATTGATTTATTATTATTATTTGAAAATTATATATATTTATTAAAAACTTATTATTATTTATCTATAAGAATCAAAATTAAAAAATTAAAAAAATAATAATAACTCTTATCCTATCTTTTCTTAATTTAAAGCTAAGACTGGATAGTAATGCAATTTATATATTATATTTTTTAATATTTTTTCAATGTGTTATATTCTTTTCTACAATTTTCAACCGTAGATTTTTAAAACAAATGGTTCACTTCATCAGAAACACATTCAACATAATAAATAATTATATATATATCATACACCACTAAGAGATGTGAAAATACAACATAATTTATATGTTCTAATCTATTTTTTTCTAATTTGTATAAAAATCTTTGCATCTGTCTAAACCTAGTAGGTGAGTCCTCAAATATAGAATTTTAATTGTGGAACAGGGAACAATCCCCTATGATCTATCCATTTTGCTATTGCAGATTTTAGCGTGCTTCCTTTTAGGACTTCATAATCACAAAAATCAAATATATCATGCTCATAACATTCAACATATGTTCACACAATGCAGTGGGAAATGAAGAAAATATCTCTATGTATTATTCTCATTCTCAACGAACACTACATGCCTAGCAAGCCATGAACCAAGTTCTCCTCAAAGGCTCTAATCATCCATACATTTCTAAACTGGTTATGGTGATTGACAACCTGTTACTTTTAAACTTAATCCGGGTTAGTTGATTGACAAGGCATCAACTCATACATAGACATCCAATAAGGAGAGCTGCGTAACATCATGTATCAGAAGACAAACAAAACAATCCTTACACAATAAAATTGTAAGATCGGAATCACTCAGAGGGCTTTGAAGTGGGGAATTTCTCTGCAGCTGAGATTTAAACTAGATAAGAATGTGTTAGCATTTGAGTCGAGAGTCTAATAGCTTGAAATCTTTCAGTCTCTTTCATGTATTAAGGGAAGTGGTGATGTTCTATCAGGTGTGAATGTTGGCCTCCCATCTGAGCTTCCACTGGCATGTGAGGTTATATTGAAAGAACCACCCTCGGAAGAAGGAAAAGAAACAACAAAGTCATCGAAAAACGGAGATGTTCGTCCTGAAGGAGCTTCTGATGGCAATGGCGGAAGCAGCATATCCCCTGCAAGGATTTGTACTACCTGTCTCATGCAGGGTCGAGATTCAGGCTGAGGATGAGAGCACAATAAACCCAATTGAAGAACAAGTTCAGCCTCTCTCACATCATAATCATTCCGAAGTTTGAGATCAACCACCTGCAAAATATTTCCCATAGAATACATCTGCCAAACCCATTCCACCAAGACTAATTCTTCAGGAGAATGTTCAGGCTCTATGGGTCTCCTCCCACAAGCCACTTCAAGCAACAGAGCCCCAAAAGCAAACACATCAGTACATGTTGTGGCCTTACCAGTCCTAGTAAGCTCAGGTGCAAGATAACCGAGGGTTCCAACCACATGAGTGGTGTGTGGATTACATCCATGCTCATACAACCTTGCAAGTCCAAAGTCTCCTAGCCTACCATTCATATCTGCATCAAGTAACACGTTGCTTGCCTTCACATCCCTGTGCAGTACCCGTTGCTCCCACTCTTCATGGAGATAAAGCAGACCAGAGGCAACGCCCTTCAAAATCATGTATCTCTGTTGCCAACTTAGAATATTTTGCTTGTTTCCAAATAAAAACCTGTCAAGACTACCATTCGGCATATAGTCATAAACAAGCAGCAGTTCCCCCTTATATCTGCACCAGCCCTGCAACTGAACCAGATTTCGATGCCGGAGCCTCCCAATGCTTGAAATCTCTGCAATAAATTCTCTCAGCCCCTGTTTAGACTCACGTGAAACCCTCTTCACAGCAACCTCTAGCCCATTGCCGGGTAATAGTCCCTTGTAAACTCTCCCAAAACCGCCCACTCCAAGTAGCTCCCTGTCTCTAAACCCTTTGGTGGCGATCCTTAGCTCCTTGTATGGAAACCTATGAGGCCCATATTCAAGCTCCCAGTCTTCAATAACCTCAACATCCCTCAATCTCCTAACGATGTAAACCCCTATGGAAACTGCTACTGTCATGACTACCACAGCAGCAATGGACACTCCAATTGCAATTCTGATCTTATCCTTAGATTGTGCTTCCAAAACTGCAGGAAGGTTTGAAACATCCAGATCCCTTGCAGGCCCATTCATTCTAAAACTCCATCCCAAAATTCTGTGTATACTGGAAAGCAACCCTGTGGAGGAAGAAAAACCCACATACATAAACTCCTCAACAACCCCTGAAAGATCAAGATGCATTGAAATCAAGGGCACCTTGGGCCTAGTCAAACCCCCTGGTACAACACTAACATTCAGCAAATTATCCTCACCATCAAAATCTATCCAACACTGAATGCTCTTTACAGCCTTGAGATCAAATTTCTGATACAACCTGCTCTCATTCATAAAGGCCGCCGTTGCAGACTTGTTTGAAACCAGGCTATTAACGTCTACCCCAACATGGTTATCATCAGTGTCATTGAACTCAAAGTCCTTGTCTGTATCAAACTCCACTGCAAAAATGTGATTATAAGCCATCCCATTGTTGGAAGAATTGAACATACCAAGGTACTGAGTGGGAAAGGATCCCTGGAAGCTTCTAGAAGGTGTCACCACAAAGGCCAATCCATGGCCTCCCAGAGTTGGATACTCGGGCACAATGGACATGACAAAAGTTGTACTGAAAGAAAATGTAGAATTGCTGGAGACATTTCTGAACTGTAGTGGGACTGGATAAACGGCATGGCCCAGCATTCGCTGCGTCACATTAGTGAGCTCTAGAATGCCTCGAGAATCAATGTTTGCCATTCCACTCAGACTCAGATTGGAGTCCTTGAATCCCTCGAAAATAAAATCAACGCTATTCTGTTGCTGTTGTTGTGCACTTGCAGGCACCGAAATAAAACACAGAGAAAAGCAAACGGCCAATACTAAAGGAAGAAAAGTCTGAGCGTCTGGCATGATTCAGCTGCACATTAGTTGGTCACAGGCACAAGATTACTGACTTGAGAAATTCATGGAAATTTTAAAAGATTAATAAGTTGAGGATTTCAGCACACTGACTGCAGAAACAAGGACTTCACAGATAACCCCCCAACCAGCATACAGTGCAGGAAACCGTTGTAAACAAAATCAGCAGTACCCAGTTGTTGTTATGCAGTCATGAAACAAAACAGAGAGAAATATGAAAGAAGAAGAGAAATATCATCAACCACGCATTATCTCTGAGTCCCTGGCATAATTAGTCAAGTGAGTCAAGGTGAGCTATAATATGACGTTTTTGTTAACGATGGGGACTTTATCCTCATCCTATTCTCGAAGTTCATTAGACGCTACGTCATGAGCCTAGGTAAAGGAGACTGTAAATTGCCCTATTTCTCTACTTCCATTTCACCACACACCTGCTAAATATCTTATAGCACTCTGCAATTTTAGGAGGTGTAAGGATGTCTCAATAAGAAATTCAAAGGAAAGGAATGCGATATTTTGTCGTTGTGTTTAATCATTATCTTCATTTTTAATTTCAACTATATCTAGAAAATATTAGAATGTATATTAGTATTTTAATAAGTCATTTTAAGCTATTAATTATTTAAATTAACATCATATTTTTTATTATTAATAATAAAAAATAAAACTAATCGTACTTACAAAAAATCAAAAAGTATTTTAAAAAAAAATCATTATATGGGCTCTTTAATTACTCTATTAACTTGGTGTGTAATGATCAAATAGCATCTCAAATGGATTTGACATTTAAACTAAGTCACCTCATCACACTATCATAAACTAGTGTATACATCCTAAATTTTTTGTTGAACTAAAATTCATATTGAAAGTTCCTAAATATCATAGGAAGAAACATAACCATTTGAACAACTTAGACGTCACTGATGTATTATAAACTAAATCTTCTTCAAGCATGCAAGTAGAATTATCTTAATTTTGACCACGATGGAAGTAATAATAACTTTAAAATAATCAACAATACTTATAGCCACTTCAAATCAAGATTAACAACTTGATAACTTTTTTAAATGTCAAGAATATTCTATTATGTTTCTTCTTTTTCCTTCTTAGAAATGAACCTTATACATGAACATATTATTTTTTAGATTTTCTTATATGAACCCACAATTAGTGACTTTCAAGGATAATATAAACCTCTAAATTGAGTTGAAAATGTAGTAAGAATGAGACTAAAAAAACACATAATAAAGTAATTAAATTTTAGGAAAATGGTTTTTCCAATGAACATGTAATTGAAAAAAGTGAGCTAAGCTTTCTATTCCTATAAAGAAGACATGCAATAACTTTATGTGCACATCAATAACTATACTTGTACTTTACAAATAAAATAAACAACTTAACTTAAGTTGCTGCAAAATCATAACCTGACCACGAGTTGGGGTTGAGATTACTCTTTCTAAGCAACCACTACTCCACAACTTTTTTTATTTTTTTTATTTTTTTAATTCTATAATTTCTATTTTAAAAATACAACAAATTGCATGAGATGATATGCAACACTAGTAAGAAGTAGAGCCAAAAGCTCAAATACCAAGAAGTCATATTAAAGATCAAATTTCAGTTAAAATATTAGTCTAGCATAACAAATCAAGTATAAATGAATTAAGGCTCCATGGCTAGTTTAAATAAACTATTATATCCTTATAGCAAGTTGTTTTGCTACATGCAACCACAATTGGCCATTAGATATGTCTTGCACAAGTTACAAACATTATTATTTGATGTTGTACAGCTAAAAGATTTGATTTTTTGGGAGATTTGATTTAGCTTTTCAAATATGCATCGACAACAGTGGGTAGACAATGATAGAGAGACCTTCCCCAAGCGCTTACAAGGGTGATATTACTATTTTAAGCTATATTAAATTGGAAGCAATAAAAATGGACATAAGACATTCATAAAATAGGCATTTGGTGGGGTAGATAGCTTTAGGTGTTTGATAAAATGATTGATGCACTTTTCTTCTCATCTATTGTCACCAAATATGATATCTCTCATTAGCTTGTTTCATGACTTCACAATTGTTCCCAATTCCTAGTCTTCCTTCACAACCTTGATCATAATCATTCAAATCTTAACTCAAGCTAGGTTTGGAAGTCGAAAGTCAAGAGGATGGCAATTTTATTGAAATAAGTACAATTTTCACTCCAAACTTCATTGCCTCCACCAAATAGCTCCACCCCAAGTCAAAGTGGCTTAGAAACATGCCACTAATGGATGCACAAGAATTTGTAACTATAAGGCCCACTCACCTGTAAACAAGTCCTTATTCATTTGTTCTAAACTAAAAATGCTTTGGTCAAAAGGCCAACATGTTCATCCCTCCTTGAAAATGCAAGGAAAGCACAACACCCACAAAATGGAAGATGTCACCTCCAAGCCAAGTACTAATGCATTGATCTACTCTTTTGATAGAATTTTTTTTTTCTCAAATGATACATACACAACATATGAAGACAACTACTTGTCCAACCATCTTAGAAGGATTCTTGCTCCTAAAGGATGTTCTAGGCACGATATGATGCTAGAGGCCCAATAGGATCCACCACCTTCTTGATGACACTCTTGAAATATTGTATAAACTTGGGTCATCCCACAATAATGGGTTACACTTTTTGGCCAAACTTGACATTGAAATCAACATTTTCAGAGAAAACTTCACTTTCTAACACTTATAGTAGGTAAACTATTAGGAATTTGAAAATGATGTAAACTAGTGATTTGTGAGATTTTGTCTGTAGATTTAAAATGTATTTTTTTAAAAAAAAATTGAAATTAAATTGTAATTTTTTTGTGTCTCCTTTGATAACTAGTTTTTAATAGTAAACAACATTTTTAAAAAGTGGTGTGTACTTCGGCTCACATAACTTTATTTCTACAAAGGATAAAATTCTAGTTCTTTTTGAATTTAGGTTGGTAACACAAGTATCTAGTTCTTTCATTTTGTTTCATAGCATTTTGTTGAATATTTTTCTTTTAATTAAGTTTTGAAGTCAAAACATTTATAATTTAGACATAGGTGCACTTCAGCTCGCATAACTTTTTTGGTATGTATTGAAATTCAATTTTTATTTTTTTGTTAGAATGAGGACATCAATACCTAGTGGATATATATTTTTCAATTTTTTTTCCTCAAATTTACTATTTTTCCACAATGATTTTTCATCGAACTTGATGTTCGGTGAAAAACCTATGTACAGTAAAATAAAATAAAATATAAAATAAAAACAAAATATATTAAATTTATAGTTGTTGGAAAGCACATTTCGATCACTACAATCATCCAACTTGGTTTATCAAGTTGACTCCATTTGCACCTCCTTCCCAAGCTTCGATAGTCAAAAAAATGCATAAATTTTGAAATGGTGGAGGGGAAGGTGAAAAAAAGGGGTTCATTAGAACCCCCTTCTAATGAATGAAGGGGGTTCATTCGAAGGTGCAAAAGGGGGTTCATTAGAAGGGGGGTGGTTCATTCGAACCCCCTTCATTAGAAGGGGTAAACCATTTTAAATTTTTTTATGAGCATTTCTATTTTTTCTTCGTTCGAAAAATTGTAACCCACTATTGTGGGATGGGTCACCTGCCTTCAATTTCTAAGCATGATTTGATGATAAAAAAGGAACAACCATGTACTAATTTAAAGATGCATTGTAAGTCTAATATTTGTCCCTTACTGTGTTTCAAAGCACAAACAACATATTGTGCTTTAAAGGGCCACCAAACAAGTTAAGTAGATAGGAAATCTGAGTTGCACACATGACATGATTGTTCAATATTAAAGCTCATAAATGTGGAAGTTTGAAGTCCTAATAATTTATGCAAGTTGTAGTTGAATACCAAACAATCATGTCAATATTAAATGAGTTTTTAATCACTTGAAAGTTATTTGGTAGATTTTTTTAGTGTCTAGAATTTGTTTGGTAGCATGAGATAGGATTATTAATGTTTTGTAGACTTAAAAATCCACTTAAAAATCCTATTAGCTAATTAGATTTAGGTACGTACTTCCCAATTCTACTGAACAAATATCATTGGGACCCTAAACAAATTTTGAGTTCAAAAACTTTCCCATGGATGGGAGATGGATTGGTGCCAATTGGAAAAGTGTCATTGTAGGTGGGAGACTTTTACTGTCAAGGGTGTCAATTGCTCATGTTTGCCACTATGCTAATGTATGTGATGTGACCACATTGTGGCTCAACAATTATGGCCCCAATTGAGGTTTGACCCTACTAGTGATATTGTCACTTAGTGGTATGAGGCCCACATTTACAACACACATACCCTAAGGCATCTACAATTGTTTAGTCTATTGTACTCTTTGCCACTTACATAGTACCTTGTGTAGTGCAAAAAATATAAAATTTTAAATTTTAAACTTTTTTATAAAAAAACACCTCCTATACAAATAACACAATGCACCTATGAATATTTCACTCAATTTTTCTTGCATAGTACTTGCATTAGACAATATTCTTTATAATGCTACAATTCATATGGTTGAGGAGGGAAAATTTTCAAAAAATTAAGAACTTATTATGTTTAGCACACACCTTCTAAATTCAAGTCTTCACAAATTTGTCTTGCTCAATCCAAATTAAACACAACAAAAGGAAATCCACTATCTTAGATGTTCTTGATGTAATGGTGAGCTTAGATTTGCTCTACCAATCTCCCAAAATATTTTTACAATACAATGCAACAAATGAAACCCTTAAAATATAATCTTTCATCTAAATTCTTTTTTATTCTCTAAATCATCCAAGAATTTGCTAGACAAGACATAGGGGAAAGGGCCCAGTGACCGCCCCCCATTGAATTACTGCCACCTCCATGCTCACTTAACCCCCAAAAAAAAAAATCACTTTGATCCATTAAAAAACTTTATTTTATTGAATAAATAATTATAGAAACACCAATAGCTGCTCATTAAGTGCTAAAGTGAATGATTTGAGTGGATTTTAAGTGCTAAAACAACTATAATTGATTGAAATTATAGCGGGCGGATACTGGGACATTAGGTGGTGGCAAACATACGACACCTCTAAAAGGTGAATTTTTGACCTCTGCACGCATATCCAATGCTCCCGCACTCGATCAAATTGCCCAGAAGCCAAAACCTTAGTTATAAGCACTTAACTCATGAGTGAAAAAAACCCATAAATTTTTTTTCGATTCGATGTACAGTTTGAATTCTACAGTTGCGCGAAGTTAGCCCTGGCAGATATTGGATCTTCTCCCCTATTCAATATTGAAAAGAAGACGGGCCTCAAGAAACTCTTTTGCTCTAATATCGAGTAAGATTTGACTTGACGGCCATCCAAGATCAAGAGATTAAAGACAAACAAAATACACTGAAGTATGCATGATCAATATATAAAATGAAAATAATAAATAGTTATCTATACAACAAACACACTAAGACATGTGAATAGACAATCATAATTTAAATGTTCTAAATATTTTTTTCTAATTTGTGTTAAAAAAAAAAAACAAAACAAGAACTTTTACATCTGTCCAAACTTGGTAGGCGAGTCCCCAACTAAAGAATTTTAAGTGGAACAGGGAACAATCCCCTGTGACTTAATACTGTACTTCTGCGATCTATGTATTTTACTATTGCAGATTTTCCCGTGCTTCCTTTTAGGAATTCGTAATCACAAAAAAGAAATATTTCATGCTCATAAGATTCAACATATGTTCGCACAATACAGTGGGGAATGAATGAAAATATCTCTATGTATTATTCTCATTCTGAACGAGCACTACATGTCTGGGAAGCCTGAGATGAGCTGCCATGGGAAACCAAGTCCCCCTCAAAGGCTCTAATCCTACATACAATTTATAAACTGGTTATAGTGGTTAAGACCGTATGACTTTTAAACTTAATCCGGTTTAGTTGATTGACAAGGCATCAACTCATACATAGGCATCCGATAAAGAGAGGTGCATAACATCGTGTATCAGAAGACAAACAAAACATTCTTCACACAATAAAATTGTAAGATTGGAATCACTCAGAGGGCTTTGAAGTGGATAATTTCACTGCAGCTGAGATTTAAACTAGATAAGAATGTGTTAGCATTTGAGTCCCCAATCTGATAGCTTGAAATATTTCAGTCTCTTCCATTTATTAAGGGAAGTGGTGATGTTCCATCAGGTGTCAATGTTGGCCTCCCATCTGAGATTGCACTGGCATGTGAGGTTATATTGAAAGAACCATGCTCGGAAGAAGGAAACGAAATAACAAAGTCATCGAAAAACTGAGATGTTCGTCCTGAAGGAGCTTCCGATGGCAATGCCGGAAGCAGCATATCTCCCGCAAGGATTTGCACTACTTGTCTCATGCAGGGTCGAGATTCAGGCTGAGGATGAGAGCACAACAAACCCAATTGAAGAACAAGTTCGGCCTCTCTCACATCATAATCATTCCGAAGTTTGAAATCAACCACCTGCAAAATATTTCCCGTAGAATACATCCCCCAAACCCACTCTACTAAGACTAATTCTTCAGGAGAATGTTCAGGCTCTATGGGTCTCCTCCCACAAGCCACTTCAAGCAACAGAGCCCCAAAAGCAAACACATCAGTACATGTTGTTGCCTTACCAGTCCTAGTAAGCTCAGGTGCAAGATAACCGAGTGTTCCAACCAAATGAGTGGTGTGTGGATTACATCCATGCTCATACAACCTTGCAAGTCCAAAGTCTCCTAGCCTACCATTCATATCTGCATCAAGTAACACATTGCTTGCCTTCACATCCCTGTGAACTACCCGTTGCTCCCACTCTTCATGGAGATAAAGCAGACCAGAGGCAACGCCCTTCAAAATCATGTATCTATGTTCCCAACTTAGAACATATTTGTTATCCTCAAATAAAAACCTGTCAAGGCTACCATTCGGCATGTAGTCATAAACAAGAAGCAGTTCCCCCTTATATCTGCACCAGCCCTGCAACTGAACCAGATTTCGATGCCGCAGCTTCCCAATGCTTGAAATCTCAGAAATAAATTCTCTCAGCCCCTGTTTAGACTCACGTGAAACCCTCTTCACAGCAACCTCTAGCCCATTGCTCGGTAAGACCCCCTTATAAACTCTCCCAAAACCGCCCTTTCCAAGCAGTCCCCTGTCCCTAAATCCCTTGGTGGCCATCCTTAGCTCCTTGTATGAAAACCTATGAGGCCCATATTCAAGCTCCCAGTCTTCAATAACCTCAACATCCCTCAATCTCCTGACAAAACGAAGCCCTGCAAAAACTGCTAATGTCATGATTACCACCGCAGCAACAGACGCTCCAATTGCAAATCTCAACTTATCATTAGACTCTGATTTCAAAACTTTAGGAAGCTTTGAAAGATCCAGATCCCGTGCAGGCCCATTCATTCTAAAACTCCATCCCAAAATACTGTGTATACTGGAAAGCAACCCTGTGGAGGAAGAAAAACCCACATACATAAACTCCTCAACAACCCCTGAAAGATCGAGATGCATTGAAATCAAGGGCACCTTGGGCCTAGTCAAACTTCCTGGTACAACACTCACATTCAGTGAATTATCCCGACCATCAAAATCTATCCAACACTGAATGCTCTCTTCAGCCTTGAGATCAAATTCCTGATATAACCCGCTCTCATTCATAAAGGCCGCGGGTGCAGACTTGTTTGAAATCAGGCTATTAACGTCCACCCCAACATGGTTATCATCAACGTCTTGCAACTCAAAGTCCCTGACCGTATCAAACTCCACTGCAAAAATGTGATTATAAGCCATCCCATTATTGGAAGAATTGAATATACCAAGGTACTGACTGGGAAAGGATCCCTGGAAGCTTCTAGAAGGTGTCACCACAAAGGCCAATCCATGGCCTCCCACATTTGTATACGCATGCACAATGGACAGGACAAAAGTTGTACTGAAAGAGAATGTAGAATTGCTGGAGGCATTTTTGAACTGTAGAGGGAATGGATAAACGGCATGGCCCAGCATTCGCTGCGTCACATTAGTGAGCTCTAGAACGCCTCGAGAATCAATGTTTGCCATTCCACTCAGACTCAGATTGGAGTTCTTGAATCCCTCGAAAATAAAATCAGCACTATTCTGTTGCTGTTGTTGTGCAGGCACCAAAATAAAATGCAGAGAAAAGTAAAAGGCCAATACCAAAGGAAGAAAAGTCTTAGCGTCTGGCATAATTCTGCTCCCCGAAATTCAGTCAGAGGCACAAGATTACTGGTTTGAGGAATTCACTGTAAATTTTAAAGATTAATAAATTGAGGATTTCAGCACACTTACTATAGAATTGAGGACTTCACAGATAACGCCCACATCCACGTAAAGTGCAGGAAGCCATTGTAAATAAAATCAGGAGTACCCAGTAGTTGTTATGCAGTCATGAAATAAAACATAGAGAAATATGGAAGAAACAGGGCAATATCGACCAAGCATATATCTGGGTGCCTGTCTTAATTCTGCAGTACTTTAGTCCAAATTCTAGTTAATAAGTCAAGATGAGCTAATTGAAGATTTACTAGAATAAATGATTACAAGAATCTGCCCACCGTTGGATGTAGTAGGTATCAGTGGACTGTAAATAAAATCAGCAGTTTTCCGTTGTTGAGCAACCACTGCAACGTAAAACAACATTCTGTCAGCTTCTTTAGCAGATGCTCGTTTATAAACAAAACAAGAGAGCCTCTGAGATGCACAAATTCAGAGATCGAATTATAAAATAGTCACTGTAAAATTGTAAATTAAATTAAAACAACTATTCTTGTTATTAATAGCAATAACATATCTGGCAGCCACTGTTGTTCTGTTGTTGTTTGATAAACAACTGTAACCCATCACCATGGAAAAATTACTATAGCTATAAACATTATACCACGACTTAATATTTTTTTTAATAACGTCTGAGAGATTCAGCCTTCTGCTATCACATATTCACTCATCCTTAGATTCAGCCTTGTATTATCAGCGATTCAAGATAGTTATCAAGATTCAGACTTCTGTTACTTTTCTGAGAAAGGGCAAGATATTACTGTGGTTTAGGGGACATGTGTTTAATGTCCAATGTCAACGCTAAAAAAATTTACAGTTGAATTCTTATATAAAATATCATAATTTAATACACTGCGAAAAAAATACCTTGTTTATCAGAGATAACAATCACTTAAACGCCATGGCTGCTGGGTGGCTCGCCAGCTGTTACAGTTTTTCTTTTGGTTGGAACTCCTGCTTCCGTTGTTATTATTTGCAGACTGATTTTATCGTCTCTCCTGTTATTGTAAAAAATTAAAATTCAAAGGATTTTCTGTTAACTGGATTATTCCATGTATATGTGAATGCAGAGAACATTCAACACGCCATGTTCTGAGAAAAATTGTTTTCCGATTTCTTGGAAAACAAGAAATCTTCTATCTTTGAAAGTCTTGAGCAATCTTACGACATGGTAGCGTCTAAGAATGGAAATCTTCCTATATTTCAACGCTTCATCCGAAGGGACAATCATAAGAAATAGATTTATTCTGGAGAGCTGGACTATTCCGTACAGGAGCCCCTTTAGGGAATTTTTTAATTAGTAAACTTGACAAGAGAAAGTGAACTTTTAAGAGGGCGGCTGTTTTTAAAAATAATTTAACTTAATAGTCAAAGATTAATAGCAGACAAAAAAATATTTAAGTTCATATTGGGATTTGACTGTGGGATTTGACTGTGTGAGTTTGATTGTGATAAAAAATTCATACATGAATGGTATGAATTTTCCACAGTTCATGAAGCAGTGATGCAAGTTTCTGGTTTAAACTGTGTATGTTTTCGTCGATATTTGGATCACACTCAATGATGGGTATAATGCAATTGGATTCTAATAAAATAGAATATAAAGAGTTTCAACAATATTGAGATGTTCGGCCATATGATTGCAAATATAGTGAATATATTCGATGTATTAAAGGTTAACATGAATTAGAATGTTCTCATTGTATAGTCTTTTTAAATTGATACAAGTCATTAGGACAATCTACTTTTTTTAAGTAGGTTCTTTTAGTTATTTTTAATATTTTTACTTGTTCTTGAATTTGGTCAACCTATTTGGTTAGCTCAATATACATCTTTAATGTTTACTACAACAAGAGAGTAAAATTTGATGATCCATAAAGTGTTGGAGATAATCTCCTAGTATTCACCAATTACATAAATCCTTAAGTGGAACTCTAAAAAGACCTTCAAAGAAATTGCAAAGCTACCTCTAATGGATGTCACTACAATCAAAATTGCTCTTACCATATGCATACATAAAGGAAAACAAAAAGCATTGATAATATCATACAAAAAGAGTGCACATGATAATTGAGACACATTGTTTACCCTAAAGAAACCCTAAAATGGTGAAAACTCCAACAAGAGTGATAATTTTACTTTTCATTCTACTATCATAATCTAATTCCAAATATATCACAATGCTCCTACAATTATATGGAATCTTGATATAATATGAGAAGATCTCCTTACACATGCAATGCATATTTGTACTAGGTATAAAACCCCCACTCTATCTCTTTCACTTGTGATATTAACATGAAAACATAGGATATTGTGAAAGACAACTTCTATAACAATGTTTACAATGAACTTATTCCTTTCCTATAACCTTCCAATTTTGAAAAAAGAAGATTAAATGTTGAAAAAGAAAATTGAAACACCAAAAACTCTTCACAGCCCATGTTTTGTTTCAACTATAACAATCTCACCACTTCTACCAAGACCTAATTTTGAAATCTCAGTGGTTAAGATTAAATCATCATAATTGATGACATTTTTATTGATTGCATAAATGGATGATTTTGTAAACAATATTTTTATACTCCATTTGGACAACTACAATTTAATCTCAAGGCACATTAGAGATGCTTCATATAATCCTAAATATGACTCTTATCTTGAATACAATTCCTCATGTATCACAATACACAAAAACAAAATGAACTCTTGACAACAATGCATAAGCAACCTCAAATGACTAATGACAACAACATGAACCCAATTGTCCTACATCATTCATCTAAGTTTTTGAATCACACCAACCCTATCAAGGGGCTTTTGACCCCCAAATGTTTAGTAATACAAAAGGTGAGGATTTCCTTTCCTCACCCTTTTCAAAACCCCACTTGGCCTCACTTGGCAATAACACTTTCAAGTCTAATTATCCCTCAATTTGATGTGAACTAGACCTTATAGGTTTCTTGATTGGTTCAAAAAATATCACAATAAATTAAACGAAGAATATTAACATGTATCTTAGAAGGTATAAAAACTTATGCTCTTAAGCTCAATGATAGTGGGACACATAAAACATATTTATATAGTGGTGCATCTATTTCTCTCCTCCTTGGCACTTCTTCCAATGCAACCCTTATTTTCCTTTGACCACAATTCCCTCTTATTCTTCTTGTTTACCTAACAATGGAATAAAAAACTACCCACAAGAATATTTACCAACTTCTTTCATGAAGTACTTGTCATAGTGACATTAGACTTTCCAAAAATAAATACAAAGTAAACTTTTTTTCACTCAAGTAGAGCCTAGATACTAATTCCTTCTCCTGAATTAAATAAAATATCACTCATAGAGATAAGGGATCCCAAAAATAACATCACAAGCATCCAATAGTATGATATCCACCATTAATTCATCTAAAAATTATGAATTAAGTCCAATGCATAACTTAGATTGTGTGGACATTATTTATTCAACTACATGTTGTAGCTACCCTAAAAGTATGGATGAGGGTGCTCTACAATCTCTAATCCAAGTTTAGTGACCCACTTATAGGAAATGAGATTTGTTTGTGAACATGAATCAAAACATTGTATCAACCTTCTTATCTTTCACTTGTGAATTGATATGGAAGAAACAAGTGAGATCCTCTTCATGATGAGATTCATAACCCACCTTATGAACACTCTTGCAAATTATGGAATGAGAGAATCTCTCATCTACCACAAAGTTGTATTAAATGTCTACCCCTTTTTCTCACATAGGTGACACTCTTTCCTTTCTCTTCATTCTCCCATAAGTTATTGACTCCTAATGTAGCTTCCACATCTCTCCTCTACATGTAGGATTTTTGTCACAATGGACACAATGAAACTTCCCCTTATATTTTCCCCTTGGATTAACAATAGTAGTGACATTATTTTTTAATTTACCTTTATGACCATATTCATTCTTCTCAACACCAAGATCCTACTCTTCATTGCGTTCTTTTTATTTGTAGGAAGACTTCTACTTCTTATCAATCTCTAAATAATGTGTGTATTTATAGGCTCCATCAATATCTTGGGGTTTGGCCATTAGGACAAGCATTCAAGAGACCAAATTCTCCACCAATTTATTTAATCAAACTTTAGTATGTAACATCCTTACCAAGCTAAACCACTCTCTTCTTAAAGTCACTAGTATATTCTTGGACACTTTACCCTTTCTTTTGCCACTACATCACCCTTTCCTCTTTATGTAAAATATAGTAATGTTATATAATGATGTTTCCCCTAAAATTCCCCCACTTGGAGATAATTCATAAAATATTGACCTTTATATATACATCTATATATATATATATGCTGCACAAATAGTTGTCATTGCACCAAAAGATCGACCTTTTAATGCTTGATACAACTTCCAAAGTTATTGAATCCACGGGAGGTGGTCAAGCCATGCCACAAACCTAAGAGTTACGTTGCACAACACAAGGAGACCAAGGATGTACACCTTGCAACAATCCCCCCAGTGTAAGTGAGGGGTTCAAACTCGTGACCCAGGCTTTGATACCAATTGTTGCACAGATAGTTTTTGTTGCACCAAAAGATTGACCTTTTAATACCCGATATAACCACCAAAGTTATTGAATCCACAAGAGGTGATTAAGCCATTTCACGAACCCGAGAATCGCATTGCACAACACAAGGAGACCAAGTACACACACCTTGCAACAATATAAGCACACACAAGGAAGAACTTTCACTTGATAAAAAGACTTAATATTATTTTCCCAATCAAGAACATCCAAAGACCGAAACCATAAATCAATACAAAACATTCCCAAACCAAAATTGAAGACCACTTACCAATTCCCCAAACTAAATTGACTCAACTTAGACCAACTAGGATGTGAGTGTTTGTATGTTCAGTTAGGCTCATTAAGGGTTACCAAACCAAGTTCTTCTCCTAAGTGATACTCCCCCTCTCTTCCGAAGGTATGAATTTATTCTTCCATCCAGCTTAGTACATCACAATAGTAGTTAGCCGATAACAATACATTCATATGCATCATATATTTTATCTTCAAAACATTTAAAGCATTATATTGAATTGTACATTCACTCACCACATTATACGTCAAGATTCGCATGCAAAACACAATCATATATTAAAGGATTTTAACTCAACAAGGTAATAATAAATAGGTAATAACATAGCAGGGTGTAACATATTCCCCACCCCCCCCTTGTGAGTCCTCGATGATTTTAAGTATCAAACATGAACATAAATTCATAAAACATAAACATAACAATATTGTTTCAGGAGCTTTCAAAGTCTAGCAAAACATGAGGAAACTTTTTCTTCATCTCAACATAGTCCTCCCAAGTGGTAGAATCTTTTTCATACTGATCCCACTGGACCTTGTATTGTAGAACCTCTTTATTACGTAAGTGAAGCTTACGTGTTCTAAGCACTGTGAGAGGCTTGATTGTTACCACTCCTGGGTCTTGTGCCTATAAAGCATTCCAATCAATAACATGGTTATCCCCTAGTATGTACTTCTTAAGGTATGAGACATGAAAGACATTATGCATCTTGGTAAGAGTTGGTGGAAAACCAATTTGATACGCAACAGGGTTAACTTCCTCAAGAACCTCAAAGGGACCTACATAATGTGGAGCTAGTTTGGATGACTTTCCAAACTTTATAGAACTCTTGTGAGGTTTAACTCTCAACAAAACCTTCTCTCCTAATGAGAAATTTTTGGGTATCCATTTCGAATCTACATAACTCTTCTGCCTATCATTATCTTATGTTAGCCTCTACTTGATAATCCCAACTTGCTTCTCCATTTCTAATAAAATTTCTGGCCCAAGGCTTATCCTATCCTCTAGCTTATCCCAGCTTATAGTAGTTCGACACTTTCTACCATACAATGCTTCAAATGGAGCCATCTTGATTATAGAATGATAAGAGTTATTATATGAAAACTCAACCAAAGGTAGGTAATCCTCCCACTTGTATTGTTGATCCATGCAATACATCCTTAGTAGATCCTCTAACACTTGGTTCACCCTTTTAGTTTGACTGTTCACATCTAGATGATATGTTGAACTTGTGTTCAGGGTAAGTGCACAAAGTTGAGTCCATGAAACGTGGAAGTTTTTGCCTTAGGCAAAAAAATGAATTCGGCTTGCAAAAAACGGGAACCCGCTTTTTAATAAACGGGATCCCGTTTTTAAAAAGCGGGATCATGTTTTTAGAAAATGGGATCCCGATCCCGAGCCTAGGTTTAAAAAATGGGATCAACAGGATCCCGTTTTTGAAAATTTCCATTTTTGGAAATTTTTCAAAACAGGATCCCGTTTTGAAATTTTCCAAAACGGAAATTTCCAAAGTAGAGGGATTTTAAAACAGGATCCCGGTTTGAAGAAAGATTTCGAAAATGAAGCTTCAATTTTTGAGAAAATTTTTCCATTTTCAGAAAATTTTTAAAGCGGGATCTGTTTTGGCTTTCATTTTTAAAATTTTAGTTTTTGGAAAGAGAATTTCAGCGGGATCCCGTTTCATAGAACCATAAAAAATGGTTTTTTTATGAAACAGGATCCCGTTTTTTAAATTATGAATTTTTGAGCGGGTTTTTTGGCTTGTTTCTTGGTTCGGGAAATGGCTTGGGGACCCGAACCTAAGCTTTGGACCTAGTTTGACTTGCAACTTGAAGGTCCTATTAATGTCACAGGAAAATAATGACTTGGGACATATGTTTGAAGACCTATTTTGCAAAAAAAATTTACGAAATTAAAACCCATTATAAATGAGACAGTGCAGATTCCAAATATGTAATTTTTTTTATAATTTGATTATTTTTTCTATTTTTCAATTAATTTCTAATGAAACGTCCACAGCGATGTAGTTTTTAGTATTTTAATAACTTTTGATCAACATAACATTTTTAATGGCGAGCCGGATTGCCTTGAGAGAGAAAACTTGGTTGGTCTTTTTTAGTTTAAAAAGAATCAAAAATGATAAGTTTAAGATTCATCTTATCATTGCATTTGCCAATGATTTTTTCAAAGGAAATGACAAATATGCCTAATAAATATTTAATAAAAAAATATTCAATAAAAATTATAAAAATATTAAAAACAAGCTTTTAGTGAGTCACAAATCTTTTCCCAAAGGTTTAGAAAAATATAATTTAGGTCAAAATATGGATGTATGGTACATGTGCATGGTATGAATTTATAAAAAATGACTTTTGACAATGGTTTTATAAGCCTATTGAAACTCAATTTTACAATCTAGGTATTGAAATAAATTACATATTTGGAAACTAGACCGAATACTACATTTTATGATTAGTGACTTTTTTCAAGATTCCATCTTTAAGTGCTTCAAATTTTAAGGTCAAGTGTGTCAAATTGTAAAAATTAGGGAAAACACCCACTTTTTAGCCAAAAAGTGGACTCAATTTCTTGCACACACCCTTCAATTTAGATCCTAAGTGAAGAAAATAAGGTATCTTAAAATCTAGATGTCACATGGTATTGTTGGGAATGGGATGTCATTTAATTGCAATCCTAAACATATTTCATGTATCTCCTAAGTCCTTGGAAAGTGTTCCTACAACACTAGGATTAGAAAGAGATTAAATTCAAATGAAATGAACATGTAAATTGACATTTGTAATTATTCCTAAATGATAGGAACATGTGGGGACGCCCAAGAAGAGCTCCTACAAAATAGGAGCACATGGGGCACCCGCATGGAAGGTGGAACCCACCTTGCTTAAGTTAACTTTTGGAGGATAGATAACACTTCAGTAATGCATGTAAAGATCCTACAAATTAGGGATTGATATTTACATGAGTGGAGTTCAGTCCAGTTCAGTTCAGTATCAGTTCAGTATCAGTTCAGTTCAGTTTAGTTCAGTTCAATTCAGTTCAGTTTAGTTATGGTTTAGTTATCTTCCGTTGCATGTAGTTAGTTTCAATTGAATGCTAGTTGACTTCAGTTGACTTTAGTTGCATGACTAATGACTTCAGTTGCATGATAGATAACAAGTGGATACTTACAGTTAAGTGGGGATGATCAATCATGCATAATGTTTGCATGAATTGATGGAGAGATATGTTTTAGTTAACTAAGATTGACTTGGACCCACCTTAGGCGCCCAAGTTGGCATCTTTGAGTTAACACCTTTTGCATGAGAAGATATTTACAAGGCTCAATTAAGTGGGACCATTCTTGGGTGCCAACTTTGAGGTAATGCTTGCAAGATATTTTCTTGACCAACAATCAGTTAAGTGTTCAGTTTGGGGCGCCTAAATTGAGGAGACTTTGGTTTTGACTTCATGTTACATTGTGGAACTCTACTTACACAATCTAGGCGTAGATTTTTTAGAGGAGCTTCAAGCTCTTGTATTTGACAACTCCTATGAATTTACATGCTCATTAATTGTCTATTAATTGCGGCAAGTTGAAGAGAACTTTTCATGAGATTTTACTGCAGGTTGTAAAGAAGAATTGTTGAAGGAAAAGGAAGCATATCAATCAAGGATTGATACAGTATTATTGTAATCTTGTTCTAAGGTTAAATAATACAAGCACTATTGATTTTGGTGGTGGAGTTTTTTTCCCGAAAGGGTTTCTCCATGTATATGTCGTATCACTTCTATCTTCTTGTCTCATTCTTCTACAATCTTTTGTCTCTTTCTACAATTGGTAAAATTGATCTAAACAGATAATTAGACAAAAAAAATGTAACAAAGAACACTTAATTATATCTACAATCTCATAGTTTTACAAGTTTTAAGCTACATAATTACCTCCATTTTCAACAAGTATCCTTGTCAGAAATAATCTTTTCAAGAGTTCCATGCAATCTAAATACCTATTGAATAAAATTATGAGCTATAACAAGAGCTCCATCAATTAGATTCCTAGGAATAAAATGAGCCACCTTTGTATTTTTTTCCACCACTACCAGAATGGCATTATACTTATTCCTAGACATTGGAAGACCTTGCAAAAAATCCATGCTAATGATTTGCCATTTACTTTTTGGAACTTCATCATGATACAAAAGACCTGTAGGGTGATGATGTTCTCCCTTCACCCTCTGACATTATAAGCAACTTGCTATAAATATTGCAACATCCCCTTTCATTCCCCTCCAAAAAAAAAATGGATTTACATCAACCAACATCTTAGTTACACCAAGATGTCCAGAATATGGTGCACTATGAACTTCTTTCCATACCAAGTTCCTTAATTCACCAAAGTTAGATACATAGATGCTTTCGTTAAACCTTAATAAACCATTAGGTTCAAAGTGAAATCATCTATACCTTTGATCTTGCGAATTATCCGAGAATGCTTGCTTGACTTGATCATAATATTCGTTACCCTTAGATTTCTGCAACACTTGACCTTTGAAGTTAGTTTGAATTGATATCATCGATGAGATATGCCTCCTACGGCTTAGGCCATCGGCAACCCAATTTTCCTTTCCTTTTATATAACCGATGTTGAAATCAAAATCAGATATTAGTTCCAACCATCTCCTTTTCCGTGCATTGGGATTAGGTTGAGTAAACAAATGCTTCAAACCATGATGATCAGTCTTCAGTTCAAAAGGTTTCCCCAACAAATAGTGTCTCCACATTTGTAATGCATGGACAACTATTGCTAATTCCAAATCATGCAAAGCATAATTTTTATCATAAGGCTTCAGCTTCCTTGACGCATAGGCTATGACTCAGCCTTCCTACATCAATACTCCACCCAAACCTTCTCCTAAAGCATCTATGATGACAATAAAGTTACCATCTGGATCTAGTGCCTTCAGTATTGGATTTGAGTTCAACTTCTCCTTGAGTTGGCCAAATGTTGCTTGACATTTCTCATACCATTCAAACTTATTCCCTTTTCTCTACAATAAAGTAATGGGAAAATATATTTTGGAAAATTTTGTAATAAAATTTCAATAATACCCAGCTAGACCCATAAAACTTCTAAATTTTGACACATTCTTAGGCACTGGCCACTCAAGCACTACTTTTATTTTTGTTGGATCAACTACAATCCCATCAGCTGAAATCACATCCCAAATACCACACTTCCTTCTAAAAGAAGGTACATTTTGAGAGTTTCCCGTATAGCTTATGCTCTCTTAAACATTAGAGAACAATCTCTAAATTTTGAAGATGTTACTCTTCATTCTTGGAATAGATTAAAATATCATCCAAGAAGACCAAAAACAACCTATTTAAGCAATCCCTAAACACATTATTCATTAGGTTAATGAATTTTGCAGGTGCATTCGTGAGTACAAAAGGTAGGACTGTGAACTCGTAATTACCATACCTATTCCTAAAATTTGTTTTGAAAATGTCTTCATCCTTGATCCTCAGTTGATGATAGCTTGATCGTAGATCAATCTTCAAAAACACTATTGCTCCTCACATTTGATCAAAGAGATCATCAATATGTGGCAACAGATATTTATTCTTTATCGTTGCTTTATTAAGCAACCAATAGTCAATACAAAAGTGTAGTGTACCATCTTTCTTCTTCAAAAAGATCACTAGCACTCCCCAGGGTGAAACAATGGGTCTTATCAACCCCTTGGACAACAATTCCTCCAATTGAGCTTTTAGCTCCATTAGTTCTAACATGATCATCCTATATGGCACTTTAGATATAGGCTCTGACCCTGGAACTATGCCAATGGGAAAATCAAACACTCTCTGGGGAGGCAATCCAGGTAATTCTTCTAGAAATACATCCACAAAGTTCCTTAGGATAGCGTATTTCTCCATATCTGACTTTCTTGATTCCACCACCTTGACATATTCAACTTCTTGGAGGTCTCAAGGTCCATAGTATACTACACCATCTTGAGAAATAAAATCTTTGCATTCCTCAAGTTTCTTCATTTTCATTGCGAAGAGTTGACAACCTTTTTTCTTCACTCTATGCATTTGTATAGCAAAAATATGTCACTTTTCTCTAGGTGTTCCTTGCAATGACACCCAGTTTCCAAGATCATCTAAGCATTCTACTATTTTTGCATGACAATCTACTTTGGCCCTATGTTTCCATAGTTGATTCATCCCTAAGATCGCATCATAAGAACCTAAGGGGGCTACGTACAAATTCACTTCTGTAGATAAACTTGGAAGTTCAACCCTTACTTTTAATAGACATTGATCCACCTTAGCTCTTGTCTGGTTTGCATATTCAACAATTGAAGACTTTTCCATGTAGCCAACTTTTCTAGAAATTTTACTAACTATACTAGGAGAAACAAAATTTTCCATAGCACTAGTATCTTTTAAAATTGAGATGGGTGTACCAGACAAAGTGCCTAGAATTTCTACTGGAGTAACATGGTACTTTTCTTGTCAGTTGTCTAATGTTGCATGAATCCTTTGTTGCAATGCAGCTCATTGAGGAGGAAGAGGGTCACCATGT
This sequence comes from Sequoia sempervirens, assembly GCA_007258455.2. Lineage (NCBI taxonomy): Eukaryota > Viridiplantae > Streptophyta > Pinopsida > Cupressales > Cupressaceae > Sequoia > Sequoia sempervirens. Next base: position 208,490,332 of record VDFB02000013.1, on the reverse strand, counting down.
GGTTGTGACCCTGATGGTTTTTTGGGACACTGGTTTGCAAAGTGATCACCACCGCATGTAAAAAATCCTTTCAATGGTCCCTTCCTTTCTGCAAGCCTTCCATAATTTCCCTCATTCCCATCAGCATTATTATTTTTATTGTTCCCTCTACAATCCCTTCTTGGTTCATTCCAATTATTATGGGGTACCTTGTTCCCTTGCCTTTGAAAACCTTACCCTTCACTAGGATTCTTTGAAGCTTGATTGGCTTGTGACCAATTGAACTTATTTCCTTTCTTTTCACAATAGTTTGAGATAGATTTAAGCCTTTCCTCTTGCTTAAGGGCTTTCTCATATACTAGGTCCATGGTAGCAGGACCGTGTACATCTAGCTCTCCACCTATTTGTTGGGAAAATGTGTCTCAACCTTGCAATTATATATGATTTATTGTTAATAGGATGTATGTTGGTATGTGGAAATTGATCATGCAAATACTGTACACTCATAACAAGACATGGGGTTCGAGGCAATGCCCCAAAAAAATTTCACTGACACGTCAAGGTTTTTCCGTTAACATGTCAAATTAAAAACAACCTTGTAAAACCCTAATTCTAGAAAGTTCCAAAAAGGTTTTTTATAAGTGAGTGGGATGTATGTAGATGGGGGTGTATTCTAAGAGTCTGATAGCGATCATGGTGTCTCTTGATCTCTGGTGGTGATACTCATGTGAGAAGCTTGCTTTGCAAGTATATTGTAATCTTTTTATTTCTGAATAATATGTTGGACAATTTTTGGAGTGTGGGGATTTTCTCCCGAAAGGGTTTTCCCCACATAAATCATTGTGTTGTGGTATGCATGATATCTGTGTTTATTTTTGTTTAATTTTTTTGTAACTATTAAATATCTGTAAAAGTTTTGCATTATTCTCCTCTCAAGGCTAGTGTAGGAAGTTGTTCTGCTACCTTAGCTTCCTTACAAGTGGTATCAGAGCTTGATCACCTTTGGTTTCAGTTGTAGGTTGTTGGGTTTTTTGAACAAATCCAAATTTGAGTGGGAGCTTGTGCAGAAGAAAATTTGTGATCTTGTTGCAGGAATTTTCATATGGCAAGTTCATCAAGGAGAATAGAGGTGGAGAATTTTTTTGGAAATAATTTTGAGATGTGGAAGCTAAAGATGGAGGATCTATTAATAGATCGAGTTTTGTCGGATGTTGTTGATGAGAATGTTCCAAGGCCTGAAAATCCTACTCAAGCTGCTCAATATGATGTTATGGACTATAAATCCAAGGGTCTAATTAGATTATTATTTTTAGACTCTATTTTAATTAATATCCATGAAGAGACCTCTACACAAAAACTATGGAAGAAGTTTGGTGAGATGTATCAGGACAAATCTTTAGTGAACAAGATTTTATTGAGGAAGAAGTTGTATTCCTTGAGAATGGAAGAGGGTGGAAAAATCACAAACCACCTAGAAGCATTCAATATGTTGGTGGCTCAATTGGCATTAGATGGTGTCAAAATGGATGAGGAGGAGAAGTGTCAAATATTGCTTTGTTGTTTGCCTGATTCATGGGATTCTCTTGTTATGGCTATTGGGAGTACTTATGTTATATTGAAGACTGAAGATGTTGTGGGTTCTCTGCTTTCTGAAGAGATGAGGAGGAAGGTATCCATTATTGCCAAGGAGGCCCTAAATGTTCATGGAAAACCTAAGGAAAAAGGTAAGAAGAATGAGAAGCGTGACAAATCCAAGTCCAAGGGGAGATCTAAATATCCTGGAAAGTCCAAAGTTATTTGTTGGAACTATGGTAAGCCTAAACATGTTCATAAGGAATGTAAAGAAGAAAAGAAGAAGGAAATGCAGAAATTTGATTATGATTTCGAGTCCAAGAAGGAAGATGGTGACACATTCATTGCAACTTTGGCAACTTGTGCAGGTAATGATGCATGGTTAATTCACTCGGGTGCATCTTTTCATATGACTTTTAATAGAGATTGGTTTTGTGAATATGAATAATTTGATGGAGGTAAGGTGTACTTGGGTGATGATTCTCATTTAGACATTGTTGGTCGTGGTAAAGTTAAAATTAGGTTTCTTGATGGTAGAATAAAAAGAATTAATGGTGTGTTGCATATCCCTGGATTAACACAACAAAAATTATTTATGAGCAAACTAATAGATGCAGGTGTGCAGGTAGTATTTTATGATGCATGATGTAAGATGGTTAGAGGTGCTATGGTGATTGCTAGAGGTTTCAAATATGGGACATTGTATGGTCTTGATGCAGGCACTGTTGAGTGCAATAGTACCTCTCTAAAAATAAAGTCTATAGAAGAACTGGGGGTTTCACCTTCAGTAGATGGTCATGACTTTTGGGTACCCAAGGGTGCTCTTTCTTCTGAGACAAAGTTACCTATAGATAAAACTATGTTATGGCACCAAATACTTGGCCACATTGGAGAAAAGGGTCTAAGGACCTTGAAAAAGAAATTTTTTTTTGAAGGTTTGTCTTATTGTAATCTTGAATTTTATTTCTGTGAGCATTACATTTATGGAAAATAATACCGTGTTTAGTTTTACTCAAGTTCTCATAAATCTTGTGGTGTATTGGATCTTATTCATTCTAATGTATTTGGTCCTATAGATGTTCCTTCAAGTGGTAAACCCACATATTATGTTTCATTTATTGACGATTATAGTAGGACATGGGTATATTTTGTAAACAGTGAATCTAAAGTTTTCAGTTGATTTAAAGAATTTAAAGCAATGGTTGAGTTGTAAACTGGAAAGAAAATAAAATGTATGAGGACTGATAATGGCGGTGAATTTTTCTCTAATGATTTTGATAGATTACGTAGAGATTGAGGTATTCAAAGACAAAAGACAACTATGTATTCTCCTCAACATAATGGAGTTGCAAAAAGAATGAATACGACAATGATGGAGAAGGCTAGGAGTATGTTGAGTAGTGTTGGCCTAGAACAAAGGTTTTGGGCTGAAGTTGTTGCCACTGCATGTTACCTGATTAACAGGTCTCCTACATCAGATCTTGTTGATAAGACACCTATAGAGGCATGGTTGGGTTGCAAGCCTTCATTAAGAAATCTTAGAGTTTTTGGTTGTGAGGTATATGCACATGTGCCAAAGGAGAAGTGAACAAAGTTGGAGAACTAGGCTATGAAATGTATCTTCATTAGATATAGTTATGGTGTGAAAGGATACAAGCTTTGGGATCCTATTGCATAGAAGGTAATACATAGTAGAAGTGTTATTTTTAGAGAAATTAAGCCTTCTTCTATTACATTGTAGCCAAAACAAAGTAAATAGGAAGATGTGATTCAATTTCCTTCTACACCTGAGAAATTTGAATTGAGGCCAAAGGATAGACAAGAAGTTGAGGAGAGCTCATCTAGCTCTGGATCTTCAGAAGAGGAGGAAGAACCTCAACTCAGCTTGTTCATAGGTCTACAAGGCATAGAAAACCACTTGAAAGGTATTCACTTGATGATTGGAGATGTATTTTTGCTTTGAATACTAACATGGATGAACCCAACTCTATAGAAGAGGCACTAGGTATGAATGATGTCGAATCCTAGAAGATTGCTATGGATGAAGAAATGACATCTTTGAAAAAGAATGATACCTGGGATCTTGTACCATTGTGTGAAGGACAAAAAACCTATTGGTTGTAAATAGGTGTTCAAGAAAAAGATTGGTTCAGATGGAGGTATTGAGAAGTACAAAGCAAGGTTGGTTGCGAAGGGTTACTCTCAAGTTGAGGGTGTTGATTATGGTGAGATATTTTCTCCTATTGCAAAAATAAAATCCATTAGATTTTTGTTTTCTATTACTGCTACTTATGATTTAGAGGTTGAGCAAATGGATGTCAAAACTGCTTTCCTTCATGGTGATTTGGAGGAGGATATTTATATGACACATCCAAAGCACTACGTGGTGAAAGGTAAAAGTAAGTTGGTTTGCAAATTGAAGAAATCTTTGTATGGATTAAAGTAGAGTCCTAGGATGTGGTACCAGAAATTTGATACATGTGTTGAGTTTGGGATTTGAGCGTTCTAAATAATATCATTGTATTTATTATAAAACTAATAGTGATTGTTTCCTGTTTATTGCATTATATGTTGATGATATGTTATTTATTGGTAAAGGGAAAGGTATGATTTCAGAACTAAAATTTCAACTTGCTGCTAAATTTGAAATGAAAGATCTTGGTGTAGCTAAACACATTCTTGGGATAGAAATTAAAAGAGATAAGAGTGAACAGAAAGCTATGGCTTGGCCAAAGCAAGTATGTCAACTCAATTTTACAAATTTTTGATATCTAGGATTGTAGACCATTGTGTGTTCTTGTTTCAGTTGGAACAGAGTTATCTATTTCAAATTGTCCAACATCTCAATCAGAGATGGAAGACATGAGCAGAGTGCCTTACCAGAGTGTAGTTGGAAGTTTGATGTATGTTATGGTTTGTACTAGACCAGACAATACTTAAGCAGTGGGAGTTCCTTCCAGATATATGTCTAATCCTAGTAGAGTTCATTGGGATGCAGTTAAAAGAGTCTTCATATATTTGCGGGGTACCTTAGATTATTCCTTATGTTATCATAGTAATATGACTGAAGACGATATTTCCCTTGATATTCATGGTTATGTGGATTCAAACTGGGCAGGTGATGTTGATAGCAAAAAATCCACCTGTGCTTATGTTTTTACTTTATTTGGTGGTGCAATTAGTTGGATGAGTAAGCGATAGGTTGTGGTTGCTTTGTCCACTACTAAAGAAAAGTATATGGCAGCTACTCATGCTTGTAAAGAAGCCATTTGGCTTAAGAGACTGTGTTCAGATATTGGAATAAAACAAGGTGCGGTGACAATTTATTGTGGCAGTCAGAGTGTGATATGTCTAGCTAATAACCTAAAATTTCATGCCATGACCAAGCACATTGATGTACAATATCATTTTGTTAGAGATATGGTCGAAGATGGCAAGGTGAAGTTGGTTAGAGTAGAACTTTGATGAATGTTGTTGATTCTTTAACTAAGCCTGTGAGCACAAAGAAGTTCAGATGGTGTTCAGAGACTATGGGCCTTTTGGACCCTAGCAATTAGAGATGATGATGACACCCTTTTGTTGTCCTTGCAAGATGTTTGACAAGTGGGAGATTTGTTGGGAAAATGTGTCTCAACCTTGCAATTATATATGATTTATTGTTGATAGGATGTATGTTGGTATGTGGCAACTGATCATGCAAATATTGTACACTTGTAACAATACATGGGGTTTGGGGCAACGCCTAGAAAAAAAATTTCGCTGACACGTCAAGGTTTTTTCTTGCAAACATGTCAAAGTTTTTCTGTTAACATGTCAAATGAAAAATGACCTTGTAAAACCCTAATTCTAGAAGGTTCCAAAAATCTTGTTATAAGTGGGTGGGATGTATGTAGATGGGGGTGTATTTTAAGAGTCTAATAGCGGTCGTGGTGTCTATTGATCTCTGGTGGTGATACTCCTGTGAAAAGCTTTCTCTACAAGTATATTGTAATCTTTTGATTTCTTAATAATATATTGGGAAGCTTTTGGAGTGTGAGGTTTTTCTCCTAAAAGGGTTTTCCTCACGTAAATCATTGTGTTGTGGTATGCATGATATTTTTTTAATATTTTTGTTTAAGCTTTTTGTAACTACTAAAGATCTATAAAAGTTTTGCATTATTATCCTCTCAAGGTTAGTGTAGGAATTTTTTTCGCTACCTTAGCTTCCTTACACTATTTGGTTATTAAGACCCATGATGAGCTCCCATATGCAAAAAATTCTCATCCTTTCGGTACATGGGTACATACCTCAAGAGACGAGTGGATTTCTCCCAATATTCATTCACTGAGGAATCTCCTTGCTTTAGGTTTTGAAAGTTAGTGAGCTTTTGATTGTAGAATAATTGAGGTAACCACTGCTTCCAGAAAATCTCCATGAATTCACTCCAAGTAAGCCTTAAGGAACGGATCCCAAGCTCCATCTTTTTATTCATCCACCAGTTGAATGCTTCTCCGGCCATTTGAAAAGCTCCCCAAATGGCTTTAGTGACCTTAGAGTAATTTTTTATTTCAAAATAATTTTCCATCTTCGTGAGCCATGCCTCAGCCGCATCCCCACTACTACTACCTTCAAACTTTGGTAGTGTAATATTTCTCATATCTTGAGATAGCTCACTTGCCAGTCATTTCCTTTTGGTTCCCTCCAACTTAGATTGTGACTCATCACCCTCATATTCAAATGATTGAGTATGATCATGGGAGTTTTCCCCTTCTTCTTCATTGTTAGGAACTTCTTGTTCTGCCCTTTATTTTCCTCTTACTCCTACTAGAGGTTCTCAATTCTTTCTCTTTTTTCATCCATCATAGCCAAAATATGATCTAATTTGGCTTCGACATTTTTGCACCTTGGCCTACTTCTTAATTTCCCCCAATGTTAGTGTTTCCTCTATTTCACCTACAGTTAAATCAGGCGAGATAATCAAATGTTGGATCTTCAGAGGCCAGTGGGACATTTACACAAGGGAAAAGACTCTACATCTATTGCTAGGTCATAGGGAACTCAGTGGGAGAAGCCACCCTAGGAAGATTCGGCATGAAAATCATCCAAGGAGAAAGTCGGAAAGACTCTCCTACTGTCTGGCCGACTGACTGTTTAATTTATTCCATCCTGAACAAGTCGCTAAGACCTAGTTTATGTCATGTCGAACGAGCCTGCAAAGCCTATCGCTATAACGAAGAGGGTTCGGTATGACCTCTTACCGCATGGATTTCCTTGGCCAATAGGCCATTCAATCGTCATTCGCCGAGACTCGCGGTGACTACGGGCTTCGGGGAGACCTACATCGCTCAGCAAGAAGTCCCAACAAAGGTCCAATGTCTCGCCAACGTGCAAAGAGTCTCGGAGAGAGAGATGCTTTCGGAAAAAGTGACGGGCTTCGTCGGGAGGTCTTGGCGAGGATGAAAGTCTTGCCGAAAGGAAGGATGGGCCTCGATGCAGTTGTCTTCGGCAGGAGTCCCGCCGACACAAAAGAACCTCGATGTAACTAAGGGACTTCGTCGGAATGTCCCGCCGACATTTAATGTCTTGCCGAATGAAGAGTTCGCCAAAGGTTTTAAGGCTCGGCATGAGGTCATGCCGAAGGCTTAGTGTCTCCTCGACAGGAAAGGCAGCGTCACTAAAGCTAATGTCTCGCCGACATCGGATGTCTTGCCGAAGGGTAAGAAGAGCTCAGAAAGAATGCAGGAGTTCGGCGAGAGTCACAACGAAGGTAAAGAAGAGTTTGGGCAGAAAAAAGGGAATTTGGCAGGTGGTCTTAGCAACCTGTCAATGTCTCATTGACAAGGAGGCTTTTGGTATATCTTTCCAAGTTGGAGAGAAGTCTCCCCGAGTCGGTGATCTCTTGGCGAAAAGAAAGCAGAGCTCGGTAAGGTTAAATGCATTCGGGGAGACGCTGACGGCCTCTTGCCAACAAATGAAGTGAGGCCTCGCCGAAATAAGTGTCGTCGGCACAACCTCATGCCGACCAGAGAGGGTCTCCCCGACCAAGGGGTTTTGAAGGCTGAAGCAAACAAGTAGGGGTCCCACCAACAAAACATCTGGTGTCACTAAGAGTTCGGGCTTTCGCCATGGGGTCCTGGCGACTGTCTAGAGTCTCACCGAAGGTTATATACTTCGGCAGTCTTGTGAGTTCGATAGGAGGTCTTCCCGAACACATAATCTCTGGCCGACAGCGATGGATGTACCAAATGAAAAGGATATCGGTGTGACTCAATGATGCTCGCTGGGACTTCTAACCGAATCTGTTTGTCTTACCGATGGTTTTGGGGGTATCAACATGACTTTCAAAGCTGCAGAGACACATAATTGCATCGGCAAGACACTTTCGGTGTCTTGCCGAGATGCAATTCTGCTCAAAAGGACTTTTGACCAGCTGCAAGGCCCGCGTGGAAAGTGCTCAACTAACCATAGGGATCTAAGGCAAGCCGTGGCGATCTGATCAGAACGTAGGATGCCAACGCGGGACGAATGCAACATGAATACGACATATATATGTTCTGAGTTTGGGGGGAATTCAATGCGGTTCTTCAACAAGGGACTCGGTAGCTGGACACAATGGATCAGAAGAATTAATGTTACAAAAAGATCAGGAGAAGGCTTCTCCAGGAGCGGTTCTTCACACCGACACCAACAACAGGGACACGCAGGCTTTTGTAATTAATTCATCAAAGATCTACGATAGATCTTTTTCTGAACTGGGATATTTTTGTAAGGCCTAAGGGGCCGACATACAGTCTGTATATAAGGCATTTTTTTCCTTTTTGAAAAGAGTTCTGATTGCACACTCTGAAGAGTTAGAGATTTTCAATCAATCCTTTCTGAGTCATTGTATATTTTATGTAACTCAACTGGAATCCCGAATACAACATAGAGATCAAAAGTCTTTTACAGACTTTTGGTAACAAGTTGGTGAACTTGGAAAAGCAAAAGACCTATTCCAAGCCTTATCAATAGCAAAATCAGGCCTCAAGTCAGCTTTTCAAAGTCAACAGCAGCAATTCCAAGGGAATAGACAGTAGTATCAGGGCAATTATCAGGGCCCAAGATAGAGTGTGAACACAAGGCCTTTTCAGGCCTATGCTCCAGCACCTGTTAGTGCAGTCAGGGACCTGGTTCCCACTCAAAACAACTTAGCAGCTGAGTATGAGTGGTGCTACCCTTGTAACCAGCCTCATAATCAAGCCACTTGTTCAAATGGACTCATCAATCAAACATTGATGGTACAAAATGCTTCAGGTTCGCAGCAGAGTGCATGCAATGATGCATCTTCACAACATCAAGAGCAATTCAGCAATGATACAACCCTGCTTAATTGGCAAGGTCAAGAATTTTGTGGGTTGAATGAGGATAGCTCTCCAGTTGCAGCTAACACCAGGGCAAAGAAGAGAGCATTTGAGCTTGACCAAATAGCTGATAGAGGAAGGGCGACAGTTGTGGAACCATCTACCTCTCGAGTGACTAGTGGTTGGCAAAGAGATCAGCAGCTCCCAGACAAGGAGCAGTCACGCTTACAAGCTGATCATACTGGCGTAAAGGTACACAGTAAAAATCCAATTGTACCTTTTAACATTCTTGACAGTATGAAAAGGACAAATGTAACCATGTCTATGTGGGATTCTTTAGTCATCCCTAGTCAAAAGGATATGTTACAATCAACCCTATCAAGTTTGAAAATGTCTGATGAATCTGAGCCCCCAATAGGTCAGGTTAGAGTCGTGTTAACAAATGATTCTCAGGGAAATGATCAGCAGCCTTGCATAGAGAATGAAAAAGGAGTTAAACCACCTCTTTTCTACGTGTCAGTAATTATCGGTGATAAATTAGTCCATAACTATATGGTAGATAGTGGAGCTAGCAGCTCTGTCATGCCAAAATAGATTGCTGACAAACTTGGACTAAAATACCAGCCTTTGGAGAAGGGAGTGATCCAATTGGATGGAACTTCGGTTAATACTTTAGGTATTATCAAGGATCTAAATCTCACTTTGCATGCTTGTCCAAATTTTTCAGTCCCTCAAGACATATGTGTCATAGACCTTCCACCTTTCTTTGCCTTGTGTCTGTCTAGAGACTTTACAGCCAAGATAGGCAGTTATGTGTCGGCCGATTGGTCACATATGCTATTTAGAACAAGATATGGGACTAAGGTTACCATCAAGTCTGAAAGGTTGGCCAAAGACCACATTGAGCCATATAACCCAAGCCCCATCAATGCTGCTTCTTCTGCTGCAAATGCAAATTGTGTTGTTTTTACTGACGATGAACTAGCTGCTACTCAAGAACTTCAATCAGAAGTTGTTCCTGACGTGCTGCTGCATGAATGGGCAGTTGAAATTGTATCGGACAGTCCTGTAGACCTCATTCAAGATGCTGGTATGGGCAACTATGTCATTCTTGAGCCTGATATAGAGATTCCAAACTTGGAGAAAGATGCAGATCCATTATTGCAACCGCTTAATGGACTTTGGGAGATGTTCTTTGATGGTTCTAGAAGTAAAAATGGAGCAGAAGGAGGTGCAATATTGATTTCTCCACAAGGTGATAGGTACTACTTTACATTATGTTTTGCTTTTGCATGCTCCAATAACACTTTTGAATATGAGGGCTTGGTTCAAGGTCTCGAGTGGGCAAGGAAGAGAGGAATAACCCACTTGAAAGTGCATGGAGACAACGAATTAGTTGTTAATCAAGTAAGGGGCCTAAATGTGGCTAAAAATGATAGATTGAAATCTTATAGAAATAGAGTGTGGAACATGCTTGAGGAATTTGATGCCTTTAATTTAGTGTCTATCCCAAGAAATCAGAACAAACATGTTGATTAGCTTGCAGCCATTGGGGCGCAGTTTGACATTCCAAATGACATTAGAAAAGAGAAAGTGCAGCAGTATGTGAAGGTTGTAGTCAGACCCTCAATTCCTGACAACAACATTCACTGGAAAGTCTTTGACAGTGATGAGCAGATCCTTTCCTTCTTGCTTGAGGAAGATCAGTTCTCCATGGTGAATCAAGCAAAACTCAAGCAGCAGTATGGTGATCAGGTCATACAGCTAAAGACAAACAAATTGCCCAAAGGCTTGGTTACCTTAGAGTCAATTTTCAGTACTGATGATCAGCTCAAAAAGGGTAGAGCTAGCTTGCAAATCAAAGAAGAACACTATGAAGAGCTGGAGATTTTCAAAGGTAAACTTCTTAGGATAGGCAAACTTTGTTCACCTAAAGATAGACAAGCTTTTGTTGCTTTATGCCAAGAGTTTCTTGATGTCTTTGCTTGGGAGTATTCAGATTTGAAGGGATTTGATCCCCATATTGCCCAGCATACAATTGAATTAGAACCTAACGCCAAGCCAGTAAGGCAGAAACAAAGGCCCTTGAATCCTAAACTTGAGCCCCTAATGATTAAGGAGCTAACTAAACTAGTTGAGGGGGTAATTGTCTTCCCTATCAAGAACACTTCATGGGTTTCTAATCTTGTACTGGTTAGAAAGAAAAGTGGTGAGATAAGGCTCTGTGTAGACTTCAGGGATCTTAACCGATCCTCTCTAAAAGACCACTACCCACTGCCCTCCATGGAACAAATCTTACAGGAGGTTGCTGGTTCTGAAAGGTTTTCCTTACTAGATGTTTTTTTAGGATATAATCAGGTGCTGGTTAAAGAGGAAGATCAGTTTAAGACTGCTTTTACAACTAAATGGGACACCATGGCATACAAAAAGATGCCTTTTGGTTTGTCCAATCCACGTTTCAGAGAGCCATGGACATGGCGTTTCAAAGTTTGATCAACAAGATTATACTAATTTACCTAGATGACATCACAGTTTATTCAAAGAATGTTGATGAACATTTGTTACATCTTAGGCAAGTGTTTGAAAAATGCAGAGAGTTGGGTATCTCCCTCAATCCAAAGAATAGTATCTTTGCTGTCCACGAAGGGAAACTATTAGGACACATAGTGTCAAAGCAGGGAATCACTATTGACCCTGAAAGAGTTAGAGCCATACTTGAGTTGCCGCTGCCTAATCACAAGAAGGGCCTACAGAGCTTTCTAGGACAGATTAATTTTCTGAGAAGGTTCATTCCAGACGTGGCGAACTTGCTACAACCTCTAACAACCATGTTAAAGAAAATGCAGTCTTCAGTTGGACAATGGAGGCAAAGCACAGTTTTGGAGAAATTAAGGAGGCATTAGCATCTGCTCCAACATTGGTAAACCCAGACTTCTCTAAAGACTTCTTTTTATATGCTTTTGGTAGTAGTGGTGCAATCTCTGCTATGCTAGTTCAGAAGAATAGCATTCACAGTTAAGATGGGCAATGTTCTTTTTAAAAAGGATCTGAATGGTGTCCTGTTAAGATGCATTCACAGTGACCAAATTGAAAAAGTGCTTCATGAGTTTCATGACGGAGCTACAGGAGGTCACTTTGCTCCCATAACTACTGCCTGGAAGATCATGAGACCTGGTTACTACTGGCCCTGCTTGTTCAAGGATGCGTATGCCTGGTCAAGAAAGTGCATCAAATGTGCTTTGTTTTTAGGAAAGGAAAAGCTGCCTGCTATGCCCCTGCATCCAATTCAAGTAGAGAAGCCCTTCATGAGATGGGGCATTGATTTTATTGGACCAATAAATCCACCTTCCAGTTCTGGTCACAAATGGGTACTTACAGCCACTGACTATTTTACAAGGTGGACAAAAGCGGTTGCATTGAGGGAAGCAAAAGAATCCTCAGTGTTGAACTTCTATGAAGATATAGTCACCAGATTTGGAGTGCCTGACTCCATCATATCTGATAATGCTCTTCCATTCACGGGTCTAAGGGTAACCAACTGGGCCGTTAAGCATGGCATTCATTTGAGCACATCTTCAAATTATTACCCTCAAGGTAATGGCCTAGCTGAGAGCATGAATAAGAACCTCATCAGAATTATTAAAAGAACCATATAGGACAACCAAAGGACCTGGCCCAGTAGTTTAAAGAATGCACTTTGGGTAGATAGAGTGACCCCTAAGAGGTATGTTGGTAATTCGCCATATGTGTTGGTCTATGGCAAAGAGGCAAGATTGCCACTATCAGTGGAGCTTCCGGCTCTTGATGTTGTTCACCAGTTGGAGATGTTTGAGGAGCAGGACCCTACGTCTGTAAGGTATGCATAGCTCATGGAGCTCGAAGAATCAAGGGACAAAGCAATGAAATCTTTAGAGTATCATCAGCTCCAAACAAAGAAGACATTCGACAAAAGGGCTACAACGAAATCTTTTAAGGAGGGAGACCTCATGCTCAAGTGGGGCATTCTTAAAAGTAGGCCTGGCCATCACACTAAGTTCGACAATATGTGGACTGGTCCATTTATTATCACAGGCTGTAAGGAGCACAATGCTTATCAGCTGGCTACGACATAAGGGGATTTGCTTCCTTTCCCTGTCAATGGGATACACCTTAAACCCTGCTTTCAAGCCTGATAGGTGCCTTCCTTGTACATATCTAGTTAGGTTTTATGTTTCAATAAGTGCTTCACACTATGGTTTTTTTTTTTTTGTTTTGTTCCATCCCCTGATTTCTGTTTTAACACGATATTTTTCTCCGTCGTTTTCCCTTGTTTCATTTTTTTTGCAAGCCTGTTATGACCCGTGGATCTCACGATGTTGAGGCCATGTGCAAGACTGACATTTTATTTGTTCTCTGAGTTTTCTAACGACTCCATGCCCAATGGATAAGCCTAGTCACTGGTTCTCATGTTTAGCAGGAAAACATCCCGCAAAGGTCGCCAGAATTGTTGCCTCTATTTCACCTATAGTTAAATCAGGTGAGATAATCAAATGTTAGATCTTCAGAGGCCAGTGGGACATTTACACAAGGGAAAAGACTCTACATCTGTTGCTAGGTCATGGGGAACTCAGTGGGAGAAGCCACCCTAGGAAGATTCGGCATGAAAATCATCCAAGGAGAAAGTCGGCAAGACTCTCCTACTGTTTGGCCGACTGACTGTTTAATTTATTCCATCTTGAATAGGTCGCTGAGACCTAGTTTTTGTCATGTCGAACGAGCCTGCAGAGCCTATCGCTATAACGGAGAGGGTTCGGTATGACCTCTTACCGCGTGGATTTCCTTGGCCGATAGGCAATTCAATCGTCATTCGCCGAGACTCTCAGTGACTATGGGCTTCAGGGAGACCTACAGCGCTCGGCGAGAAGTCCCAGCGAAGGTCCAACGTCTCGTTGACGTGCAAAGAGTCTCGGAGAGAGATGCTTTCAGAAAAAGTGACGGGCTTCGCCGAGAGGTCTTGGCAAGGATGAAAGTCTTGCCGAAAGGAAGGATGGGCCTCGATGCAGTTGTCTTCGGCAGGAGTCCTGCCGACACAAAAGAACCTCAGTGTAACTAAGGGACTTCGCCGGAATGTCCCGCCGACATCAAATGTCTTGCCGAATGAAGAGTTTTCCAAAGGTTTTAAGGCTCGGCATGAGGTCATGCTGAAGGCTTAGTGTCTCCCCAATAGGAAATTCAGCGTCACTAAAGCTAATGTCTCGCCGACATCGGATGTCTTGCCAAAGGGTAAGAAGAGCTCAGAAAGAATGCAGGAGTTCGGCGAGAGTCTCAACGAAGGTAAAGAAGAGTTCGGGCAAACAAAAGGGAATTTGGCAGTTGGTCTTAGCGACCCGTCAATGTCTCATCGACAAGGAGGCTTTCAGTATATCTTTCCAAGTCGGAGAGAAGTCTCCCCGAGTCGGTGATCTCTTGGCGAAAAGAAAGCGGAGCTCGGTAAGGTAAAATGCATTCGGGGAGACGCTGACGGCCTCTTGCCGACAGATGAAGTGAGGCCTCACCGGAATAAGTGTCGTCGGCACAACCTCATGCCGACCAGAGAGGGTCTCCCCGACCAAGGGGTTTTGAAGGTTGAAGCAAACAAGTAGGGGTCCCACCAACAAAACATCTGGTGTTGCTAAGAGTTGGGGCTTTCGCCATGGGGTCCTGGCGACTGTTTGGAGTCTCGCCGAAGGTTATATACTTCGGCATAGTCTTGTGAGTTTGATAGGAGGTCTTCCTGAACATACAATCTCTAGCCGACAACGATGAATGTACCAAATGAAATGGATATCAGTGTGACTCAATGGTGCTCATTGGGACTTCTAACCGAATTTGTTTGTCTTACCAATGGTTTTGGTGGTATCAACATGACTTCCAAAGCTGCAGAGACACAGAATTGCATCGGAAAGACACTTTCGGTGTCTTGCCAAGATGCAATTCCGTTCAAAAGGACTTTTGACCAGCTGCAGGGCCCGCGTGGAAAGTGCTCAACTAACCAGAGGGATCTGAGGCGAGCCGTGGCGGTCTGATCAGAACGTAGGATTCCAACGCGGGACGAATGCAACATGAATACGACATATGTTTGTTATGATCTTGGGGGAATTCAATGCGGTTCTTCAACAGGGGACTCGGTAGCTAGACACAATGGATCAGAAGAATTAATGCTACAAAAAGATCAGGAGAAGGCTTCTCCAGGAGCGGTTCTTCACACCGACACCGACAACAGGGACATGCAGGCTTCTGCAATTAATTCATCAAAGATCTACGATAGATCTTTTTCTAAACTGGGATATTTTTGTAAGCCCTAAGGGGCTGACATATAGTCTGTATATAAGGCATTTTTTTCCTTTTTGAAAAGAGTTCTGATTGCACACTCTGAAGAGTTAGTGATTTTCAATCAATCCTTTCTCAGTCAATGTATGTTTTCTGTAACTCAACTGGAATCCTGAATACAACATAGAATTTACCTTGGAATTTCATGTTCATGTTTGTATTGATCCTCATGTATGTATCTTTCTTTGGTACATGCAAGTCTATAACTGTGTTTTCACATTTCTGCATTTATGTCTCAAGGTTGTGAAATTGATCTGTCCTTCCCAAGGTGTATGTGTGGACCAAACCTGTTAGGACTAAAGCATTAAGTCTAAAAGAAGTTTCTCTGAGAATAGCAATTAGGCTTTCAAGTGTATGTTCTTCATGTGTTCATTTCATGATTTCTCATTAATACGGTGTATCACCATAGGTTTAGTTTCATTTTTATGTATCTCTTCCCTCTTTCCTCTCAAAGAAGCAGTAGTTTAGGTGATACCCAAAGGAAGCTGGCTTTCTCTGGAGGTTCATTTTAGCTATAGGTGACCCACAGCCTTGAAATGATCCCATGTTGCTCTAGAATGCTCAATTTTTGTAAAACTTTGCACAGGGTGCAATTCTAGGTGACAACAGTTAGTTCTTGTTCTAACCATTTTTCACAAGAAAAGTTACACCTAGAGGTTTCATTTTTAATTAGATCCTAAGATTTTTTACTTAACGTTCTACAAACATTCCAAAAGAACAAACATTCACATATAAGAAATTTCATTAAAGAACTCATACACAAGTTTTTCGCCAAAACATGTTTGTCATTAATATCAAAAAGGATTCCAATATCCTTGTGTTTACATGGAATGAATATTCAAATATTCTAAGGGAGAGTATCCCTCATATTCACTCTCTAATACATAACTAAGTGGGGTATACCCCTTAGATTTTTGTTCACATACATCGTCAAAAGGGAAATAACCCTCAGACCTATCCTCGTATACATAGTTTTGGGGAACATATTCCTCTAATTTGTCACTTGAGGCTAATACAATAACTTTTGACATTGGAAGAACACACAAGTCCCTAAAGATCATGGCAAGATTAACACTACATTCTGAGGGCATATCCCTAGAAAATGGTAAAGAGTCTGACTTGACCGGATAGACACAAGGTACAAAGTTAACAACATCATGCATCCTTTTTCTCTCTTGATTGATTCATGATAGGGCATGATTGAAAGTCTTAGTGTCACTCAAACAAATGGCATTGTCATAATTGGTCCCCTCTATGATTCAAACAATGGCTTCCTTTTCCTTCTTGGCCCTTAAGTAGCGATCATTTATCAATTACTAACTTCCTTGCAGTCATCTTGAGACGCACCATCCTAGCACAAGAATTCTAAAGATTAGACATATAATTTTGGATGGAAATATAGCAAGCAAATAGGTTCCAGAGTTGAACATGGTAGCTCTGATACCACGTGTAACATGCCCATTGTTCTACCCAGCAATTTTACTATGTTTTACCCACAAGTGAATAGATTAAGAAGCTAACACTTAGCAATAAAAAATTTCCTTTCTATCCAAAAGAATTTGCACATTTGAAATAACCTTATTCCAAACTTTCCCATTGTATTACAACGAAACATTAAAAAACCCAAGAATGATTTCATATTCATAATTTCAAGATAACATTTCACATTTACAATTTCCATATAGATGGATTCATGATTACATATACAACTTCTATGAGCTTACTAAAATAGAGATATGAATGGTCCAGATGTCCTTCCTCAAATTTTGGTCACCAATTGCATGAGGGAGAGCATCACTCAAGTGACTTTTTGCCAACCTGGACTTATTGTGATCCCCTACACACCTACCTAATTGGTAAGATGGCCCTACCCTTTGACAAAGACATTGGTTTGGTAACCTCATAATACTAGCCTTCTTGAAGCATGGTGTTGTGTCCTACATATCTAGAGATTCCATACAATGGATACAACCTACATGTATGACAATTCCTTCCTAGTATGCAAACCTGAATTATAGTGAACTAGCGGTGTAAACAGTGGCCGCTTACACTACTTTGGCCAAAGTATTCATCACCCATAATTTAGAGTGGAGGTCACGTGCTCACCCACCTTTCTAACCCGATTTGGTTTTGACCATTCATACCCTTTACATACATCCCAATTTAAGAAAGTGATGACATAATAAATTGACTAACTAGGTTACACCCTTTCCCATGGATTATTCTAACCCCAGGAATAACTAACCTAACCACCTACGTAAACTAACATTTACATCTAAAGTACATCAAGGCATCAACATGCTCCACATTTCACATTTCATGCTACACATGTATAGTATTGAAAACTGCGTATATTTTAAATAGAAGCACAATCATATAAATTATAATATAGAATATATAAGTATAATCCACATAGAAAGGTTTCACCAAAACAAGTATCAACCAAGAAACATGCAAGCTTATCTAAAGCATCTTAACACATATTTAAATCAAACCTTTCCAAACAAGGCATCCATAAACAAATAACCTTTCAATCATAAAATAATAGTGGAGCCTATGGATGGGTTGGCTGTCGGGATACTTAGTCTCAAAGAGGAAGGAAAAGAGGCTATGCTCCACCAGGCTTGGTGGTTGTTCAAACACGGGGTGGAGTCAAAAACAATACCAAAGTATTCTTGAGCTTTCTGGAAGACAATCCAGGGCTTATTGATGAAAATGTCACCGCTCGTCTTATGGAGATTGTTGATGGTATAGGTTATCTATACCATTAATGGCGTCGTATGGCCTGTAATTTTCTTTTGAAAGCAATATAGGGAGCTACCCCCTCTAGTAGCACTTACCTAAAAAAAGAAATAAAGGAATAAAAATCAACATGCATGTATTAAAAGCTCCAACTGATATTACTTCCTCCCTAGCTCAATTCCATAAGCTCGCTTGCTACTTCTTCTAAATTCAACCTATCTTCACTCTAGCCTCTTACCAATTCTCTCAACAATTGCAAAATCTCAAAATAACTCTCTATCTCACAAAGCTCTCAAAATACTCACATAGAAAATACAACAGAATAACAATGAAGAAATCTAAATGAAAAGTGTGTAACAAATGGTAGAGAGAGCACCTCTATATACTAAAATTTGAGCATCTTAATGCTACAAACAAGCTAACAAATCTACCACCTTCCTATTCAAATGCATCGACTCAACTCAAAATGAGAGAGGTGGCTAGTTAAAACATTAGTTTGTAACACATACATAGTCCAACTTCTTTAGCTGAGAATAAGTTGCCCATAACTTGATGAAAGCAATGTTTAAAACTTAGAAAATGTAGTTTACAAGTTTCCTAATTGCAATCTAAGTCGACTATCTTAGCCAGCTCATAGTAATTGACTTAGTCTCATGCTTCCTCTTTTCTTATGTGTTAGTTTAAAGCATAGAACAAACTTCTAACAACTTCAGATTTCATTTAACATGGTGCCACATTTCATGCTAGCGCGCCTTTATTCATGCATAGGATATTGACCAAGTCAACACGTTAAAACATTACCAACTCATTGCACACAATTCATGCCATTTACTTTATGCATTGTTTTTAAATTCTTTGAGACTTAGTCTCTTATATGCACTTCATGCCTGTGGGCTTCTTAGCCATTTCATTCCATATGATAGCGCTTTATTATATGTGCTTTACTTTATTCAAAACATTTTTCAAGGCTTATCAAAACATGATATATATATATCATGAATATATGTATATATTATAATAATTATAATATATATATATATATTTATATCCACATGATATCAAATGCATTACTTTCCAATCAATATATATATTAACACATATATTAAAATAATTATGTATATATATATATATACATTAACATAATTATATACATGTATATTATATATATAACATTATTTTAATATCCACAGTTAAACACATATTTGTATGTTCATCGATCGACATATATACACAAAGTGTATATATATGTCGTATTTATCTAATTGATATTCCCATGCATATGGGTTATCTGTTCATGAGTATGCATAGATACGTCTACCTCTTATTACTCATGCACATATTTACTCATATGTATGAGTTATCATAGACACATACATATATACATATATATATTCTATGTATATACTTCATCGATATATATATATATAAGCACACGCAAGGAAGAACTTTCATTTGACATAAAGACTTAATAACATTTTCCCAATCAAGAACATTCAAACACTAAAACCATAAATCAATACAAAACATTCCCAAACCAAAACTGAAGATCACTTACCAATTCTCCGAACTAACTTGACTCAACTTAGACCAACTAGGATGTGAGTGTGTGTATGCTAGTTAGGCTCATTAAGGGTTACCAGACCAAGTTCTTCTCTTGAGTGATACTCCTCCTCTCTTCCTAAGGTATGAATCTGTTCCTACATCCAACTTAGTATATCACAACTATTACACCTTGTTGTGCTATTACTTATTTACTTTTACTAATTTGAGTGAAGATGCTTTAATTGTATGTGTTTATGCTTTATGTATCTTGGAAATACAATAAATGAATGTTTGATTTATAATTGATGTTATATAATGATTTTCTTATGAAATATATGATGCAAATGGTTGTAATTGATTCAGCTAACTACTATTGTAATGTACTAAGTTGGATGCAGGGATAGATTCAATCCTCAAGAAGAGAGGGGAAGTATCACTCAGAAGAACTTCGTTTGGTAACCCTTAATGATCCTAACTAAGATTTCACACACTCATCTCTAGTTTAATGATGTCGATTCAATTATTTGGGAAATGGTAAGTTATCCTTAGCCTTGTTTGAGTATGGTTTAGATGACGTTATGATCTTGTTTGTGAATGTTTTGAATTCAGGTTATGTGATTGAGTCTATTAACTTGTGTGAGTTTTTCCTTATGTGTTTATATTTAAATCGATGAGATATATACATAATTTATAGATATATATATATATATGCATGTATCTATGATAAAGTCATACATATAAGTAAATATGCGAATGAGTATACGTAGATAGATGTATCTGTGCATGCTCATGGATAGATTACCCATATGCATGGGAATATCGAGCAAACAAATGGGACATATATATATATATGTCAATCGATAGGAATAGTGAATATATGTGTTTAAATATCAAAGAATGATATATATATATATATATGCATGTGTTAATATACAAAATATGTGAATATGAATATGTGTATTTGAATATTGAATAATAAAAATTTATTAGTGGAGATACACACACACACACACACATATATATCTGTTAAATATATGTTAGTAATTTCATATAGTGCTGAAATGTTATTGCACACATATCATAGAAACACAACATATACAATGTATAAAGCATGGCTTATACACATAGTATAAGGCACTGAAACAAAGGGAAATATGTTGTATTTGATAATAGCACATAAATTAAACATTGCATGAAATGTTCAAAGTGTTGGGAAATATAAACCTAAGGAAACGCTAATATAAATGGTGTGTGGAAATAAAGAAAACTATAGAATGAATATAACATAGAAGACTTAGTCAAATATTATGAAGGAAGAATGAGAAACAATGCATAAAGAACTTTGACCTGGTCTTTGTAAACAACAGCCAAGTAAATAGGGCACATGAGGAAATATGTGGCACCAAAGTATGAATTATTCTCATCTTTTAGAAGTATATTTTCCATTGCATGTCTTGTGTATGAGGCAAGTGGATTTAGAGAATTAGTCAAGTATAAAGTTGATTGGGAATGGTCGACCTGTAGAAACATTATCCTTGCATTTGTAATTAAATCACTTTGTTTTCATGAGATTACAACAACTAGCTGAGCATGAGAAAATAGTCATCATTTTTATTTTGCCACCTTGAATCCTTATAGCTAAGTTGAACCTTTGAGTGTGAGAAGTGGAAACATTGGGAGCTTGTTTGTAGCCTTATAGTGCTCAGGTTTTTGTATTAATAGGGGAGCATTGTTCTTCATTAGGACGCATTCTTACATTCTTATTTTCTGAATTTTGTGAGTTACTTTGTTGCATTACTCAGTTGTGAGTTTGTGAGGTTTTTAAGAGTAAGTTTAGTGAGGATTGATAGAGTTGCATTGTGGGAATTGGTCAAGGGAAGGAATTGCAAACTGTTTGGTGAGGGTTGTGCTAGGAAACCAGATTAATCAATTGGAGGTATTTGATTACAAGAATGCTAGTTTTCTACTCTGTTTTATATTTTTAGTTGGAAAGATTGCATGATTTTTATGTGTTTTGATTGAATTGATTGGAAGGAGGAATTTAGATGCTTTATGTGATTATGTTTGTTACTTCATGAAAAGTGCATAATATGTTGAGTTGATTGTTAAACCCATATATGGGGATTATATTAGCATATTAATATGTAGGAATGCGTGTTTGAGTGTTTTACTATAAACTATGTTAAGTCAAGCTTATACAGTTATAGATTGATTTATGATGGAGTTTGTGAAAGTCTTATTTAAGTTTTAGCTTGAATTACTATAGTTGAAATGTTTTAGTATGAGAATATAGGTTATTACCGAGGTTAGGATAATTGAGCGAAGGGGATAGCCTATGCATAGAATATGTGTGGTCATTACAAATTGAATTAGAAAGGTGTGTGAATAGGATGACTCTCACTTGAAATAACTGAGTGTTGAATTCTTTGGCCAAAGTAGTGTAAGTTGCCACTATTTGCGCTGTTAATTCACTATGATCCAGTTATGCATTCTAGTCCAGGATTGTCATACACGTAGGTTGTAGCCACTGTATGGGAAAGTTCTAGTTTGTAGGAAACAACACCAAGCTCAAGAAAGTCTAGTATTATGGGGTTACCAAACCAATCTCTTCATTGAAGGGTAGGGCCATCTTACTATTAGGAAGATGTGTGGGGGACCATAGTAAGACCATGTTTGGTGAAAAAGCACTTGAGTGATGCTTCTCCTCATCAATCGGTGGCCAAGATTTGAAGGGGGATTACTTGGACCATATGTATTACTATTGTCAAAAGTTCAAAAGAGCTATGTATGTACTCTTGTATCCATTTATATGGAATATTGTAAACATGAATGATAAACATGTGATTATTTAATATGAAATCAATACTTTGGAAAAATTGTGAAATTATAATGAAATGCAATGGAAGTTTGGAATAGTGTTTATTTTAAATGTGCATGTTATTTTTGTTTCACAAAAGAAAAAATTTATTGCTATGTGATGGCATCATGGATTATTCACTTGTGGGTAAAAACTAGGGAAAATTTTGAGTAGAACATTGGGCATGTTATACGTGGTATCAAAGCTACCAGGTTTAACTCTGGAACCTATGCGCTTGCTATGTTTTCCTCCAACATTAAACGAGTCTAATGTTTGGAATTCTTGTGCCAGGATGGTGTGTCTCAAGATGATTGCAGGAAAGTCAGTGATCGGAAATGAGTGCTACCTATGGGCCAAGAAGGAAAGAGAAGCCCTTGTTCATACCGTAGAGGGAACTAACTATGACAACACCATTTGGATAAGCGATACTAAAACATTCAGTCATGCTCTTTCATGAATTATCCAAGAGAAGAGAAGGATGAGAGATGATGCCAACTTCAACTATCTACCTCTTGACTCTCCAGCAAAGTCGGACCCATTATCACTTTCTAGGGATATTCCCTTAGAATGTAGTGTCAACCCATCAATGTTGTTTAGGGACCCTCGTGTTAAACCTATGACTAAAATTATTCTAATAGCCACAAGTGATGAGTCTAAGGGATATGCACCTTGAAACTATGTATCAGAAGATAAATTTGAGGGATAATACCCTTTTTGGGATAAAGTTGAGCAAAAAACTAAGGGGTACACCCCACACAGTTATGTATTTGAGAGCGAATCTGATGGATACTCTCCTCTTGACTATCTGAATAGTCATTCAATGTAAAACAAGGATATTGAAATCCTTTTGAATAAATGAAAATCATATTCTTATCAAAAATTGTGTATTAGTTTTTCAATGAATTTCTTACGTGTGAAAATATGCTCTTTTATAATGTTTTGGAAACAATAACTTTCTTAGATCTAATTCCATGAAATCCTCTAGGTTTATTTTGACTTTGGAAAATGGTTAGAACACACACTAACCTTGGGGAAAGTCAGGAAGTAGGTCAGGGGGCTAAGAATGTTGAAGCCAAGTTGGATCACACTTTAGCAATAATGGATGAAAACAGGGAACAAATAGGAAACCTTGAATAGGGAGTAAGGGGGAAAGATAGAGAGGAAGAAGAAATACCAAATGATGATGAGGAAGTGCCTCATAATGAAGAAGAAGGAGAGAATTCTCATGATCACACCCATACTAGTGAACATGAGACTGATAAAATATAAACTCTGTTCAAGTCAAAAAGTAGTAAAAGGAGACATGTGGCAACATAATTGTCTAGGGATATGAGAAAAATTACCCCTCCTAAATTTGAAGGAAGTACCAGTAGAGATGAGGTTGAGGCTTGGTTAATACAAATGGAAAAGTACTTTGAGATTAGAAACTATTCTAAGGTCGCAAAAGTTGTTTGGGGATCCTTCTAGTTGGCAAGAGAAGCCTCTTACTGGTGGATGAACAAGAAGATGGAACTAGGAATTTGTTCATTAATGTTAACATGGAGTGAGTTTGTTGATATTTTTCAAAAAAAGTGGTTACCCAAACTATTCTATGATCAAAAGTTCACTGATTTCTAGAATTTGAAGCAAGGAGACTCATCGGTGAATGAGTACTAGGAGAAATTCACCTGTCTTTTGAGGTACATACCTATGTATCAAAAAGATGAGTGACTTTGAATTAGGAAGTTCATCATGGGACTGAATAACCAAATAGGTGGAGAGGTTGATGTTCATAGCCCAACAACTATGGACCTAGTTTATGAGAAAGCAGTTAAGTAGGAGAAAAAGCTTAAAGCTATCCTGATATATCGAGATAGGAATTGAAAGAAGTTTGGTGGGCCTCTGGTTAATCAAACTCCAAAGAAGTCTAGTGGATGGATAGATTCTCAGAGGCAAGGGGACAGAGGAACCCGTAAAAATTGGATTGAACCAAGGAGGGATCACAGGGGGATTAACTTTAATAACAATAAAAAAAACAACACTAGAGGAAATGTCAGTAATACCGAAAGGCCTGGAAGGAGAAATCCAGTGAAAGGATGTTTCACGTGTGGTGGGGATCATTTTTCCATCAATTGTACCAACAAGCCATCAAGATCACAATATCAAGGAAATCCTCTTCCTCCCCAACGTGTTTCATTCCAATAGAAGATCCATGCCACTTTGGATAATTGACAAGTTGAGTTCTAGATCACTCTGATAGAAACTATAGGTACTTTGTTTGGTATACCTATGTCCTTTCTTATTGAAACTGGAGCCACAAAAAATTTGTTTCACCTAAAGTAGCTAGTCAAATTTCTAGAAAGGTTGGTTTTATGGAAAATTCATGGAATGTAGAATATGCAAACCAGACAAGAGCTGAGGTGAGGCAATGTCTTTTTAAAGCAAGGGTGAAACATCCAAGTTTCTCTACAGAGGTAAATTTGTACGTAGCTCCCTTAGGATCATATGATGTCATGTTAGGAATGAATTGGCTATGGAAGCATATGGCTAAAGTGGATTTCCATGCTAAAACTATAGAATGCTTGGATGACCTAGGTAATTAGGTATCTTTACAAGGAACACCTAGGGAAATAAAATTGCATCAGATATCAGATGTGTAGATGCATAGGACAAAGAAGAAACGATGTCAACTCTATGCAATTAAAATGGAAAAACTTGAGGAAAGTGAGGAATTCATTTCTCAAGATGGTGTTGTTCATTATGGACCACGAGACCCCCCAGATGTTGAAGAAGGTGAAGTGGTGGAATCCAGAGAAACGGATATGGAAAAATATCCTATCCTATGAAAATTTGTGTATGTCTTTCTAGAAGAATTACTTGGAATGCCTCCCAAAAGAGTGTTTGATTTCACCATAGATATAGTACTAGGGATGGAACTTATATCCAAAGCACCTTATAGGATGACCACAATGAAACATGGAGCTTAATGCACAGTTGGAAGAGTTATTGTCTAAAGGGTTGATAAAACCCAATGTTTTATCTTGGGGAGCACCAGTGATCTTCGTGAAAAAGAAACATGGCATATTGTTCTTGTGTATTGATTATCGGATGCTTAACAAAGCTACAATAAAGAATAATTACCCATTCCCATGCATTGATGATCTTTTTGATCAAATGTGATGAGTGGTAGTGTTTTCAAAGATTGATCTACGGTCGGGTTACTATTGGAAGTTTGTTTCAAACTTTTCCAAGATATATTTTCCTATTACTTCATTGTAGAGGAAAGGGAAAAATTTTGAGTGGTATGATAAATGTCAAGTAACATTTGAGCTAATCAAGGAGAAGTTGACTTCAACACCAATCTTGAAGGTACCTAATCTAGATGGCGACTTTACTGTCATCATGGATGCATCAGGTGAAGGATTAGGTGGAGTCTTAATGTAGGATGGGTGGGATATAGCTTATGAATCAAGAAAGCTAAAGCCCTATGAGAAAAATTATGTATCGCATGATTTGGAATTAGCAGCAGTAGTCCATGCATTGCAAATGTAGAGACATTATCTGATGGGTAAACCTTTTGAACTAAAGATGAATCATCATGCGGTCTAAAGTATTTGTTCACCCAACCCAACCTCAATGCATGGAAAAGGAGATGGTTGGAGTTGATAATTGATTACGACTTCAACATTAACTACATCAAGGGAAAAAATAATCAGGTTGCAAATGCCCTAAGTCATAGGAGGCATATCGCTTCAATAGTAGCAATTCAAACCCATTTCAAGGACCAAGTGTTGAAAAAATACAAGGGTGATGAATATTATGAGCAAGTCAAGAAATAACTCTCGTATAATCTGCGAGACACAAGATATAAAGGATTCTATTTTGAACCTAGTGGATTATTGAGGTTTAAAGGAAGAATATATGTGCCTAATTTTGAAGAATTAAGGAGCCTCTGTGTGGATAGAAGTTCACAATGCACCATACTCTAGACATCCTGGTGTAACCAAGATGTTGGTGGATGTGAAGCCATTATATTTATGTTATATTTCTGGAATGGAATGAAAGGAGATGTTGCTAGGTTGGTAGTGAAACACTTAGAGTGTCAAAGGTGAAACATCATCACCCTGTAGGAATTTTGTATCATCAAGATGTTCTTGAGAGTAAGTGGCAAGTCATAAGCATGGACTTTGTGCAAGGTCTACCTATGTCTAGGAACAAGCATAATGCCAATCTTTTGGTAGTGGATAAGCTTACCAAGGTAGCACATTTTATTCCAAGGAATCTAACTAATGGAGCTCTTGTCATAGCATGGAAATTTATTAAAGAAGTATTTAGGTCGCATGGAATTCCTAAAAAATATTATTTCAAATAGGGATGCTCATGTGACATCTAGGTTTTGGAAAATCTTATTTTCATCACTTGCTACCCATTTGAATATAAGTTAAGTGTATCATCCAAAATGAATGGTCAAACTAAAAGAGTTAACCAGGTACTTGAAGATCTAGAGATAATGTATTGCATGGATCAACAATACAAGTGGGAAGGTTTCCTACCATTGGTTGATTTTGCATATAAAAATTCTTATCATTCTGCAATCAAGATGGCTCCATTCAAAGAATTATATGGTTAGAAATGTCAAACTCCTATAAGCTGGGGTAAGCTAGAAGATAGGATAAGCCTAGGGCTAGAAATGTTATCGAAAATGGAGGAGCAAGTTGGAGTTATTAAGAAAATATTGGCGGAAGCTAATGATATACAAAAAAGTTATGCAAATTCCAAGCAGGTACCCAAACATTTCTCAATAGGAGAAAAGGTTTTGTTAAGGGTCAAGCCTCATGAAAGTTCTATTAAGTCTGGAAAGTCATCCAAACTAGCTCCATGCTACATAGGTCCTTTTGAGGTTCTTGAATTGATCAACCCTGTTGCGTATCAAATTTCCTTGCCACCAACTCTTGCCCAGATGCACAATGTCTTTCATGTTTCTTACCTTAAAAAGTATATACAAGGTGATAGCCATGTCATTGATTAGAATGATTTACAGGTATAGGACCCAAGGGTGGTAACAATCAAGCCTCTCAGAGTTCTCGAAACACGTAAGCTTCGCTTGCGTAACAGAGAGGTTCTCCAATGCAAATTCCAATGGGATCAATATTCAAAAGATTCAGCCACCTGGGAAGACTACGTAGAGATCAAACAAAAGTTTCCTCATGTTTTGTATGCTTTTGATAGTTCTTAAAAAATAATATAGTTTTGTTAATGTTTTATTGATTATGTCTATGTCTAGTACTTAAGATCATCGGGGACGATGATTCACAAGGGGGGGAATATTTTACACCCCGTTGTGCTATTACTTATTTATTTTTACCTAGTTGAGTGAAAATTCTTTAAATGTAAGTGTTTATGCTTTATGTATCTTGGAAATACAATAAATGAATGTTTGATTCAAATTGATGTTATATAATGATTTTTTTTATGAAATATACGATGCCAATGGTTGTAATTGATTCAACTAACTAATATTGCAATATACTAAGTTGGATGCAAGGATAGATTCAATCCTCAAGAAGAGAGGGGAAGTATCACTCAGGAGAAGAACTTGGTCTGGTAACCCTTAATGAGCCTAACTAAGCCTTCACACACTCACATCTAATTTAGTGATGTCAAATCAATTATTTGGGAAATGGTAAGTTATCCTTAGCCTTATTTGAGTATGGTTTAGATGACATTATGATCTTGTTTGTGAATGTTTTGAATTCAAGTTATGTGATTGAGTAAATTGTCTTGTGTGAGTTTTTCCTTATGTGTTTATATTTAAATCGATGAGATATATACATAAAATGTATATATATGTATATATGCATGTATCTACGATAATCTCATACACAAGTAAATGTGTGCATGAGTATACGTAGATAGACGTATCTACGCATGCTCATGGATGGATTACCCATATTCATGGGAATATCAAGTGAACAAATGGGACATATATATATATATACACACTTCATGTATATATGTTGATCGATAGGAATAGTGAATATATGTGTTTAAATATCAAAGCATGATATATATATTTATATAGTATACACATATGTTTTGACAATAAGGAAATGTCTATAAGAGTATATTGATTGTACGTAAGATGCTAAGTTGATTGTTAAACCCATAAATGGGGATTATATTAGCATATTATATATGTAGGAATGAGTGTTTGATTTTCTTACTATAAACTATGTTAAGTCGAGCTTATATAGTTATAGATTGATTTATGATGGAGTTTGTGAAAGTCCGATTTAAGTATTAGTTTGAATTACTATAGTTGAAATGTTTTAGTATGAGAATATAGGTTATTCTTGGGGTTAGGATAATCCAATGAAGGGGATAGCCTATGCATAGAATATGTGTGGTCATTACAAATTGAGCTAGGAAGGTGCACGAATAAGATGACTCTCACTCGAAATAGTTGAGTGTTGAATTCTTTGTCCAAAGTAGTGTAAGTTGCTATTGTTTGCACTATTAATTCATTGTGATCCAGTTATGCATTATAGTCTGAGATTGTCATACACATAGGTTGTAGCCACTATATGGGAAAGTTCTAGTTTGTAGGACACAAAACCAAGCTCAGGAAAGGTTAGTATTATGGGGTTACCAAACCAATCTCTTTGTCAAAGGGTAGGGCCATCTTACCGATAGGAAGATGTGTGGGGGACCACAGTAAGTTTGCGGTTGGTGGAAAAGCAATTGAGTGATGCTTATCCTCACCATTTGGTGGCCAAGATTTGAAGGAGGATTACCTGGACCATATGTATTACTATTTCTGGAAGCTCAAAAGAGCTATGTATGTATTCTTGTATCCATTTATATGGAAGATTGTAAACATGAATGATAAACATGTGATTATTCAATATGAAATCAATACTTAGGAAAGATTGTGAAATTATAATAAAATGCAATGGAAGTTTGGAATAGTGTTAATTTCAAATGTGCATGTTATCTTTGTTTTAGAAAAGAAAAAAATTATTGCTATGTGATGGCATCATGGATTATTCACTTTTGGATAAAAAGTAAGGAAATTTTTGAGTGGAACATTGGGCATGTTACAACAATAGTAGCTAGCCGATAACAATATATTCATATGCATCAAATATTTTATCTTAAAAAAATTTATAACATTATATTGAATTGCACATCCATTCACCACATTATACGTCAAGATTCGTATACAAAACACAATCATATATTAAAGCATTTTAACTCAACAAAGTAATAGTAAATAGGTAATAACACAACGGAGTGTAACAACTAGGGTTGTCATCATGAAAGTGAAATATGTTCTCCATGGACAATGGAGGGTTAAAGGTAAACTCTACAAGAGTGAGTTTTATCGCCTACACTTTGAGCTTAGCTTAAACTTAGGAGGGTTTTCCTAAAGGTATATCTAAATAGATATTGAATCAAACAAAATAAATAACAAAAAATAAGTACAACCAAACCCAATTGTGTTCGTAAACCCAAGTATTGACACTAGGTCAAGAAAGATTGGTTGCATATCCTCTATATAGTTGATATAATTGTGAAAACATAACCCTCATGAAATAAATTCATTCAAGGCTCTCTCAAGATTGATTTTCTAGTTGTAATACAAGATCATGAATGGACAATAGATCGTCTTGTCTCTAAAATATGTTTTTTTATTTTTTTTATTGTGATGGTGTGAGATTGATCAAGTGGAGCCAAGATTGATGCCTATCTAATTGGGCTACAAATTCACAAACAATAAAAAGGAAAAAAATGAAGGGGAAATAAGGAAGAATCAATTTATGTAGATAACGCATCACATTATAGTTATTATGCTTCAAATATACCTAATAATCTAAAGATAAATTGCATACATCCACACAAAGAGAGAAGATGATTATTATAATGTTTGTAATATTTTAAAATTTTGTCACATTTTCAAATGCCCAATACAAACATGTCAGCAAGTTTGACCAGAGGGAGTCTTAGCATGAAGCTAACATTCCCTTGAAGGTGTACAAACAAATTTTGAGACATTATCTACACAATGCCTATTTTATTATATCTTTCACATGCTTTGTAGCTTCATACCATTTATACAATTGGATATGGCATGATTGAAGCCCTAAATAAATAAACAAACCATGTAACTACATAGTATTCAACTACCACCAGAAGAACCAACCATCTTCCCAAAAGATCAAAAATCCCCTCTTATCAACAAGGCATAAAACCCTAACTTATGGCACCAGAACATTAACAAATCAAGGGAACAAAACCATT
Source organism: Sequoia sempervirens (assembly GCA_007258455.2). Classification (NCBI taxonomy): domain Eukaryota; kingdom Viridiplantae; phylum Streptophyta; class Pinopsida; order Cupressales; family Cupressaceae; genus Sequoia; species Sequoia sempervirens. The sequence continues at coordinate 208,459,692 of VDFB02000013.1, read as the reverse complement.
CCCACCCAAAATAGATGCCTCATATTGAAGGGAAGGTGTTTGAAGTGTTATGGGTAGTTAGTAGAACCATCTACATTAATGGTGATTAGGTGAGAAATTAAAAGCAATGTATATGGGTAGCGTAGTCGGCTTGAATCTTGGGTTTTCTCCCCAAGGTCTTGGGTTCGACTCTAAGGCTCAGTCTTACCTGATGCATATGGCTTGAGAGTTATTTATCCATCCCTAGGGGATTAGTCTAACCCCAACTTTCCCCTTCTCATCCCCAACTTGGAAAAAAGTAAGACCAAAGCAAGGCAAGTTGGGCACTTGGGTTGGGTTGTGGGGATACCCCTAAGTCACCAAAAAAAAGTCATTTTATTTAGTACACAAAACCCTTAAAAAAAATTTGATAACTTGAAACAAGCTCTTGTTACATCACATGTTGTATGTAGTGCATATCAACATCACAAGGTGAGTTATGAACCCCCTTCAAATCTTTGACACATACACAAGGTTTCCCTTTATGTCTTTTTGTTGAGCTCTTTATGTGTCAAAAAATTGGAAAGAGTGAACCATCCCAAAGTGTCAATGTGCACTATAAAAAACATCCTCCTTTCTTGGATATTGGCCTTTGAGCAATTGTCATCGTGGTGGAAATGTTTGTGATCCATGATAATTCTCCAAAAAAACTATGTCTCTTATTTCCTCTTTCTTATGTCAATGAAACTCATCGATGGTAGTTCTAGAATCATGGTAAGTCACTGGAAAAAACTACACATAGTGCTTTTTGAGACTTTCGTGAGGTTAGAAAACCTTCATGGGCTTCAAAAAACACAAAATCCTCTCCCTTCATCCATCAACAAAGCTTGGTAGTAAAATTTCCCTTATCAGTAACCACTAGTGGTTCTAAAACCACCTCAAACCATTTCCAAAGACTAAAACTCTACCCTTTCATCATTTTTCATAGATTCCCATGAAAACACAATCTATGTTGGCATGTTTTGATGTTATATAACCACCCTACATAATTGATTCCTTCAAATTAATTATTCACCCTTTTGATCCTACTTATTGACAAATTATAGTGGCAATCAAACCAATTTTGGGAACCTACAGTGGTTTGATAACTATCCAAAATCTCCACCATAATATAGAATACTTTATTTGTATTTGCTTGTTAGAAAAAACATGCAATTCATGTGAACCACCTCAAATCACCAACAAACATTAATTTTCTCTTTTCTCATTAATTGGAGACTTCAATAGAGAATATAATTATGTCAAGGCTTTGTAGTGGTTCTAGAACCACCTCAAACAACCAAACACATGTAGTATTCCCTCTTCTTTCATTTTTCAATGAAACCTAACAACTATCAAACCATTTTTGGTAACATGGAGTAGTTCTATAACTAGCCAAACCTTTAACAAAACTAACTTTTAATTTATTTAATTTTCTTCCTTAACATATCCCTTCCTTTGAATTTTTTGGAAATTTGAAGAGAAAATGGAACCTTATCGATGCTTGGGGTAGGTTCAAGAACCACCCAAAACACTTAATAACCATTAAAAACACACACCTTCTCTTTGTTGATATTTGGCATTGGCAATCACATATTTTAGAAACCTCTAGAGTGGTTCTAGAACTAACCCAAACCTCCACCAAAACTAACTCCCCCATCTTTGTTAGATTTTCATGTTAATTATCAAAATTATTTTGGGAACCCAAAGTGGTTTGTAAACTAGCCTGGACTTTTGAAAAACACAGTGAATGCATTCCTTTAAAATTTATCGATTATTAGTATGTTGAACATTGGGGGAGGTTTGTGAACCACCACAAACCATTGATAAAGATGAAATATTTCTAACTCCTTCACATTGAACACAAGTTGAGACCAAAGGTTACAAATAAAGGGTAAAATTCCAAAAAACAAAGGAGATAGAACTTTGGGGAATTGGGGGGAATTAAAAACTCCTCTCATAGTTCTAAAAAATAAAACAATCCCTCCCCAAACCAAAATTAAGAGTATTAGAATGCAAATGTGAGAGGAATTGCAATAGATGTTCCATAAAAGAGTATAGATGCTAAAAAAGGAAAAATTAATGTTAAAAAATATACACTTAAGTATCCAATGTATATGCTACAATAAAATCATATATACTTAAAAATAAAACATAGACACCAAAACACTTGCAACACAAAAAATCAACAAGAAGAAAAGGAGAAAAATACAAGCCTACAAAGAAAAGAGTTAGGTTTAATGGTTTCTACTAATGATGCCTACAAGGGGTATAACCTATGAGGATTGGTTTTATATGATGGAAAATAGGCCAAGGTTTCAAAGAGGCACTAATACCAAAATAGGTTGCTTAAACACTAATATGCAAATGAAAATGCCTAAACATGAAGCATATACACCAATACATATAGGATATTGAGTTAGGCTTAAATCACAAGATAAAACATCTAAAATCAAATTTAGATAATGGTCCTATAAGTTAATGGTTATTGAAAATATCCTAGGAGGTCAAATATGTGCCCAAGGTTAAACAAAAATAAGGTTAGAGGATACAATTTAAAAAATCATAGTTATTAAAAAGGATACCATGGAAAAGCACTAAAACAATCAAGAACTCTCTAGAAGAAAACTAGTTAGTATAGGAAAGATCAAGAATAACCCTTAGAAGAGGAAATAATTTCACAAAATTCAAGTTGGTGACCCACAAAGTGACAACACATAGATGTTGAAAGATGTAGCAAAAATGTCAAAATTGAAGCGTATACACTTTGAACTAATTAGCAAATGCTTCACCTACAAAACGTATATAATTAAACAAAGACACCATAAGTTTTGATGGAGATGCTAAAGTTGCAATATAGATGCTCAAGCACAAAGCATAAATTTCAAAGTCGTAATCACACCCAAAAATCCAAAAAACCTACAAAAAATACACTTCTAGCCACTTAAAAATAAAAATTAGAGTTGGGGCAAGGGTCCTACTAGGTGTGTCATATATATGATGAAGAAATTTAAATGAAAAGGGACTAAAAGAATAAAAATAATCAATTAATCCAAACAATAACATACACCCCCTATTAGATCCTGATGGAAAGAAAAATAATAAAAATGCAAACTCAAACAGTGATTATACCTTCCATGTTGTCTGAGATTACTCTAAGATATATGGATGTAATGATTAATTGATGTGTAGGTTTTCTTTTGGTAGGAAGTAACACAAATGAACATGTACTTAGGATAATGGGTTTGCTTCCCCTTATCCTTTGGAGGAGGCTTGTTAAATAGACCTCCAACTATGAGGATGGATGGTGAGGATTTTTTTAGGATATCAAGCTCATGAAGATTAGATTTTTGGCTGTGCAAGATCTTGCTACAGCAAGTGGAGGGAGATGGTGAGTTAGGGGTGACAATTGGACACTCTCAAACATGTGTGATAATGGACGACAGAGATTCATTTAGGATCTAAGATAGATTGTGAGTATTTCACATGTGGAAGAAGATAAGAGGGTGAGGGTAACAAGTGGAAGACTCACACATGTGAGAGAATGTGTGAATGTATGTAGAAATGGAAAATATAAGGCCTCACACATATCAAATAATGTGGGTATTTGTGTGGCAATGAAAAGTGGAGTATCTCACATGTGTGAGAATGGAGGGTATAGATATTCTTGAGATAATGGATAGTGGAGATTAAAAGATGATATATGATTTAATTAATTAAAATTTGGGATAGATTAGAGGAATGGATTGGATTAATTAATTAAATAAACAAGGTTGATTTAATTAAATAATAGAAGAAATGTTAGAGGAGGTTAATTAAATATATGATTTATTTTATTAACTAGTGATAAAAATTAATTAAATATGAATTTAAGTAATTGATGAAGGGATTTAGATTAATTAGTTGAAGAAATTAATATTTTTCAATTAATTACTAGAAGAAAGATGGCCTAATTAATTAAATAATTTTATTTTATTAATTAATGAAGATGTGATGCAATATTAATGAAGCATGCTAAGTCCCTCACCCTTCATTTTTTCCTACACGGTACAATATGCAAGCAAACCCTAGAACTCACTCATACACATAGTGATAAAAACACAAATTTTAAGCACTTCTATTTGAATATAGATTTGATCTCATATGTGTGTGTGTATATATGCATACATGTATACATATACATATATATGTACACATATACATACATACACATACATATATACACACATATACATACATATACATATACATTTATATACATTCATATATATAGATACATACATATATATGAATGTATGTATGCATACACACATACTTCTCCCCTAGCACTAGCACCACCTTAGCCATCAACAATACTATAAAAATTTTATGTGCATACTATAGTTAATTACTACAAAATATATATGCATGCACTCATGCATCCCTAAGAAAATTATAAGTGCACATGTATTTTGTATATCCTGAACTACATGTATGCCATGTCAACCTCTTGATACCTATTCTATAACTAATAACTAAATAGTATTCTTGTAATACCCCTCCTCTTACTGGTAGGATTTAGTATTTTTCAATGCGGTTGTTTGCTTCTTGTGACGATGATGATATTGTTTAAGTTGGATAGTTAGACATTTGATGATGTTGTATTCCATTAGTAGACTGTTGGTGATTATGTTTATACACTTGAGGATTTGATTAGTTCATATGACATTGTGGTTGGCTAGGTTAGTTGATTTTCAGAATTATATTATGATGCAATGATTTAACGAATTATGTTATGAGATGAATTGTTAGTTTAGAAATGGTAGTTCATCAGTTAGATTATAATGGTTAGAATAGGTGTGATGAAGGACAATATGGCATCACTTGTTCGCGAGTGCCCTGCTATGTTGCGATTCCTTCTCACAATGCAGTGCTTCAATTTAATGCTTTGATGATTATATATATATATGTATGCACATGTACACAACTTCATTTGTATGCAGGATTGCAGGGACAAGTCTCGATTCCACCTGCTTCGGCAGGACAGGGCGAGCACCAATAACCCAACGGTTAAATGTTGAAATAGAGGTGACGATGAAGTCCTCCCGTCCCATGATGTCAGGTCGTCTTGTTGTTTGGTATTGTTTAATTTTGTGTAATTGTCGTCTTTTGTGTTTGTGATTGGTGTTTTGTCGTATTTTGCTTGAGGTGGCATTTTATAAGTAATGATTTATTTTATTTAGATGTTTGAAATAATGGTTTATTTTAATGTTGATTTATTTGGATGAAAATATTTAAACGTTTTATTTAATTTTATAAAATCATGTGTTTCAATTAAATAATAATTAAATATTAAATGTGTTTTAATTATTTTAATTAATTATCATGTGGGGATAATTATTAGAATAATTTATTTAATTAAATAGATAATGTAATGTGCAAGTAAAGTGGTAAAAATAGAAATTAAAACAATAAAACAAATAAAGAAAGAAAAGTTGGGCAAACAAATAGGAATTCAGATCTAATTAAAAAAAAAAGCTGACTTTTAAAGAATGATTTTCTTTGATTTTTGATTTTTAGAGTTTTTGAGAATGAGGGATATTATCTTTTATTGAATGAAGAATTTTGGGGAGGGGAGTTTTACAGAGAGACAGAGGAGGATTTGTAACAAAGGTTTATGGAGACAGAAGTTGAAAAATAAGAGTGATGCATTTTGAATCTTTGAAAAACTTCCAAAAGGATATTTCCATTTTTTTTGTTGTAATATCTTGGGAAAGAGTATTGGGGTTAAGGATTTGGATTCAAGATTGGAGCACGGTATTCTAGAAAAGAGACTTCGAAGCAGGAACGAGGAGCTCTTCGGAGAGGTCAACAGAATCAATGAGCATCATCAGATCTTTGAGTAAGCGCAGGACTCCAGGTTTTCAAATGTTTCATCTCATTCTTCTTCCTGTTTCAAAAAGAAATTAGATAAATAAATGAGTATATATGATTTATTTTATTTACAAAAAGAAAAGAAAAGAAAACCTTCATTTAATAGTTAATGATTCTCAGTTAGCAAAACCAATAGGAGAAGATTATTGAGAAACCATCATGTAATTTCATTTGTAAATGGGATCTTGAATAAAATTGTTTGTTTTTGTGTTTAGAAAATACATTTGTTTTGAATATACCCATATATACACATGTTCTGATTAAAAATATAATACTAACGAATAGAAAACTGAGTACAGAAAAAACCTCTGTCTGGTTAGAATTGTTAGATATTTCTCTTTGAGAATAGAATATATTTATATACATCGGTATTTATTTATTTAGTTAATATGAATTGTAAACGTATATTTAAATTGATTTCTTATATCTATTCCATTTTTACTGTCAAACCAGAGTGAAGTTTTTAATATTTGTTTTGGAGTCCGAGCCGAACCACTACAAGGTCGGCCGAACTGCCTGGGATTTTATTTATTCCCGTTTCATAAAAGTTTATTTTATTTTATTTTATTGAGGAATCGAAATTGTAATTTTCGCGTGGAATTGTTAAGTATGAAATTTTAAATATGAAAATTCTTTTTAAAAAAAAAGAAAAAAATTTAAAAAGTTTTCATTGGGAGGAGCTGGAGGGACGGCGCTGTGCCGTACCCCCCAGCCCGCCCCCACTGTGGCACGGGCTGCCACAGCAGTCCTTACGGACTGCTGTGCGCAGCAGTCCGTAAGGGCTGCTGCGTACAGCAGCCCGTGGGGACTGCGTGGCAGTCCCCACTTGCCCTTGATTTATTATTTTTTTGATTTTGTTTGTTTTTTTGCTTCGGTTTATATTTATATGAATTTGTATATATAAAAATATATATGTATATTTAGGTATAAATCTATAAATATATATATATATATATATATTTATGTATTTTATTATTTTAGTTTGTTTTATAATTATATTTATATTTAAATATATATTCATAATTATTAAATAAAGAAATGTAATTTTCTCTAGAAATAGAAAATTAATGATTTTTAGTATAATAAATCTATTTTGTTATAAATAATTTTGTATATAAATGTGATTTGACATGAATTGTTATTACAATTACTTAGTGTGGATTTATATATATATCTGTTTTGAGATTTTAATTTGTGTATATATATATTGCGTTATTCTATGATAACTTATTTTACTTTACTTTAAAAGGAATATTAGGTGTATGGATTATTTGAATAAAATTAAATAATAGAGTAAAATTATTTTATTATAAAATATTTATGATAAATTTTATCGTGAAAACTGAATACAAGTAATAGACGAAAATGGATTGTTGTCTTTATGAAATGTTGAACCTTAGAATGTTTTAAAGGCAACCAAAATTACATAGTTATAAAAAATAATTGTGCTTCTTTCATCTGTTTCGAGTAAACTTGATATGTTGTCCTGATCCGTTGTTGTGGAATTTTATCGAGGAAATTGTATTTCGTTATATTTGGCGATTGAAACTTGATAACCTTTTTGTGAATGGTTTGAGGTCCCTTTTTTTATGCGTTTCGAATACTTGTTTGAAATGGTTATCGTTTAGCGTTGTCGATGTGGGGACCATTGTTTGTTTGTGAAGTCTTGTTCCTGAGGCTTGTTATTTTAAAATGTTCTCATCTTGGTTATACTGTTGGAATTGAAACTTAATGGTACGATAGGAAGGGTTGAACAGTTGGTTAGACTTTTGGTTATGAGTTATCGCGAGAAGGTTAATGCCTCGCATGAGCTTGTTTTGAGTATTATGTTTAATATGTTTTATTGTCAACCCTTGCCTAAATTTGAGATATGTTAGGGGTCATAGGGAGAGTGGCTCTTCGTGGGCGTCGGCGCCTCGGGTAAGAGGAAGTGCCAGGGGAACCCACGTAAGAGTAGTTAAACAAGTGATAACTTAATTAATGTATTTAGTGGGTTGGGTTAGTTAACACATAACAAGATAAAAACATGCACCTCACCCCTGCCGTTAGCGCTCTCAAAGGCTAAGGATGGGTGGGAAGACCTGGTTGGTAAGGTCACTACCTTGTCTCTATGAAAGGTAAGTGGCTCCGCATGAGTAACCCTATGGGGCGGCACCTTGAAATAGGATGTCTGGATAACCATAGATGAAGGCGGCTCCTTGAGCTAGGTTGTCTGGATAATCCATGTATAGATGGAGGCGGCACCTTGTGATAGGTAGTCTGGCGAATTCATGTAAGGCCATGCGATGACACTCTCCACTAGACATCCTTGTTGTTCTTGTTTCTTGTTGCCTCTGGATATTGTTATTTTTATGTTGTTCTGATTTTAGGGCTAGGGAATCCATAGGTGGGTGCCGGCGCCTCAGTTGGAGGAAGAGCCAGGGGATCCCATGAGAGTTATGTGATGACCCTCCCTACTTGACACCCGTCTGACTTGTTCTTGTTGCCTATTGGAATGGTGTATTGAATGGTTGATTCTGAGTCATTATGGAATTGTGTTCTTTATATTGGTTCGGATTTATTTGGAAATGTATTTTGGGTGTTGGTTCGGTTCATCTGGATGCTATCTCTTTATGATGTTTCTTTGAATTCTTGTGGTTCTGTTTCATGATTGGTAATTGATAGTACTTCATGTTATTGCGTTGAGTCTCTTGGTTCCTACTTGTTATGTGATTTGAGTACGTTGTTGGTTGTTCATTGTATACCTTGAGTTGTACTTGTTTAGTATCATGTTGTTGTTGAATCGGTTTGACATTCATGGTCGGGTTCACTTCCTCTTCACCTCTGAGCACGGGGGGTGAGTTACTTGTAATTCACATGGTTGGGTGGAACGTGCTCCGCACCCGTTGGGTTCCCCATCAGCGTCTCGTCTTCTCAGCTTTCCGCAGTGGAGTTGTACCAGTGATCAGTTGTACTTCGTATTTCTTTATACTTGTATCAATCCCCATGTTGGGAAATTCAATGTAATTCAGTTATCCAAAATTGTAATGTAATATTATATCAATGATGTAATAGTTAGGCTCTTGTGTAACTCTTTTAAGAGATTTATCATGGATGTAATTATGCGATGTTTATCATACTCGCATCATGGTTATCGGATGTATCATTGTATATGGTTATCATAAATTAGATGGTTATGTTATATTCTTTATCTTTATTTTGGATTGTGTTTAGTGTTGCGATGTAACCTCACATGCCCCAGTGAACTAAGTGTGTTAATGTGATGTAATGTGCTATGTGAATCATGGTTAAGTGTTGTTACATGTTTAATTTAATTATAAAAAAAAAATTATTTGCATTGTGTGTGTTCTCTGGGGTTTGCACGACGGGCGTTACAATTCTTGCATTTGACAATATGATACAATGTCTTACAACATGACACTAATAAAAGTGATCTAAAGAAAATTCATATTCAAGGTTAACACAAATTTGGTTGGATGGTTGAATAAGTATCTAATCTTTGGCACTAACCCAATGAAGATTCAAATTAGGAAAATTTGGTAAGGATGGATATATAAATTCTTCTCACTAATAAAAACTCCAAATCATTAATAGTACGGTTCCATGCAGCTATTTAGTTAATCTAACTAATTTTAGTTCACCTTCGCTTCCAACTTTTTATTTTATTTTGAGGTTAGTGCTTCTCATATTTTTTTCATTTTCTTATTTAGAAAATGTTATTTCACAATCAATTTTTAATTTTTTAGTAAATAGTTTCATATTTATAATTTTTGACTTATTTTAAATAGTTATATATGTATAAGAAAGGAAGGAGAAAATATGTAAAACCATGTAACATTTCTCTTTAAGAATTATGCATTGAACAATTCAACCACTCTATAAATTTATAATTATCTCTGCTACTTCCAAATAGTTAAAAAATCTTAATAAAATTTTTCATCCTATCTCAATTTTACTTTCTAAAAGATAATATAAACATAAATTTTGTTTACAAACATATCTTTCTAATTTATACTTAGCATAGAGACTCCATCTCATTAGAAGATTAATAATTCCAATCTTTTAGAACTGTGGCGTTGTAAATTATCACCCTTGACAATTTCACTCTATGTTTTCCCCCCCTTAATTTATTGGACCTAATTAAGCTCCTAATTTCCTAAATTATGCATTCTCTGGGGCGAATTATAATAGTTTCTAACAATTTGCAAGCATAAAATAAATACTCTCATTTAATACTGTGTCCCTGATACTTTAAACCCTTGAAATAGGGTTGGGACATTAGCACCTAAAGTGCCTATGTCCCCATGTGTTGGCTCCAAATTCAAATATGTCAATGTTAGTATTTTATTATTTGAAATTAAAATATCTAAAGTTGGTCATCGAGATTATTTTCAAGAAATTAGAATAATAGGGTATAAATACCTAGAAATTGCATCATTTGAACATTAAGTGAAAAGAGGTGAACATCAAGAGCAAGAATTATCATCAAGAGAATTATTCAGCAAGTCAAGAGCAACCATTAAATATTTATTGTAGCAATTCAAGATCCAACAACATGTCAAGGTGTATGTGAGTTCATGTTCATGTTGTCATTGTTTTGTGAAGGCTAACCCTTGTTGTAGGTCTCCAAAGCATTCAAGCATTCAAGCAAATCATGCAAGCAAGATCCAAGACCTTGAAGTGATGTGCATGATTTCATCCCTTCAAGGAAGCCATTGAGGGGTGGCAAGTTGCAACACTTTGTGATCTCATCATTCCTTCCATTCATTTTTCCATTTATCATTAGCATTACCATTGTGGAAATGGAAACACTTACACAGGGTTTGACTGAGGCAAGCCCCTAAAATGGCCCAGCATTTCCTCTCTTTGTGAATGTGGAGATCTCAGGTTGAAGAGGATCAAAGGAATCTTGAAGACACTTTGTTCATTATTGCATTCAAAACCCCACACCTTGACAACTCACAAAAAATCACAAAAATATTTGATAGTGATCCGACAAGTTTGTAGACAAAAATTAGAAGCTCAAATTCAACACTTGAGGACTATGAAAATAGATCTAAAAAATACCTAAAAGGACAGTGGCATCGCCTACACCAACGTCCCAAAAAAATCAACTAAAATTTATATCATAGGTTCATAGTGTCCTCCCAAGTTCAGATCTGGTGTCAGAATTTTTGTTATAGTTTTCTAGCTTTCGAAATCTTATATTTTTAGTCTAAGGAACATGATTTAATTAGGTTAATAAAATAAATTCAATTCCAATCCATTTCCAAGACTCAAAAGGGTCAGCTCTAGGTTTGACTGACTCACCATTTATGGTTGAAAGTGAATCTAATTGCCTTGTGGATTTTCATCCTAATAAGATCCTAGAAAAGATGGAATTAACCCTAAGTTTTGGATAGTAAGCTTAAGGAATTATTTTCTTACATTTCATTTTGGTGATCCTGACATTCTTACATCATAAACCTTTTGAATTTTGTAATAATCTATCCTAGATCTAAGTTTTTCTTTGCATTGCTTTGAATTTCTCATTCAGGGTTTAATTGTTGCATTATAAAAAGTCATAAAAATACAAAAAAAAATTGCATATCATATTGCATTATAAATTAAAATAGGGTTTGTTTCATTCATATTATATTAGATTTACATTCAAATTGCATTCATTGGGTCATTAAAAATATGAAATTTTTTATTGCATTCAAATTGCATCTTTCATCTAGGTCAAAAAAGTAAAAAAATGCATAGCTTTCTTTCAAATTTGCATCAAATTATTATATTCAAAATTTTACATCTTCAAATCAGACATATAGTTCATATTAGATCTAAAGATTGTATTCAAGATTTTCATTTACTATTCAAACATTTTCAAAATTATTGCACATTTGCATTTTCAAGTTCACAATTTTAAATTCAATAAAATTTGGAAATATATTCACTATCAAACATGTATGTACATAGATCTGAGAACCCTAAATAGTAATAAATACAGTCAATCTTTTATTTTTCCAAGGCCCTATCTAGGACATAGGCACCCTAGGCGCCTCTATCCTGATAGTTATGGCTCATATTTCTATTTTTGTGCTCTCAGTTTGTTTCTATTGTCTGATATCTGATTTGGGTTGTTCAATTACAAAAAGTAGTGTTACATTTGAAAAGAAAGTGTGACTTTTCTTAGCTCATTGCAAATTTGTGAAAAATTGTTGCATTTTATTGTTGGAAATTATAAGATTTGTAGGTGCATTGCATGTATTTTCTAAAACATTACATAATTGGGATAAATTGCATTTCATTTTTGCAAAATTTGAAAGCCTTAGGTTGTTACATTACATTGCAAAACTTGGAAACTCATAGATCATAAACAAATTCAATTCAAAACCAGGATCTACACACTATCATACAGTCACTTCTTATAACCTCTTCCTCTGAAACTAAAATTTCAGAAAAACCCTATCTAGGACATAAGCACCCTAGGTGCCTCTATCCTGCCAAATTTTCTTGACATTTTAGGTGCAAAAACATACTTGCTATCAATTTTCAAATCTAGAGTCTGATTTCTAGATCTATGTCTGTAAATTTACTTTCAGTCTTAGGTTACCTTATAAATCGTAGACGTAATCTGAATTTGAAATTTAATGATTAAACTTGGAAAAAGCATAGTAATCTAATCATGTCAAATCTCTTTCTACAAGTGCATTGTGTACCTATCAAGACCTTTAGTTATGATGACTTTGACATGTTAGATAAGCCCTTGAGGACTTCATCTCACTAAGCTCATCCACTAAGGCTTCTAACATGTCAACAAATGCAATTATTGACAACCATGACAATCATAGTTATCTTTCTCCCAATGCCTCACCCACTTGTGAAGGAGGTACCATGGTGTTAGAGGATCTAATCATTAAATGTCCTGAGAACCTTTTTGTTTCTCTCCCAATAATTCTCCTACTTGGGAAGATATTGTGGCACAAGAGGATGAAATCATTGATACATTTCTTTCACCAAATAGTAAGATGGATGTCATAGATGAAGATCCTAAGCTAGCATTAGATCCCCCATCAATAGAAGGTCATCAACAAGTAGATAACTCAATTGAGTTTATGAACATGCAAGTACCAATTGGATCATCTCCCATTATAGGACCTTGTAAACCCCTTAGCAGTATCTCAAACTTTGTAAGGCAACTCACTAGTAAGCATGTGTCGTAGCAACCAAGTTATCACATAGTTTCTCACACATATAAAATTCCTCAACTTAGTGGTAAAGAGTATGATCTTGTTGAGAAACTTCGTAGTATTCCAACAAAAAAACTCCCTTTATGACTTGATTCAAACATCACCTACATACCATAGGATGCTTCAAGACGTTTTGCAGAAGATTGATGTCCCATCTTTTGGTAAACCAAATGATATGGTTGCCTCACTTGATTGTATGCAAGTGACAAAGTTGGATATTACATTCCCTCAACATGAATTACCCTCGCTTGAGATCCAAAATAAACATGAGGCCTTAATGATAAAGGTGATCATTAATGAAACTAGAGTTAAGCGTACTCTCATAGACAATGGAGTAGGTATTGATGTTTGTAGCATTGATCTCCTAGATAAAATTGGTGTGGAGAATAATCTTATACAACCCAATGATGTTAATATATGTGGCTTTGACAATGTTAATAATCAATCATTAGGAAGTATCACACTACCCATTGAGGTTGGACCTATGTTTTTTCCTATCCCTATCCATATCATGCTAGGACCTGTTTCATACAATCTTCTCCTAGGTAGACCATGGATTCATGCCATGAAGGGAGTCATGTCTACTCTCCACCATGAGATGAAGGATAAATATAATAACATGATATACACAGTTAAAGAAAATAAACAAAGTTATAATTCACAAGTGCAACATGATCATAACACTTCCAACTCTCTCAATACTTTGATTCCAACTTCAAAGGTAGAACCTACACAAGTTGACCATAATCCTAATTGTCTTTTACCCATAAAAAAACTCTTAGATGATGATTGGGGGTAGTTATAATTTACACCTTGTTACAAGGGGGGGTCTCAAATCTCACCCTCAAAGTCCAAAGAGTCAAATACAAATGATCCATCTTCAAACACATGTTTTGGGGATGATTGGGATTCATTAGATTTTACACCCTCCTTATGGGAGAGTAAAAAATCTCACAATCTAAATCAAAACATTCTTGTGTTTCATTTACTCAACTTGGTTCTACATCAAAAAAATCACCCCATGGTGGTGATGGGGTCTCTTCAACTCCCATCCCTCATGAGAGTAAGATGTGTAACTATAAAAAAATTAGAAAGGATTTTTGTGCTTAAGAAGAAGCCAATCTTTCTTAGAAGCATGTAAATAAAATCTCTTTATCTAAGTTGGAAGCATGTTATGGTATTGGATACAAAATTATTTCTAAACATGGATGTAATGAAACATGAAACAAAATAGGGATCAAGTGAATTCTATACCATACTTTTCCAAGCAGGGCCTAGGTTTTCAACCTTCATCTCCATCTTCATCTAATGCTTTATCATCTACTATATGTATGACATCTTGTGATAATAAATCAAGCTTTTCTTCACAATGGAAAGAAATTTCCCCTACTATTGATCAAGAGATTATCTTGTCAACGCTTCTCAAAGCCTACTTAATTACTCTCCCTCCAAGAACATGAAAGAAATTCTACAACAAAAGCTCATTTTGTGCATATCATCAAGTGTATGGTCATTATACCAATGAATGCCAGGCTTTAAGTAATAAAATTCAACTTAAGTATATTGGTACTCTTCCATGTGTTGATGTACCTAATTCCTCTAATCAATAATTATCTTCATCCTATCGTGTTGCTCATCACTATGTGACATTTGTAGCTTTATGTGTTTTTCTCATTGCCATTCATGGTGGTAAAATCTTAAGTGCAACCATATTTTTCATGGCAGCAACATGATAGTCCTTTGTGTGGTTGTCCTTGTCTATACACTTGGGGGGTAAGGATAACTAGCTTTGGGAGGTGTGCATTCTTTTCAAGGATCCCCTCTTCCCCTCTTTTCTCCTTAAAATACCAACATAGCAAGTATGTTGACATTTTAAGGGGGGAGGCATATATTACCCTTATCCATTTTTTCTTCTGATGTTTGACCTATTGTCATACTCCCTTTGGTGGTGGTATTGTTTGTAACACCCCCTGAGTCATGGTTATCAATTCCTTCCCCGAGACATTAAACTTTATGTACCCCCTAAGGTGAGTTTTTTTGCACCCCTTGAGGTGATTTTTTTGCAAGATAGTTCATGGATCCAAAAAAATGGAGCTTGTTGGGTCATAAACTTGAGAACCCATTTTAACATGGCCACCTAACATAACACAACTTGCTTTCCAGTGGATCCATGTGTTTCATACGTGATTTTATATCCTTGTGAGAGCATCATTTTGTTAGATGACACATTTGAAGGATGACATTTAGTATTTGATACAATTTAAGACCGAGGTCTCTTTACCGATGCCGGTTCGGAATTTCGACGTTTCAAATGTCGTCGAAATTCTGACGCAATAACAATGACGAATAGCCGTCGGAATTCCGACGACCCGCCGTCGAAAAAAATACCAAAATGTATCAGTGACCTTACCAACTCGAATTCTTTAGTACTAACCTTGTGTTTCTTATGTGTCTTTTTTGTGCCTTCTTCATGTTTGCATCATGTTTGTTTTTATTTCATTTTCATCTTTATGTTCCATCATGCCATATGTTTTCATCGTGCATCCTTCATATTTTTGACATGTATGTTTGTGTATGTTGTCTTGTTGCATATCATACATGTATGTGTGTTCCTTTGAGCTTATGTTGGTTTTCCATGGGATCTTGGATCCTGGGGGCTTGCGCGCTCCCCCTTGATCATTGGTAATCCTATCTCTTCAACATTTAGACAATAAAACCCCTCTTGACATAGATTTTCTACTCTAGTGTGAGTCTAAGCATAAGTTCATACTCTCACTAAAGTGGGGGCTAAATGTAGCATCATAAATTATCACCCTTGACAATTTCACTCTATGTTATAACCCCGTTAATTTATTGGACCTAATTAAGCTCCTAATTTCCTAAATTATACATTCTTTGGCCCAAATTATAATTGTTTTTGACAATTTACAAGCATAAAACAAATGATCTCATTTAATACTTTTTCCTCGACACTTTGAACCCTCAAAAATAGGGTTGGGACATTGGTTCCTAGGGCACCTATGTCCCCTATTTTGGCTCCAAATTCAAATATGTCGGTGTTGGAATTTTATTATTTGAAATTCAAATATTTAAAGTCGACCATCAGGATTTAATTTTTGATAAATTAGAATAATAGCACATATAAATACCTAGTTATTGCATCATTTGAACATTAAGTGAAAAGAGGTGAACATCAAGAGCAAGAATTATCATCAAGAGAATTATTCATCAAGTCAAGAGAAACCATTAAAGATTTATTGCAGCAATTCAAGATCCAACATCATGTCAAGGTGTATGTGATTTCATGTTCATGTTGTCATTGTTTTGTGAAAGCTAACCCTTGTTGTAGGTCTCCAAAGCATTCAAGAATTCAAGAAAATCAAGCAAGCAAGATCCAAGACCTTGAAATGATGTGCATGACTTCAATCCTTTAAGAAATCCATTAAAGGGTGGTGTGTTGCAGCACTTTGTGATCTCATCAATCCTTCCTTTCATTTTTTCATTTATCATTGGCATTGCCATTGTGGAAGTGGAAACACTTACACGGGGTTTGATTGAGGCAAACCCCTAAAATGGCCCAACATTTCCTCTCTTTGTGAATGTGGAGATCTCAGGTTGAAGAGGATCAAAGGAAGCTTGAAGACACTTTATTCATTATTGCATTCAAAATCCCACACCTTGACAACTCACGGAAACTCACTTACATGAATATTCAAAAGTGATCCGACAAGTTTGCAAACAGAAATGGGAAGCTCAATCCGACACATGAATTGTGAAAACTACTCCAAAAAAAATACCTACAAGGACAATGGAACCCCTTGCACCAACATCCTGACAAATTCAACTAAAATTTATATCACAAATGCGTAGTGTCCTCCCAAGTTCATATCTGGTGTCAGAATTTCTGTTATAGTTTTCCAACTTTTGAAATCTTACATTTTCAACCTAAGGCACATGGTTTAATTAGGTTAATAAAAGAAAAGAAATTCCAATCCATTTCCAAGACTCAAAAGGATTAGATCCAGGTCTAATTGACTCACCATCTATGGTTGAAATTCAATCTAATTTCCTTGTGGATTTTGTATCCTAATGAAATCCTAGAAAAGAGGGAATTAATCATAAGTTTTGGAGATTAAGCTTAAGGAATCCCTTTTCCTACATTTCAAGAGCACTAAATTCCCATATACTTCACAAAGAGACTCCCTTTCATTACTTGATTAATTGCATTGGACCTAAAAACAATCAATGACCAGTGTACTAATGTTATTTCTTCAATATTAAAGTCTACTAATACTACATGTGTTCTCATGACCCTGCAATGACTTTTATTTATTAGATTTCATAATCTACCATTTTCCATTGCAACTTCTTTTATTTCAAATATTGAGTTGAAAATATATATTGGCACTTTGAACAAAATGTTTGAGATTTGTAATAAAAGATTAAAAAAAATTAGAAATTTGTGTTTAAGATTTGAATAATAGACTATTATATCTTCGTAAAATTTGCACAAACTCCCATATAATAATTGGGTATACACAACTGATGAAAACTAGTATTCATTTTAACTCAAAAACAATGTGTTCATGATCCTATCTATAATTGGAATGAGGTAAACCATAAAGTTTCCTGCAATAAAAATCAAGTAAGCCAAAAGAATGGTTGCACCCTATAGCTCCAGTTATTGTTGGGTTTAGAGGGTGAAGATATATAATGGGATGATCTTGCAAAAACAAAATAAACCTTTACATAAGATGAAATTTAATCACTAATCCATGCAATAGTTAATAAAGACTTACCAATGGGGGATGATGGAGAATGGGCACTATCCATTTCAAAAATCTTGGTGTCAGGAGAAGAAAGAGTTAAGTTCAAAATAGTCATCAAATAAGAAATTAGTTAATTGTCAGCTAATATTTAGATCTCAAACTACTTATGATATAAATTAAGGATGATATTGATAGAAACCCTTATACTTAAGATATAAATGCATATTTCCTTGGGATGTTGGGTTTAAAGATCTCATTGGGCTCAAAGTGTAATCTATAAATTTGTTCTATTGGTCCCTTTCAAAATTGCACAAGTCAAGCAATACAGAACCTCGTGATGTTGTAATTGCATTTAAGATATAATTTGGTGAATGTCTATTATCTTTGATCTAACTCATAATTTATCATTGTTCAAGGAAGACTCTTGGATTCAAATGTTGTGTTTAGTCTAACTCTACAATTTTGTAGTATGGTAGAATTTCAAATATTATTAAAAAATTCATGTTCTTAAAGTTGAAAAAATAAATATACACTCTAGCAGGTTCATACCAATGGCTATCATAGGATAAGTACAAGAATTTGGGTCCACAAAATGTTCAAAAAGTGGAAGTGTTTTTCCTGATTTTTCATAATTTGTCATAGTTGGACTGAAATTTTGAAAATTTGAAGCACTTACACATTGAATCTTTAAAAACTTCATAAATATAAAATTTAGTATTTTGAGTTTAATTTTCAAATATGCAATTTATTCTAATACCCACATGATACAAATTAATTTTTAATAGGCATGTATAAAAACCACTTTTTAAAAGTCCACTTTTTTAGGACCATACCATGCATGTGTATGGACACCATAATTTGACCTAAATAAAAGTATTTTTATAATTAATTTTGGGGGACATGTAATAAACTAAATATTGATGTGAATATTTTATAAAAAATTTCTAAATATGTTTTTATTAATTTTTTATTGGCCCTAGTTGTTTTTTTGAAAACCCTCGTGTATGGACACCATAATTTGACCTAAACTAATCATTTTTAATTTTTGTTTTCATTGTGTAAAGAATTTTTTGTAGAATGGTGCCATATATTTTTTTTTACAGAAAAATTAACAAATTAAAAGCTATTAAAAAATATGAAAACTTGAGATTTCAAGTTTATGGACCAATTTCCTTAGAAATTAAATAAAAAATAGATAAAATAATTTAATCATAAAAAAATACATGTTTGAAAAGTAGAAATCATGATCTATAATGGGTTTAAATTTTAGAAAATAATTCTAAAAAAACTTGTCAAACATATTGCCAAAGCAATTATTTCTCTTCACAAATGTCATGACCTTGTACTTGCAGTTCCAAGGCTAAGGGTTGGGTTACCAAGTCTTTCCCAAGCCTAAAACTAAATCAAAAAGTGGATTGGGATTTTATTTTTTTAGAACAGGTACCCGCTTTAAAATAGGTACTTGTTCCAAAAATAGAACGTGTACTTGTTTTAAATTAGGTACCCATTTAGGATGGGAGCTCGAAGCATAATGAGTACCTATTTTTTTTAAAGAAAGTACTCATTCCTGTCATCATTTATTTCCTAAAACTTCCCCTCTTTGTGGACCCATCTTCTTGCACATGCCCCATACAATGATAACTCAAAAACATGTTGAAAACTCAAATCAGGATCATTCATGACTCTCAAGACTCTAGATATTTTTGAAATCCCTCTCATGCCAAAGAAACCATGCCTTGCCTCATGGCTGCTAAGTTAACAGGAAACAGAGATTAAATCCTTGAAGATTCTTTAAAAAATTGTTGAATGGGTATGTTAGCCAAATGAGGAAGCATGAATTAGCCATGACTAATGCAGAGCAAAGAAATTAGATTTCCTTGAGACCCATAGATTAAGCTAATGCAAAAATGTTTTAGGACATCTAAAGGAAACCCTCTTATTATTGGGGTCTTCTAGTCTACAAAAATATATGTATTTATATAGTTTAAACTAGTTTTTTTAATCTTAATATATTTTCAAAATAATTCATAGGTTATACAAATATGTCAAGGTAAACTTTAAAGCTAATTAGGAACAAGGATATAACAACAAACAATTAAACCTAATTTTTACAACCATTAAAAAATAAAGAGAATATGGAAACAAACCTGTACAATCAGAGGGTTTGCATGTAACTTGACAAAGAGTGGGTATTTGAATAATCAATGTGGTTAAGAGAAAGCCATGTATAAGGATCAAAGATATCCTTTATCAAAATACACAAATACCTTGGATTGCTAGCCTAAACTTCCTTAATGTTGGCACAACAATCACTTGTAGATTTTTTCCATGTCCCTTCCAAAAATCTAATATAGGGTGTTAGATCTTGCAAGGTCAATGCACATTTTGTTTCATCTCCCTATAAACCCTCAGAAGCCACACAAAACAATAGCATAACTAAAACACCAACACACATTTCCTTCTCCATTTTAAATCCAAAATACAAATCTAAATTCAAGATGGTTTTCTATGTTTTCTTCTTATAATACTTTTAAGAACAAAAACTCAACAAAAGCTTAGAGCAATGCAAAGGAAGTAAACTCTCAGAAGGTGTAAGTATGCCACCTTGAATAATTTAGTAAGATATTTCTATTCTATATGCATTCATTCATTTAGTTATGTACATTGAGATTTTTGTTTTTTTTGTTATTAGAGAAACCATGCATTAAGATTGATTTTTTATTATTATTGGAGAAACCATAAGAAAATTTATTTATTTTTAATGTGCATCTTCTAGTTTACCAATGCTGCATACATGCCCTTCTTTTAGAGGTCTATCAATGCCAATTAATTTGGCCCAAAACTTGCATTGAACTCATCCACGCCAGCATTTTAAGTCGATCCATTAAAATTTATGTATAAAATTTTATCTTTTAGTAAGATTTTTTCTTAGGAATTTTAATTGCATGTTGGTTATTTGTGTACCTCATCTCCAATATAAACACTGAACAATAACACCCTAGTGGGGTTTAAACTATGATGACAAGAACAACAACATCACAACTTAACTCCCACACTATGTCACTACTAACAATAATTTTATTTATTTCTTAATAGATATCTTAAATTATCATTTTAAATTAATTTGTTATTTTATTTTATTTTATAATTAATATTTTATTTTTCTATTTCATTCAAAATTAATTTTATTTATTTAAAATTTATTAAATTATTTTATTTAATTTATTTACTTATAAATTATTTTATAGTTATTTAAAATTATTTAATTTATTTGTTATTTTATTAAAAAAATTAAATATATATTGTTGTTTTAGTATTTATGTATAGGGTTATAATATGATATTTTATGTCTTATATTGTTTTCTAGCATCACAATTACAATTTCTATAATCATAAACATAAGTATAAGAAAAATTGTTAAAACATATATATAACATAATTATAAAAATAAAATATAGCCTACATAATTAAATTAAATAATTCTTTAAATACATCTACCTAAAAATATTCTATAAATATTTCTTTATGATTTTAGTTAGATGTATTCAAGATATCGTGTTAAGTAGAATTATGTAAAACAATTATATTAATTTACTTGAGTAAAATCGAAATTCCTTTTTTTCATAAGTTGCGATCAAGAGGGTTGCTTCCTTTTTATTAAAAGAAGAAACCAAAAACAATCTCTCCTAAGAGGAGAAAGAAGATTACAAATTATTCCTACAAATTATTATTTTGCATAAGAAGTGTCAAACCTTCCTTTAGTTCCTCAATTTGCTTCAATTGTTGCAAGATTAAAAAACTCTCAATATTGATCCACAAACTTCCTAAAATCCTCAAAATTGTACTTTAAAGTGTCAAGCATGAACAACTCATGACACTAACTAAGAATTGTATTCTTAAAAACCTCTCTATTTTAATAAACTCACCAATAGACCTCATGGGTCAACTGACCTGGTCTTAATTATCGCTTTAGGTAGCCTAGGTCGTGGGTTCAACTCTTACTTTTAGTGGTTTAAAACTTGTAATGTGTGGTGATTATTGGTGGGGTCCACTACACACTACCTAAGAGGTTATAAGGGGGCTCATCTTGGCTAAGAGCTAAGCTCTAACTCACTATGCTAACCCATTGATTCATCTTGATAAAAAAATTATCAATATCACCAATTAATACTCTTTAATCATAATTGGAGATGATTTCAAGCAACTCCTTTTGCTAGGAAATATTGATATACTTGATCATTGCTAGTTTTTCATCTATTTATATTTCTAAAACATCTATGAAAGTCATCAAAAATCCTTTAAGCATCATGCTTCCTTCCTACCAATCATAAATATTATTGTGCCCTCCAACAGGGAGATTATATTGTGAAATAATCTTTGGAACTCTATTGACAAGTCCTCTAAACATCCACAAATTATCCCATTGATCACAACCCTTCGCTCAATTTCCCTTGGCCAAAAATTCCATAGCACTCTTTTCAAAATATTTTTTCTACAAAAATGACATCATAGGAATATGGAGATTGATCCTACAACCATCGATAGTGAACTCTCTTAGGGGAATCCACCTTTAGGAGATCCCCTTCAACTAGTTCTATGAACATGTACAACAATCTTATCCACCTCTAAAATTTTATAAAAGTATTTCCACACATCACTTTCAGAGGACACTATGATCTTTCAACCTACTCAATTTTGTAATTAAACCAAGGTAATCGACCACTATATTGGACTCATGAAGAACATCTAAGTAAAAAATCCTCTAATTTTTCTAGAATTGGACATATTACTTTGATCCTTTTCTTCAAACCCTAATTAAGGACATTCTTTGGTATATCACATTTATACAAATCATATCTAGTCACTTTCTATATCAATGATTCTAATATTATTTTGATTGCATAGTTTCAATTCTTTATAAATATTGCTTCAAACTCAACTTTAGTATTGGTGTCTAAAATTAGCTTTTCTAAAACTACCCAAATGATAGATCCCACCTCATCTCAAAAGATGCAACATACGCTTAAGGCCCCAAGACTACATTAAGTGGCCCCATCAAACTTCATTTTTAATATTCCACTTAGAGCGGCCATCTATTTTATCATAAATAATTCTTTAGAAGAGCTTGAGGAGAGATTATTGAAAATGTATTAACAAACTATAAGACTTCATCACTCAATTATCCTAGTTAGTAAAATGCTTGTGATTAATTTATTACTTTGACATTCAGTAATTCACAAAATCTATTTTTGATCTTGTTTGTTACATCTACTACACTTGAAGGCCTCTCATTATAAATTCACCCATATTATTCCTTCTATCACTACTAAATTACCATGGAAGGGCTTACCAACCATAATCCTTTCTTAAAACTATGAAGACACAACCAACTTTGAAAATTTTGCAAAATATCTTCTTGAAGATATCCCACCCTATCAACCAATTACAACAAGAATGAGCATAGGGACAAGTTAGTAACAAGTGCTCACATGGTTCTTCAATGTTCAAACATAATAGACACCTCAAAAGATCCATAATATCAATGGTTCATAGCTTATCACCAATAAGGATATGCATGTGCCACAAAGACCACACAAAATCTCTAACACATTAGTGCCCCAACAAAGATCCAAAGGCTAATAAGGATTGGCAGTATGTAGGTTCTAGATCTTATACCCAATTTTGAGCATGTAGTAGCTAGACTTAGCTCCACACCAAATGAGTTTATAATGATAGGGAGAAAATCATTTTTCAAAAACTATGAACTACTATTTTGATTTTGGCCTAATCAAAGATAGGTGTATTGCTAAAATCCTTCTACACACACTGTGAACCATTATCTTCAAACTTTTATCGAAGATAATTTGCAACCTTCTTGCCCCAAACATCCAGCATAAAATATGCTTGCATTCATTTAATTTCATGCTCTCCAATAGAAACTCAAAACCATTCCAAGTATCCGTCCAAAAATTAGTAGAATAACCATCATTAATGACCCAAGAAAAATTATCCATGACGACACTGAACGACATCATAAAATTCAAGATATGAGAGTCATTTTGAGGATTAAAAAAGTAAGGATTTTTCTTGGGTCTTTGTGATCTAGATATTTCTTATGTAAAAATTAGTACCATTTAGAATTCAAATTGTTGAACATATGCTATACCATCTTTGCACCTAATGCACTATTGTGTTTAGTTATACCATGGATGTGTGTGTCTCCCTTCAATTTACTTCTTAACAATGCAAGGAAAGCGACGGTGCGGAAACGCCTTCCTAATGCAAAATCCTTAGGAAAGAAGTGCAAAAGAACGTTCATTTACATTCATTTGAGATGCACATTCACAGAACAAAAAAAGGGACAGAAAATCACACACATAGATAACACCAGATATACGTGGGAAAACCCTTATGGGAGAAAAACCCACACACCAAGTAAATTCAATTTGTATTACAATAAATAGATTACATACAGAGTTATAGAATTCACTCTTAGATGTTAACTCACAGCAGCATTACCATTCCCTTGGTCGACCTCCTCACAGACATTAGTTTGCCTCTCACACTGTTACAATGCTCATAAAAGCATACAATGTAAAAACAACACAACTACCATTAGGTTTCCATTAATTTTATTATCTTCACTGACAAGCTTCCTTCGTCTTGGGCCACACACACCGCCATCCAACACACATTGATCCGCCCAACAATAAATTCAGCAACAGAGAATATACCATATTTGATCTCTGTCAACCCCCGAGTCAGATCATGCATTTAATGCAAATATATCGCTATCATGAAATATAGCTTTCGTTCCAGTGATCGTTGATTCACAACAACAATGTAGAATCAACGAATGAATTTGTGCCACATGTCAACACATCACTCGTCCATCGCTATTGACTATCATACCAAACTATCGGCTCATTCCATGTGGTCCCCACTATCCACGCAACATCCATGTCACTACCGTACAGCTAACGTCACCATCCACGCAGACCGGTCCCACCAATCATCGGTCATGTTGCCAAGTCGGGAGAAACCCAAACTTCAAAACCTTCAGTCAGGGTTAGGAAAATCCTAAAATCTACGACAACAAGCAGATTGCCATGTCAAGAGGTTATGGAACTTTTGAACCTCGTGACATGAGTTCTAAAGTTTAGAAATCCAGCGATCCCACGACTAGCTTGATGTCGCCAAGTTATAAACTTTAAGAACTCCGCAACTTAGGTTTCTAGGTTTGAGATTTCAGCGATAGGCTAACAATGAAGGCCAACAAAGGGGAAAAAACACCAAGTCTTTAACAGAGGTTCAAGCCAGCAAGTTGAGGCACATTTTCCAACAAGCTCCCACTTGACGAAGACTTACTGGCTTCCTCTAAACTCAAAGTTATTAAAGGTCATAGGCCCCAAGGCCCATCAAACTAGCACACCACCTATACTTGTATGTTCTCACAAGCTTTGTCAATGCATCAACAACATTCTCCAAAGTATCCACCTTTTCCAAATTAACCTTTCCATCTTCCACCATATCATGAACGAAATGATATTGTACATCAATGTGCTTCGTCCTAGCAGGGAAAGTGGGATTCTTCGCTAAATAAATAGCACTCTAACTGCCACAAAAAATTGTAATCTTCCCTGTATTAAACCCAATATCTGAACATAGACATCTAAGCCAAATGGCTTCTTTGCAGGCATGTGTTACTGCCATATACTCAGCCTCAATAGTAGATAAAGTGACTACAACCTGTCACTTCCTCATCCAACTCACTACACCACCAAATAACATGAAGATGTATCCACTGGTGGATTTTGTTGTCAATGTCCCCTACCCAATCAGAATCCACATACCCACGAATGTTAAGAGATCTCTATGGTCCAACCAATTTTCCATGATAACACAAAGCAAATTCTGAGGTACCCTTTGAAAATATCTGAAAACTCTCTTCACAGCATCCTAATGCGACCTTCCTAGATTTTCCATAAATTGACTAAGAACTCCCACAGCTTGGGAAATGTCTGGCCTAGTAAAGACCATTACATACATTAAATTGCCAACAACACTTGCATACGACGCCCTGGTCATGTCCTCCATCTCAATAGGAGACTTTGGATAGTCTTCAACAATAGCTTCATTCCCTGCAACACTAGAACAACTAGCTGCTTGCAATCAGTAATCCCAAATCTCTCCAAGACAATGTTGATATACTTACTCTGTCTGAGCCAAAGCTTTCTACTTCCTCTATCCCTTTTTATTTCCATCCCCAAAATATACCTAGCTACACCTAAATCTTTCATTTCAAACTTTGCAAACAATTGAGATTTTAGATCAGAAATCATAGTCTTACTATTTCCTATGAACAACATATCATCCACATGTAGGGCAATAATAAGAACTTGATCATTTTCAGTTTTGTAATACACACAATGATCAGATTTTGATCTTACAAATCCCAACGACAACACAAACATGTCAAACTTTTGGTACCACATTCTAGGTGATTGCTTCAAACCATGCAGAGATTCCTTTAACTTGCAAACCAAGCTTTTTTTACCTTTTTCAACGAAGTGCTCAGGCTGGGACATATAAATTTCTTCTTCCAACTCTCCATGAAGAAACATTGTCTTCACATCCATCTACTCAATCTCTAAGTCATACGCTGTTGCAAGTGACAAGAGAAATCTGATGGATGTCAACTTAGCTACTATAGGAGAAAATATTTCTCCATAATCAATTCCCTCCACCTGGGAATAACCTTTCGCGACCAACCGAGCTTTATACTTTTCAACACTACCATCAAGACCAGTCTTCTTCTTAAATACTGGTCTTCAAGCAAAGGTACCAAATCCCAGGTTTCATTCTTTTTCAATGATGTCATTTCTTCATTCATGGCTTCCAACTAGGAATTTGAGTCAAACATATTAATTGCCTCTTTCACAGTCCTAGGCTCATTAATCCTAGTAATCAAAGCATAGGCATAGTTTGAATCCAACATAGAAAATCCATACCTATCAGGTTGACGTTTTTCATGTGTAGACCTCCTCACAAGATGAGGCTAAGGTTGTGGTTCTTCTTCTTCAGAACTCTCAGAGCTACTAGAACTCTCCTCAGTTTTAGGTACACTTCGCAGTTCCTCTTTCTCTGGAGTTCGAGGAATTTCAACTACATCATTCTTCTTTTCCTTTTTATCTATCTCTAACTGTGGGCTAGCTATTGAAGGCTTTAGCTCATGAAATATCACACTTTTGTTGTACAAAACCTTCTCAGTAATAGGATTCCAAAGCTTGTATCCTTTCAGATATGACCAATTTTCCCACAATTCCAACATTTCACCTTGGACTTCTTACCAAGAGACTTTGATCTCCCTTCATATTTGAATTTAGACTTCTTATCTTTCTTCTTGCCTCTCTCCTTTAATCTACCCCAAATAGCAAGAGCCTCCTTGGCCATCTCAGAAGACTTCCTCTGCATTTCTTCTAACAGCAACGAGGCAACCACGTCTTCCATCTTGAAAGTAGTTTTTGTACTTCCAATAGCCATTACTAGATGATCCCAAGTGTCAGGTAAGGAACATAACAGAAGCATACAACGATCCTCCTCCTCTATCTTCACACCCAAAGATGCCAACTGAGCAATAATCATATTAAAATAATTCATATGGTCTACTATAGATGCACCTTCTTCCATCTTCAAGGAGTACAACTTCTTCCTCAAGAATAACTTATTCACTAGAGACTTTCCCTGATAAATGTCACCAAGTTTCTTCCATAAGGAAAATGCAGTCTTCTCCTCATGGACATTCAGGAGTACAGAATCGACCAGACAAAGTCTTATCAACCCTCTAGTTTTTCTATCTGCGAGGTCCCAATCTTCTTGTTTGATACTTTGTGGCATATTTCCAAACACAACAATCTAGAGGTCTCTATCCACCAACAAGTCTTCCATTTTGAGTTTCCACAACTCAAAATTTCTGCCATTGAACTTTTCAATTTCTACTCTGCCTGATGTACTTTCCATCTCAAACTGTAAACAAGACAATTAGTTCTTCTTTTGCAAGACTCCCACTAAACAGGATTAGCACAAAAAACCAACCCTACTCACAAGGATAACACAACTGGTTAGGATTTGATACCACTTGCAAGGAAAGTGACAGTGCGGAAACGCCTTCCTAATGCAAAAGCCTCAGGAAAGAAGTGCAGAAAAAACATTCATTTACATTCATTTCAAATGCACATTCACAAAACAAAAAAGGGGACATAAAATCACACACAGAGATAACACCAGATATACGTGGGAAAACCCTTATGGGAGAAAAACCCACACACCAAGTAAAGTCACTTTGTATTACAATAAATAGATTACATACAGAGTTATAGACTTCACTCCTAGATGTTAACTCACAGCAGCATTACCATTCCCTTGGTCAACCTCCTCATAGACATCAATTTTCCTCTCACACTATTACAATGCTCGTAAAAGTATACAATCTAAAAACAACACAACTACCATTAGGATTTCATTAATTTCATTATCTTCACCAACAAGCTTCCTTCGTCTTCGGCCACACATTGCCATCTAGCACGCATCGAGCCTCCTAGCAATAAATTTAGCAGCAAAGAATATTACCATATTTGATCTTTGTCAACCCCCGAATCAGATCATGCATTTAATGCAAATATATTGCTATCATGAAATACAACTTTCGATCCAATGATCATTGATTCACAACAACGATGTAGAATCAACAAATGAATTTGTGCCACATGTCGACACATCACTCGTACATCACTATTGACTATTGTACCAAACTATCGGCTTGTTCCATGTGGTCCCCACTATCCATGTAGCATCCATGTCACTATCATACGACTAACGTCACCATCCACGCAGATGGGTCCCACCATCCATCGGTCATGTCGCCAAGTCAGGAGAAACCCAAACTTCAAAACCTTCAGTCAGGGTTAGGAAAAGCCTAAAATCCGCGACAAGGAGATCGCCATGTCAGGAGGTTATGGAACTTTCGAACCCCGTGACATGAGTTCTGAAGTTCAAAAATCCAGCAATCTCGCGACCAGCTTGATGTCGCCAAGTTATAAACTTTCAAAACCCCGTGACTTAGGTTTCTAGGTTCGAGATTTCGGTGATAAGCCAACAATGAAGGCCAACAAAGGGGAAAAAGTGTCGTCTTTAATAGATGTTCAAGCTAGCAAGTTGAGGCACATTTTCCAACAAACAAGTGGAAAAATCTTAATCTTATTGAAGCCTTCCCTTAAAAATATTTTCATGATCTCATCCAAGTCACATGCATCATTCTTTTTAAGTTGGAGGAAAGATATTAAGTAAACAGAATTTTTTGATAAAATTATTTAATCATCAAGGACCTAGCAACTAGTGATAACTATTAGCCTTTCCATGCCTCTGATTTTGTTCTATACAATCCAATGGTCTTATTCCACAACCCAATAATTTCAATACTTTTGAAAAGAGGAACACCCCAATACTTACTTGAGATGGAATTGCTATTAAACCCCAAAAAATTGTAATCCTTCTTTGGGTCACTCACCTAGTGTGAAAAAGGAAGATTTTCAACCTTTTATTGTTAATGATTTCACTCAAGGGATAGAATCCTCTATATGTTCCTCTCCATAAAAGATAGTATCATCTACAAACTACTAATTGATTATGGGGTCCAAATTCCTACCTATTTGGATGCATCTCCACTCACCCAAGGAATCCTTAATTTTGATATCTCTCCCTAAAGATTATGTCATAATCACAAAGAGAGAAGGGGAGAGTACACCCCATTTCCATAAACCTCTATCTACTTCAAAGAAATTACAAGGGTTCATGTTGACTAAAAATTAAGAAACTAAGAGAGTAAATGTAACTATAAATCCACTCAAGGTACCCCTTGCACACTCAAATCTAAATTTCTTCAAAGTCATCATTGGAAATAGCCAACTTACCCAATCAGAATCCTTTCTTATGTTCAATTTTATCACCATTCTCTTTTGGTTAGCACTAACAATTGACTAGATGTCTTTGTGCATAGTGATGATTCCATCCTAGATGTTGGACTACTAGGAATTTACCTTCTTTGCTTGGTGGAAATGATATAGGGGAGAATAACTTTCAACCTATTCATCATCACCTTAGAGATAATTTTGTAAATCATGTTGCATAGGGTGACAGATCGATAGTATACAAAGGAATTGCATTCCATCTTCTTCAAAACAAGAGACATATTTGTATTATTTACATCCTTCAAAATATTCTTCAACTTCCTTGAGCTCAATATTAGCTCCCATGCCTATTTTTCTACAATGGCCCAACATTTCTAATAAAAACTCTTAGGAAAACCATATGGGTTAGCGGCCTTGTCTAGGAAGAGTTGAAAAACTACACATTTCACTTCATCTTCATAGATATGAGTAAAAAATATTTGATTTCCTTCATCTTTAAAAAGCTTGGGGATATTGTTCAAGAGAAACTCATATCCTTAATATTTAGTGCACCATCTATTGCCAATAAATCCTTGAAAAAATAAATAACTTCTTTCTAAATGTCATTCACCTTAGTCGCCCAACAACCATTAGAAAGTTTGATCAAAACTATTATGTTTTGTTCTCTTCTAACCTTGGTAGTATTGTGATAATCTTGCAATAAATCCCCTAGCCAAGTTTCCCTTGATTTAGATTTCTAGAATATTTCTTTAGCGAGGATGTTTGCATGCTATGTTATTAAAGGTATTTTTCCTTTAATTAATCTACCTAGTACATTCCAAAGACAATAGTCTTTTATTAAGCTCTTCTAATTCAAGTGTTGATTCTTTCCTTTTCTTTAAAAATATTTTTAAAAGAATGCTTGTTCCAACCTTTAAGTTGAGACTTAAGATAAAACAATTTCTTGGAGAAGCTAAACATTTTGGATACCTTAGGAACAATCACTTCTCATCATCATGATTGAATAAGTTAAATGAAAACATAGGTCTTCTAAACCACATTCACTCAAACTTGAGTGGCCATCTAAGGGGTGGCTTATCCCCCAAAATTGAAAGATTTACAAGGTAGTGATTTAAGGGAAAAAAAGGAAAAAATAAAAGACTCTAATAGATGTGAGGACTATAGCCAGATTGCAGAGTATAAAAGCATGTTCAATCTCTCTAAAATGTTGGTGAAACAATGCCTCAATCTCCTACCATTCTAAGTAGAAATCTTCATTTCTCACTGAAAAAAAAATTTCCTTCCTTAGATCTCACCATATATTCCTGTAAAGTGGATTGACTTGAATTCAAAACAAACTCTTCCCTTCTCTTTTTATTAGATTTCCTCCCCCACTTCTTCCCATACCCTATGTTGGCATTTATTATTTTTTTAGGCAAATTGACTTACGCACCAAAGATCCATGATGCTAACTCATCACATTTCAATTTATAAATTTGTCCAACAATCTGAATTTCATTATCTTCACATATCTAATCATCTTCCTCTTGAGGGACATTGGTGAAAGGTATGATCATCTTCGAAGATTCACCCATAAGTGAGATAGATACTTTGGATTAAACCTAGCACTTGCACCAGGAGGGGGTGCAATGGTTTCGCGGATAGGGTGGACAGAGTTTTCAGAAATAAAAAATTACAAAACCCTACCAAAGTAGATTTTTCGTAGAGTGAGGCGAACCGAAACCAATCTCCCTACAACTGTAGATTTTTGCAGATTTTAAATAAAAGAAAGAAAAATTAAAACCCACGCTCAATCTGTAAGCTCAGGTTAGAAGAACACAAATAATTTTACTTTAACCTCCTACAGGATTGTCAAGTTGTAACGAA
The DNA here is from genome assembly GCA_007258455.2 of Sequoia sempervirens. Taxonomy (NCBI): domain Eukaryota; kingdom Viridiplantae; phylum Streptophyta; class Pinopsida; order Cupressales; family Cupressaceae; genus Sequoia; species Sequoia sempervirens. The sequence continues at coordinate 208,427,949 of VDFB02000013.1, read as the reverse complement.
GAGTGGGTGCAGAACCCATTAAAAGGAATTAGCGCAACCGGAACGTAAATCCCAGACTGACAAAGTGCATAAGAATAAATTCTGGGCAGATCTAAAATCAGATGGAAAAGAAAACATATACAGTGCATATCCGCAACATACAACGGATACAAACTATATGTGCATCATATAGCATCTAGATCTCCAACGACAACCACCTAAAAGAAATAAAGCAGAGTTCAACATGGTTACGCATGTATACATTATGTGTTTCTGATATCTCCTGAGTAAACAACCCAAAAGAAAGAAACTATTCCTGCAATGACCCGGATACGCATCAATGGAAAATTCAGAGGTGTGTAAGATATACAATGTATACATATAAAAGTGAGGGAATTGAAAATGGTATCCATGGATATATGCATCACCTAAGAAGGAAATTTCCTAGAACGCATCCGATGCGTGTGAAATCTTTTTGTTTTCTCATAGCTCCAGACAACTCCCTTAGATGGCGGTGGGGAAGGCGATGAATATAAGATAAAGATAAGATCAACACAACAGGTTCAAGTGGCAGTCAATCTTCTTAGTTGATCGGCCACGTAGCAGTTTGTAGCGGCTTCATCAATGGGGAGTGGCGGGAGCTTATGCATGATGAAATACATGTACGATAAGACATATTAGCTCAGATTATAAGCAGTGATAAACTTATAAGATACAGATGAAGTGAGGAATATTTTATTGGAATGTTGATCCACCAGAAAACGATGACCCGTAAATTTACGACTAAAAATCATTAGCACAAATTAGCAACTTCATGTCGATAAATGTTGTTTCTCGTGGATATTTAGCAATTCCCTCCATATGAATTTAAATCTAATTGCTTCTGGATTTGATTGTGTGGTAGTTTTTTTTGCTAATTAGATTTCCACAATCCATATGAATTTAAATATTGTTGCTTTATTTGACTGAAGCTAACTAAGAAATCTCTTAGATTTTTCTTTAAATGCCCTTCTTTTCTTTCTTAGATAAGTTTCCAGCTTTCTTGGATAAGCTTTCTTAGGTAAGCTTTCCTCCTTAAATAAACTTTTTGTTTTTTTGCATGAGCTAACTTCAATTGAACTTCATGCTTTATGTGAGAACTTGGGTTACCTCATGCTTTGCCTTGCTCTATATAAAACAATGTATAATTTAATACATGCACTCTCTTTTGATATATAGAATTCAATTTATTCTAGTATATTTTCTGTCATGTTTCCTAATCTTTTATTGTGCAATTGTGTAATTTGCAATTCAGCTAGTATTCCTGAAAATTCTCACAACTTCCACGTTATCTCCATCCAATCTCTCTTTTATGTTCCTTTTAGCCACCCATTGCTAATTATCTTCCTGTTAATCTTCTTAGGACAATTAATTTTCAAATCGAATGGGCATGGCTTCTGCAATTTAAACAAAAAGAATTTTGATTCATCCACAATTTCCTTCAGAAGCTCAAAAGTGAGACAATTCAGATCCAGGCATAGATGTAAGATTTTCCTTAACATATGCTGTTACCAGTCTTGGTTAGTCTTTAATTGAATCCAATAAGGATCACTTTGCAAAAAAAAAAAAATACATTAGAAGATTAAAACTAGGGCACCAATTCTTCATATACAGTGTTGCCCTCTTGATTCACCAAGGACAATTCTGGAAGACAAATGCACAGTCCACTTTGGATTTGAAAGTGATGGAAAAGAAACCTTTGCTTAGAAATTTGAAAAAAAATCTATGCTAATGCAGCCCATTCCAAAATTCTTTCCAATGAATCTCCCAATTATGGAGTAACCTAAAGAGAAACAACCACCGAATCATCATCAAAATTGATAAATGTTCAAAAATATTACTCTGTTTTAACATCTTGAACAAATTGATACCTTTCTTTTTTGTTGAAACCGTTGAAAAGGAATTTTGACTCCTTATTTTGGGTGCAAGCCATTTTCATATATATATGAATTATTAATAATAAATATTTTTATTTATTATCTATTTAAATTTTAATAAAATATTTTAAATGTTTAAGGTATTTTTTATTTTCCATTGTTTAAAAATAGATTTTACTTTCTATTTTAAAATTCTATGTAAATAGTTTTTTAAGATTTCTATTTTAAGAAGATCTGTGAAGCTGCTCACAAGTTAGGAGCGCATTGTCTAGTAATGGGTAGCCATAGCTGCGGTCCTTTTCTCAGGTAACACTTGGTTTTTGTCTGCCTGTGTCTTTGCCTCGCCTACTGTTCGAGCTCTTACATCTGTGTAAATGGTTTTCATAGTTGTCTGGATTTAGCTGGAGCTGATGAACTAGGAAGTGGGTACTCTCCCTTCACCATTTCTACAGGAATTGCAGATCCAACCTATGACTGTGGAAGCTATGTCGGGAGAATAGAATTTCTGAAGAAAATGTTAATGTCTCAGACAATCAAATAGCACTACTAGAACTGTTTGCATACCCATATGAATAGTGGTAATTGCAACCGGCAGAAACACACGATGAGGGTATGGATATACAAAGTAGGATCTTGCAGGAAACCTTGGCAGGGCAGCCATTATTATCATTCTTGCATTGATAGGAATTACATGGCACTCATAATGGCAAGGAATTTTAGTGGGTTGTGCCCACTCTAACCTCAACCATATATTGATTGGATTCAACATGCACAGATGTTTCAATCTCAGTCAACTACCTCACATTATGTTCATGTACAGTTTTAGCAAACTGATTTCAGCCTCTGTTCATCAAGCTTACATTGAAAATGAAATGGGTACTGCTAAATACCTGACTGATACAACATACAGAAAAGGCCAACATCAATTCCATAAGCAGGCTCATTATGAAACTCACCCAAAAATGAATTAATGCTCTATAAATGTTGAAGGTTATCAATAAAGCTCAACATATATGGCATTGATATAGGGCTGAACTAAAACATTTATCAGAGGATTATGGATTTGATGTTACTGGTAACTTGTAGGTTGATTAAAGTATTTATGTTTGGGAGAATGTTTGAAAAGATGAATCTATCAAAAGAAGAATTTGTGCTGATGTAAATAGAAAAAGCTTGATACAAATTTAAAAAATAGTTTTATATGTGCAAGGAAGGAGGGAAAAAATATGTACAACCATGTAAAATATTTCATTAAGCATTATGCATAGTTCGATACCATCTCAATTTTACTTTAAAAAAAAAATATGAACATAAACCCTTGTTTACAAAGAGACCTATTTAATTATAGGTTTCATTAGAAGTTTAATAATTCCAATCTTTAACACTCAATGCCCACATACTTCACAAAGAGACTCCATTTCATTAGTTGAGGAATTGCATTCACTTAAAACAACCAATGACCAGTGCACTGATGCTCTTTCTTAAATATTAGGGCTGACTCTGCAATGACTTTTTTTTATTAGAATCAAGAATCTATCATCGTCCATTGCAAAACTTTTAAATATACATTGGAAGTTGGAATGAAATGATTGAGATATGCAATAATAGAGAAAATGCTCAGAAATTCTTCTATGAGATTAGAATAATACTCTTATTTCTTGGCAAAAAGTTGCATAACTCCCATATAATAATTGGGTATACCTAACTGCTGAAAATTAAAACTTATTTTAACTCAAAAACAAAAATTTCATGATACTATCTACAATCGAAATGAGGTAAGCCATGAAGCTGTCAGCAGTACAAATCCACTAAGCCAAAGGCATGGTTGCACCCTATAACTCCAGTTACTGCTGGGTTTAGAGGATGATCCTGCAAAAACAGAATAAATCTTTATATAAACTGAAATTTAATCCTTAATCCACACAATAGCTAACAAAGACTTACCAGTGGAGGATGATGGAGAAGGGGCACTACCCATTTCAAAGATCTTGGCGTCAGGAGAAGATGCAGTTAAGTTCAAAATAGCTGTCAAATAACCAAGCAAAGAAAAGAAATGAGATTTCCTTGAGACCCATGACTTTAGCTAATGCAAAAGATTTTATGACATCTAAAGGAAACCCTCTTACTATTGGGCTCTCCCAAAAATTTATGCTTTTCTACAGTTTCAATCAGCTGTTTTAAATCTTAATATATTTTTAAAAGAACTCATAGGTCCTACAAATACTTCAAGGTAAACTTGGGAACAAGGATATAGCAACAAACAATTAAACCTAAGTTTTACAGCCATTAAAAGATCTAGAGAGAATTTGGAAACAAACCTATGCAATCGGAGAGTTTGCCTGTGACTTGACAGAGAGTGGGCATTTGAATAATCAGTGTCTGGTTAAGAGCAAGCCCTGCAGAAGGATCAGCGATATCCTTTATCAAAAGACACAAACACCTTGGATTGCTAGCCCGAACCTCCCTAACATTAGCACAACAATCGCTTGGGGGCTGTTTCCCTGTCCCTTCCAAAAATCCAATACAAGGTTCCAGATCTTGCAAGGTTGATGCACATTCTGTTTCATCTCCCTGCAAATCCCCAGAAGCCACACAAAACAATAGCATAACCAAAACACCAACACACATTGCCTTCTCCATTTTAAATCCAGAATACAAATACAAATTCAAGATTATTTTCTATGTCCTCCTTCTTATACTTTTAAGAACAAAAACTCAACAAGAGCTTATCTGAATGTCTAAATATCAGAAGAGCAATGCAAAGAAAATAAACTCTCACATGGTGAAGTATGCCACCTTGAACCATAAGATATTTCATGCATTTAGGTACTCTGCATTCAGATTTTATTTATTTATTTTTAACTATTCGAGAAACCATGCACTGAAATTGAATTTTTTTTTTTAATTATCGGAGAAACCATGCATTGAGATTTTAAGTGGTGCCGGTAAGATATTTTATTGATTTTACCAATGTAGCAAACTTCCACTTAACTTACCCACATCAGCTTTTAATGTTGATCCATTCAAATTTATGGATAATATTTTCTCTTTTAGTAAGATTTTTTAGTAATTGCATGTTCGTTATTCTCAATCAGGCCTGGAATTTGATGGTCTATTTGATTGTTTTTTGCATTTTGGACGGTATATTACAACCTAAAAATTTATTAGACCGTATTATTTGACTTGCTATATTTTTATATAATCGTAAATATGACACTTAAAATTATTATTAAACCGTAAAAATTTATGGTAGCATATATATATATATAATGTTTATGATAAAAATATAAATTATTTTAGAATTGGAATAATTCTTTCTAATTTCACTTTATATTAATATATATGATTTATAATATTTATTATGAATATATTTATTAATTCAAAATCTGTTCAAAATAGAATTTTTTCAAGATTAAATATAGTTTTTTCTAATTTTTAAATATTTTTAACAATAAATTTAAGATTTTAATATTTTTACTAATAGTTATTATTGTTTTATATTAATATATATGATTTATAATATTTATTATAGAAATATATATTAATACAAAATCTTTTCAAAAATAGAATATAATTGTTTTTTAACTTTTTTAATATTTTAACAAGATTTATTTTCTATATGAATTTAGAAACTTCTTGTTAATTGTAACAGTAAATTTAAGATTTTTACATTTATTTCTAATTATCAATATTTTCTAATTTTACATTTTTTTAATATATATAGGATATCCATACTAATAAATAACACAAATTTTCACTATTTTTTCAACAACATTTATTTTGCAGCATTTTGTTTAAGTGATTAGTGAATGGAGCTTTGATTTTTTTCAAGATAATACAATATTTGTGTTTTATTGGTGAGCATGTTGAAATTTTATTTGGTTTTTACAAATAATTCATGTTTTTAGATAGATGAATTTAAGGATTAAACTATAAAAAAATTTCAAAGCATTTATTTTATAGTATTTTTTTTCTAGGTGATTCACGAGCTTTGATGAGCATGTTGAAATTTTAGATAATGAGTTGAATAAGGATTAAATTATTTTTAATTTTATATAATTATTTTGAATAGGTTTGAAACTGATATTTAAAAAATTTTGACAGTTAAATTTTTTCATAAAACGGAAAGTGACAGACATCTAAATGAACAAACCGTCAAAAAAAATTCATATGACAGGTACGAGTGGCCGTCAAATTCCTGTTCTCAATAATTTTAGTTATTTCTTCATAAATATTTTAAATTTTAATTGCATGTTGATTATTTTCAATAATTTTATTTATTTCTTAATAGATATCTTAAATTATCATTTTTTAGTTATTTGTTTTTTTTTTAATTTTTAAAATTAAAATTATTATTGTATTTTAAAAATTTAAAAAATTATTTTATTTTTTAAATTATTTTTATTTATTTAAGATTTATTAAATTAATTTTTATTTATTTGATTAAAAAGTATTTTATAGTTATTTAAAAAATTATTTATTTAAGAATTATTATATATATATATATATTTGAGTTTCTATATATAGAAATATAACATGATATTTTATGTTTTGTATTGTATTTTAAACATTACAATTATAATTTTTATAATAAAGTATAAGAAAATTTCTTAAAACGTATATATATAAAATAATTATAAAAATAAAAAATATAGTCAATATAATTAAATTAAAACATATATATAATATAATTATAATCTATATAAAATACGTCAACATGGGGTATTTTTTAATAATATTATTAGTATTTTATTAATTAGTTATTAAAAATTGGTTTTGAATATTATTGTTATTTTGTCAATAATTTTAACATTTAAAAAGAAAAAAAATCATTTTTTTCTTTATTAAATCAAGAATAATAATAAAACACGATAAAGCATATAAAATAATCTTCTAGGGATTTGATTTTACACAAATAAAATAGAAATTTAAATTAGCATATAAAATAATCTTCTAGGATTTGATTTTACACAATTAAAATAGAAATTTAAATTAAATCTTAAACACATTGCAACTTTTTAATTTTCCAAATTTTATTAACTTCCTAAAAGCATTATAATTAGGATTAGGATTAGAATTAAGAATAGGGTAAAACTTTTGGTTAAAACTATTCAAAAATTAAAATAAATTAAAAATAAAATATTACTAATAAAAATCACTAAAATATAATTAATAGATATAATGCTCCAAAATTTTATTCATCTACTATCTATTCCAAATCTTATTCTTATGGATTTTTTTTAATGTCACTCTGCAATTCTTTATTGTTAAGGTTAAGGTTACAACCATAGTTATGGATAGTGTTACAACCATAATTAGAGTTAGAGATAGGTCTAGGATTAGGATAATGGTTTAAAATTTATTGTTAGGGTTAGAGTTAAGGTTAGGGTTAGGGTTAGGGTGTGAGTTAAGTTGTGAATTAGAGTTAGAGTTAGGTCATGCAAAGAACTAATTAACAACACTAAAACACTATAATTAACAAAAAATTCAAAAATGATATATATGCTAGTCACTAATATTATATTACATCTTAAATAAGATTTATAAGATTTAGATTTAATGTATATTTTAATTAGTTATTATATTATTATTAATATTATTATATTATTATTAATATTATTATATTATTAGTAATATTATTATATTATTATTAATATTATTAGTAATATTAGTATATTATTATTAATATTAGTATCATATTATTATTAATATTAGTATTATATTATTCTTTATATTATTACTAATATTATATTTTTAATATGTTATTTTTAATATACATAATATTTCTATTATATTATATTGATGTTAATATTAAATTATAATTATTATAATTTTATTGTTTTATTATTATTATATTATCAATTTTTATTTTATATTTTTTGATAAAAGGAATTAACTCTATATATATTATATTATAATATAGTATTATTATTATATTAGGCATTGAGCATAATAATATTATTTTGACAAAAGACATTGAACCTATACATATTAGTTATTATATTATTATTAATATTAATAGTATTTTATTATTAATTATATATAATATTATTATAAATATATTATAATATTTTATTATTATAAATATATTATAATATTTTATTATTATAAATATATTATAATATTTTATTATTATAAATATATTATAATATTTTATTATTATAATATTTATAATTTCATTTTTTATATTATTATCAATAATAGTATTATTGTATTATTAATATATTACTCTTAATATTATTTTATAATTATTATAATTACAATTGTGTTAATATTAATTCTAATTTGGGAATATAAAATATTATCAAAGTTCTTATTCGACCATTAAATTATTTATTATGATATTGCCACTGTGTATGCCTAGCAAGGATAAGGCTTCTTGCTCCACACACAAAAGGATTACTCATGGGGGGTGTGAACCCAAGCAAAATTTTCCAAAATTCAAGGACATCAGCAAGCAAGATGATCGATCATGCGTTGGGCGAGAAAATGGGGCATTGTTTTAACTTATGTTTAGGAGAAAAGAGAGAGCAATGCCTATTCCTGAGCTCCAACTGAGGTTCCAACCCCTTAAATGCACCAATGCCTCCCCAATAGTGGTTTTGGTTAGGAAATAGTGCGCGAGGTTGTTGAAAATGAAGCTTTTTTCATAGAGAAGGGTTTGATTGGAAGATTCAAAGGGTTTTGGTCAAGCCTATCTGAGTTGCACAAATGGATTTTAGAAACATGACACCACATTTTGGATGGCGATCTCCTAATATACCCTTGTGCACATGGGTTTTTCATGGTGTTTTTTGACAACATTCAAGATCACCACATACTTCTCTATTATTATCAACGGAGCTACAAGGAGAATTTTCTTATGTTGAAACCCTAGTATCCCTCTTTCAACCCCGCCACCAAATTCTTCTCATCTATTCCAATTTGGGTAAGACTCTTGAATCTTCCACTTCAATTTTTGGTTTGATTCCTATTTTGATGTTATGGGTAATTCATTGAGAAATTTTCTAGATGTGGATGAACGTTCATCAAATTATTTGTTGAAATGAAAAACAAGTGGGTGGATGGTGACCCTAGGGATTTCCCTCTAGGGTTTTAGGGGTACTTTTCCTCATTTCATTTAGAATTTTTGTGGTAGCGGGGGTTTGATGAATTTGGACAAGGTATAAGACTGACTTACAACTTAAAAGGTGATTCAAGTTGTCATTAACCAAACTTGGGATGGATTTTGGACTGAAATGCAATGAAATGACTAGGCTAATGATGCAAATAACTATTCTAATGTAAATACAATAAATCTAGAATGTGACAAATAAATTCAGACTTTGAAAACAAACCGAGCAGAGTTTTGTGCAACTGTGATATGAATTTGAATATAATTTTTGAGGACCAATATAGATAGATTCTAGATCTGATTTCACAATCCTTTGAAGCTAGATCAAAGCCTTCTTTTCCTAGGTGTTGCAATGTTGGATCTTCATTAGGTGCTACAATAACTAAGTTTTTGTATGTTGTCAAGTTGTAGGGTTTGAATGCAACAATGAATAACTGGCCTCCAAACTTCTCCCAATCTTCTTTAGATTTGAAAGTTGCACATTCAAAGAGAGAAGAAGGGTTGTGCCATATAGGGGCTTGCCTCAGTCAAACCCCGTGTTGGTGTTTCCACCTCCACAATAGTAATTCCAATGAAAGAGCTTATCCTTTTGAGGGATAGAGGCTAAATGATAAATGAATGATGAATCAATAATGGACTATAACTCACCACTCAAAATTAGCTTCCTTGAAGGACTAAAGTCATACAAATCTCCTCAAGGCTTGGTTCTTGTTAACTTGATTTTTTGAATACCTACAAGGGATAGATCTCACAAGCAGTATGATAATATAAACATGAAAAAACTCACATACACTTTGACATGAGGCTTTGATATTGATTTTTTGTAATAAATATTCTCTTGATTACTCTAGACAATAATTCTTACTCTCAATGCTAGATAGATCCTTATTAGTCTTCAAATGATGCAATAACTAGGTATTTATATGCAATTATTCTAATTTCTTGAAAATTAAATCCTGACAGCCTATATTGGACATTTGAAATTCAAATAATAAAATGTTGACTCTAACATATTCAATTTTGGAGGCAAAATAAGGGGACTAAGTCACCATAGGCGACTAGGTCCCATCCCAGTTTTGTGGGATCTAAGGTGTCGGGTGCAAAATATTAAATATATGCATTGGTTTTCTACATGAAATTTGCCAGTAAATATTTAAATGGGTCATAGAATGGATAATTTAGGAAATTAGGTGTACAATTAGGTCCGTGCACTTGGAGGGGGGGGGACATAGTGTCAAATTATCATGGGTGACAATTTACAGTGTTACATTTAGCCCCCACTTTAGGGAGAGTATGAACTCTTTAGGGAGAGTATGAACTTATGCTCAGACTCGCACTAAAGTAGAAAAGTGTGTCAAGTGGGGTTTGATGTTGAAAAAATAGGATGACAATGAATTTAGGGGGAGTGCACAAGCCCCCATGATTCAAGATCCCATGGAAAACCAACATAAGCACAAAGGAACACATGTGTATGTAATACAACAAGACAACATACACAATGTTAACACAAAATGAAAAGGAAGGGTCTGAATATCATGGACTAGAAAGTTGTGTTATGCTAGGATCCACACCTAAGGCATTCATGACTCATAGGCTAACAAAGTCTGATATTTTTGAGGTGAATCACAAACTGAAGGCACCACGGGATAGTGAAGTATGATATTCACTAGGTGAGCCCCCTAGACAAAGTGGTAAAATGAGAAACAAATAAGGACTACTAAGGATTGATCTTCACTAGGTGTGTACCCATGTCAACCATACCAAGAATTATACTCCCCAATAATTCTGATAAGGTGCTATATAAATGATCAAAATGCTATGCCAATGCATCATTAAGTCCAATGTGTGTGAAAAAAAATGAAGCGTAAATTTTATGTCAGCGCATCACTAAGTCCAGCATGGGTGAACAAAGTGAAGCACATAATGAATGTATTCCCCCACCTTAAAGTAATTACAAAACACCATGTTGTGAGCAATTACTTTAAGGTAGAAAAATGATAAATTCCATGTGATAGGGTCAAGAGATCTTATTTGGAAATCCCTATGTTAATGGTATTTTCCAAATGAAGCTACCTCATGATAAGGGGTTGTCCCCAATACAATACAACAAACAACACAAAATATGAACACATAAGGGATCCACAGATCCCAGGTCAATATACATCTTTTCTACCATAATAGAAATGAGCTCGAAACTGATTGCATTCCCCAAACAGTCGTGTAACAACGAACACAATGAAATAATGACGCATAGAGAGGAAAAAAAAACATTTGGGTCAACATAGAAGAGACCTAAATGTATCAATGCCTTGCATCGTCCCCAAAAGGAAAACACAAGATTAAAAAAAAAGACAATGTTCACAACATAAAGAAGAATGAAGATAAAAATAGAAGAATGTTATGATAGGTTTTTTTTCTTTGTATCCCTACACCAACAAAGCAACAAGGGCCATTCAAAGAAAACTCACAAACCAAAAGAAATTCCAAGCAACACAACATGGGAGATCACATCATGTGCAAGAAAACACAAAGAACACATAAAACAAACAAAAAGAGGTATTGCACATGCAGTCCAATCTAAATCAAATCATTTGCATCAAAATATTGCTCATCGTATATGGAAGGCAGACAACTAGCCAAAGGGATGACAACAAGTATCATACTAGGAGCATCACTAGGTTCAACATGTGGTGAGTCACTCTCATCAAGAGGATCATCACAGTTTCCCCCATCTAAATCTATAGACTTTGAGAACAACAAACATAGTTTGTTATGTACTTGCTCATCAAGTTTAGCCTCTTCATCCTCATCATCCAAGTTTATCACAATGGGTGGCTTAATGAAAATTTCAATTGTATGTTCTTGTTGTTGAATGAACAAGAAAAATGAGAGGGGAGTAAATTAGTTGTATCAAATTAAAATATTAAAACCCTCAACAGTAATTAGATCCACATGCATTCATTAAACCCTTAATTTGTTATAATGTTTAAACATGAAAAGCAGATAATAGAAATTGAAACAACCAACACCATACACAAAATAAAACCATGTTTATGTGGAAAATGTTAGAATCCAAGATCACCTGCATGCAAAGGGATACCTGTCACATGCAAAAGACATTTAGAACCAAAGAAGATGTTCTATAACCTCAAAGTAAAAATGCATTAAGAGAATCAATTATTACAAAGAGATCAATCCTTATGAAGGAGATCAAGAAACCCTAAAAGGGTAACCCTAAATGAAACCCTAGTGTGCACACTTAGTAATTAATCAATTATTAATGTGCCTAAGTTTAGCTTAAGCAACTAAAGGAATAAATGACTTAATTAATTAACCAGTATGATATAATTAATTAAGCATAATAACTTATTACTCTAACACCCCCTTAAGATGAACTTAGGAAGAAGCTAAAACACTAGAATAAGATGCATGAAAGCAAAGATGGGTCCCAGCAACTAGGCCTAATCAGGTACCCATTTACAAATGCAAAAATGAGGTAGAGAAGGAAAAACCTAGTGGGACAAAACCTCCCTACAATGAGATGGCATGCTGCAAAGAAGCACTGGAAGAACTCTGTAGAGTAACACTGGAACCTGATACTGGCAAGCAAGGAAAGATTCTTCTATTTACTATTGAAACCAGATAAGAGTCATTGATTGACTCAAGGAATCATGATAAAGCAACAGCAGACCCGATGCCACGGAACACTCGAAAACTCCAAACGAGAACAACCCTGGAATCTATGAAGCAGCAAGTGATTATTGAATGATTTATTACTAAAAATGAAGTGCAAAGATGCAAGATGCACCCTCCCAACTGCCAAAACATCCAAGTAATCTCCAAACAATCCATCGGGCCAAATCTAGACTAAGCGATCAACTTGGGATAGATAAAGAAAAAGTGCGTCGACAGCAACATAGAGCTCCTCAATACCTTTCCAACGCCGCAAAGATAATGAAAATCAGAGATCGTGGCAAAAAGTTATGAGCTCGAGACTGAAAATAGCTCCTCTAACTTCAACTAGCTGTATAATGCACCAATAGAAAAATGAAGTGATGAAACCTATACCACTGGAAAGTTGACAGAAGCGGTTTTCTGATGATATCTCATTTTCCAAAAAATGATATCGTATGCCCAAGTTACGGCCTCTGGAAAAAAAACTCCAAAAGGGGGAAAATAACCAGTGCGCATTAAATTATTGACGGTCATACGGCTGTCGCAAAGCAAAAATCTAAGCTTAAATTTGACAGCCAAATGGCCGTCAACGGATTTGCACAAGTGGGCTTATTTTGAAAAAATGTTTTTAAAAAAAACAATAAAAAAAATTTATAGATTTAATTTTTTTGTTTTAAAAAAAAAATAATAAAAAAAATTGAAGACCCATGTGGCAGGAAGGGTACACATGGTACCTTCCCTGCAGGGCAGTACTCCTACGCAGGCCTACGCAGGTACGGACCTGCGCAGGTACTTGCACAGGGTACTTTTGTACCCTTTACTTTTTAAAAAAAAACAATAAAGCTTTTACTTTTAAATTTTTTTCAAAACTTGTTTTTTTTCAAAAAATGATTTACATTAAAAAAATCTGTGAAATTTTTATGGTGCAGAAAAAAAATGATTTTTTTTTTTGACGAATTTTTTTACCTCGATCTGCATGCAGACGGCGAACAAGGTCGTACGGGCAAAAAAAATTGCCTTAGAAATCAATAGCTCAGATTTTGACGATTTCACAATCGATCTTAAGGTTTTGGGCCACTACGGACGCAATGGTGAGGTCCGTTTAGGCTGAAAATGCTCCAAAAAAATTGGCTACCCCCAGATCTTGCAAAAAGGATGCCTGTGGAAACCCTTACATTAGAAACTCACTGAAAGGCCATATCTTCAGATCACGAACATGCAGCTGGACGTCTAGAGCTCTGATACCATATTAGAATCCAAGATCACCTACATGCAAAGGGATACCTATCACATGCAAAAGACATGCAGAACCAAAGAAGATGTTCTATAACCTCAAAGTAAAAATGCATTAAGAGAATTAATTATTACAAAGAGATCAATCCTTATGAAGGAGATCAAGAAACCCTAAAAGGGAAACCCTAAATGAAACCCTAGTGTGCACACTTAATAATTAATCAATTATTAATGTGTCTAAGTTTAGCTTAAGCAACTAAAGGAATAGGTGACTTAATTAATTAACCAGTATGATATAATTAATTAAGCATAATAACTTATTACTCTAACAGAAAATTCTAAAAGGGAAAAACCACGGTGAGGATTAGCTCACAATATAAATAATTGCAAAACTGATACAAGGAGGCTCACTTCCAGAATAGGATGAACTATCCAAAAATACTTATAGCCTGGGCTCACTGCTAGGATAGAAAGAAGAAAAGAAGATAGAATGTTACACAAAGAACATGATCTCAATGCAACAGAGATTCCACCACAATAGCTCCAATAACAATCGTAGCCTTCAAGAGATCAAGATACCTCAGCTCACTGCATTCAGCAATCTTGCATTATAGCTCACACTGCATTTCACACTTCTACACTTAATTTCACATCACAACACTCAAATCTATTCCACACTCCATCTCACAATAACTCACCTTGCATTTATACCATCCATAACTTGAAAAACATCTTCAAGTCAGCTACACTCACCTTACACTTTACAAATTCAAAATAGGTCGGCACTAAACATCATTGTAGTGGATAGGAACAAAAGTGGACCAATATAAAATTTAATTGGGACCCAAATCAACTCTCACACACCATGCTATGCCTTTATTAATGTTTAACCATATTTGAATGTAGTTTAAACACCATGTCGGTCATTACCCATGCAAACACCATCAAATTTTGAATTGCATGCTTCCTCAAATCCAAAGACAACCTGCGAACCACACACCATGCTTCATCATGATCTAGAATATTCCTCTATCACCATAAAATTCATCAAAATCCTTCACAACAAATTGTGCCTTCAAAATGTACACAGCTTGTACACTCAGACTATACTACCAAATACTACAACTCTAAAATCCATCTTTTGGAGCACCAAACCACGAATCCTCTTGACACTGGCAAGAGATCAACACTGTCAGCATACCTTCATAATTGTAAGACCTGAAGAACAACTGTAGAGAAATGCAAAACAAAAACATTTCTCCCAGACACCTCTATAAGCAACACTGCAAAGCCAATTCACACACTGGTGAACATAACTTCATCTGACCATTGATCCAGAAGCCAAAATTTTGGATATAGAAACTCTGAACACCTCTATCCAACATATCTAAACCACAAAAGTAGATCTTCAACCCAAAAGAAATGTGAAGAAAAACCAAAACACCTCTACAAACTAGAATACCTCTACAACATTTTGTATCCTCATTTTATCAATTTTCTCAATATCCTCGACATCTAAACCATAAAGAGAAGCTTATCAAAGCAACACCAGAGGTTAACATCAGCAACTTAATTGATGACATGTTCATAATGCAACTAATAAAAGAAACAATCTCTCTCAACCATTGCACAACTATCAAACTACCACAAATAACAACACAAGCTCGTTGACATCAATGACAACACCTTCATACTTGCAAAAATATCCCCCTTTGTCATTAATGGCAATACAAGATGTGAAAATCCATCAAAGACAACATACATAATATTCCTTCACTCTCTCTATCTCTCCCCCTTTCAACTTTTCCTTTTTCACATGACATCTCTCTCTCCTATATAAACAAAAAACTTCACATGGATTCTCTCTCTCCCCCTTTGACATCAATGGAAAAGGATAAAATATTTTGCATTGTTCTCTCCCTTTGACATAGAACCAAGATACTTGTAACTGCTCTGAATACTCCCCGTTAAGAGTACACACCAATCAACTCACTATAAAATGACAACATATATTCCATACTACAACAATGTCACTACCTACTCCCCCTGAGAGGTAGCCACCAACATCAGTCCAGACAAGGAATGAATCCATAGATCCACTAGACTAATGCATCTCCATATGCATCTAGTTCAAAGGAGGGGAAATAACCCCCAACTTCTCTAGAAGATACTATAAAGTATCCTAAAGAAGAGCCTAAGAAGAGCCTTAGTAAATATGTCAGAAATTTGATCCTTTGTAGGTACATATTCAAGCTTCACTTCATTCTCTGCAACCTTATCTCTCAAAAAGTGATACCTAATTGATATATTCTTTGTCCTTAAATGCATCACTAGATTCTTTGAAATATTAATTGCACTTGTATTATCACAAAAGGTACAAATAGGCTCATCATACACCACTCTGATATCCTTCAATGTCTATCTCATCCACAATACTGAGCTGTGTAGCAAGATGTTGTTGCAATATACTTGAACCATAGATTTTTGGGTTCCTATGTACTTCTCTAGCTCTTCTAGGGTTTTTCACCTAAAAGGAGAGAGATAGAACCAAAAATGCTAAGGGTTCATTAAAATTAAGATGTGTATAATGTTACTAAGGATAAGTGAGATGGTCTAAGTGCAGCTAAGCTATGAAATTGATCGAATATGAATGTGAAACCTAAGAAACAAATAATGTTTGAAAACACATTGTGTAATACAGTAATGAACTAGAGATGAATGCAAAGCTTAACAGAAATGAATAAAACTGGAAGTGTGTACCTGAGATATGGATGAGGACTAGAAATGACTTTTGGAATGTTGTTGATGATGTTTTTTAGGCCTAGAGGGACTCATTCACCATTCTGGGTGAATTAGTCCTAGTTCTAGTAAACTGAGCCAGAATCTGTTTCTGTCAAAAGGGTGTCAGAAAATGCAGAAAACACAAAATTGCCCTAGAAATGGGACTCATTCACCACCTATGGTGAATGATTCCACTTTTTAATTTCTAAATATTCAAGAGTGGATTATAGAGCTTTCGATCTACACTTTGATGTTCTACAGGTGTCCACTTTTGAAACTCTGATTTACGGGTCTGAAAATGAAATTTTGTTGATTCTTTGACTTGTTGAATGAAGAGAGGACTTTAACAACCTTGCAACTTGATCTTCAATGATTTCTTATCTTCCAATAGACCTAGATCTACAAACACACAAGAAGAGAAGAAGAAAATGTTGATTGTTAGGGCATGGGGGTTTGCCTTGGTCAAACCTCGTTTAGGTAATTAAACCAAAATGATGAAAGAATAGAATGAAACATGCAATGATGAAATAGATTACCTTTCCATGATTTATCTTGAAATTCTACAACAAAACATGTAGAATTTTCCCTTGAATATCTTAGGAAGATAAATTAATGACTTGCAATGTGAAAGCCCTAACTTACTTGACTTGTTGAATGAATAATGTGAATGAGTTATGAGATTAAGAGATGAATGAGAGATGTAAAATGAGGAGAAAAACACTTATTTATACACACGTGTGCCTTAGTTACCCTTTCATACCTCATCACAGGTCGACATCAAGTGATTTTTGAAAAAACCCAAAAGGAATTTTGAAATATTTTGAATTTGGGGCCAAGGGGGACTCATTCGCCACCCATGGCAAATGGGTTCCACCTAGGACCTGAAAATAGGTGTCGGGAACTAAGTTGTATTTAATGTTTTTTGTCAGGTTAACATTCAAAAATACACTTAATTAAGACATATGAGGGCATAAAAGGACCAAATAAAGCATAAGAAAGGGATAAATAGTCAAGTTATGCCTAGAAAAGCGTGAAATCTTGTTACAAGACTTTACAACACTTTAAAATAGGACTTGTTTAATGATGAAAAGGTGATTTTTAGGTGAATTGTAATGAATAGAGTCTAGAAGAATGTAGAAATGTCTTACAACACTTCACAACACCTTCACAAGATGTCGTTAAAAGAATTTATTTTTTAATTTGCAAGGGTCCAAGACCTAGTGTGGACGCATAGAATGTCTCACAACACCTGAATCAAGGCCTCATTAAGTCCAATTTATCATAAATTAATCCCATATCAAGCAAAGGGTATTTTTTTCTATGGCACAATACTCAAGCTCTGTAGTAGAGAAAGAAACAAAATCTTGTTTATTGCTTAGTCATGATACCAATCTACATCCAAGAAATAAGGCACCACCACTTGTAATTTTCTTGTCATCCACACAACTAGCCCAATCTACATCTATGTAAGAACTCAATGTGAAATCAGTATCCTTAGGATACCACAAGCCATAATCTGAAGTTCCCTTCAAATATTTGAATATCGTCTTCACTATTACAACATGTGTTTCTTTAGGATCTTCTTGAAATCTAGCCACAATACAAACTACATGCATGATATTTGGTCTAACAGTTAGGTATAGTATTCCACCAATCATAGATGTATACTTTCTCTAATCAGCCTTAGGGGATTCATCATCCTTACTCAGTTTGCAACCAATAACCATAGGAGTGCATATTGGTTTGGAGTCTTCCATTCCTAATTTCTTCAACATTTATTTAACATACTTTGATTTTGAAATGAATATGCCTTTAGATATTTGATTTATTTGTAGCCCAAGGAAGAAATTTATCTCCCCAAACATAGACATCTCTTCTGCAAATTTCCTTCTCATAACTTCATTACCTCCAAAAATTATGTCATTAGCAATACAACTACTATCAAGATTCGATCTTCCTCAACCTTAAAGTAGAGATTATTATCTACAATACCCTTATTGAATCCTTATTGTATCAAATATCTTTCCAACCTTGCATACCAAGCTCTAGGAGCTTTCTTCAATCTATACAATGCCTTCTTCAATTTGCAGACTATATTAGGTTTATCTGACAATTCAAATCCTTCTAGTTGTTCCATGTAAATTTCTTCCATTTCTCCATTCAAGAAAGCAAACTTCACATCCATTTGATAAACTTTAAAGTCTTTGTGTGCTGCAAAATCCAAAAACATCTTGATTGCTTCCATTCTAGCCACCAGAGCAAATGTCTCCTCAAAGTCTATTCCTTCAACTTGTGCATATCCCTTACACACAATCCTTGCCTTGTCTCTCACCACTTCTCCATTCTCATTCAGCTTGTTTTTTAATACCCTCTTAGTTCCAATAATGTTTTTATTTTTAGGTCTAGAAACAAGTTCCCAAGTCTGATTCTTCTCAATTTGCATAAGTTCATCTTCCATTCCTTTCATTCAATGTTCATCTTTGAATGCCTCACTTATTGTTTTAGGTTAAAATTTAGAAATTAAACATAGATTCACCTTTTCTTCAGCAACTCTTCTTATTTTCAACGCACCTTTGCTTTTGCTCCAATAAACTATTTTTTAGAATGATTTCTCTATACATACTTAGGGGTCTTTTTCGGAGCTTCTTCCTCTTCATTTTGTACTTCTTTTTCCTTAGCTTTTTCTTCTTCTTCTTCTCCACAAGTAGGTTCATCTTACTCATACCCATCTATTACCATCGAATTCCTCAAATCTTCATCAACCTTGATACTTGCACTTTCAACAATCCTTCTTATCCTTTTGTTGTAACATTTGTAAGCTTTGTTTTTAGTAGAATATCCAAGGAAGATTCCTTCATTATACCTTGCATCAAAATTTTCTAAGTTTTCATCATCTCTTCTGATATAGCATTTTCTTCCAAACATTCTAAATTACTTGACAGTAGGGATCCTTCCATACCACAACTCATAGGGATTCTTTATGTTGTTAGGTCTTGCTTGAACTTTGTTAGTATGTAAACAGTAGTATGAATTTCTTCTCTCCATTAGACTTTCAATAGGTTAGCTTCTTTCATCATAGCCCTTTCAGCTTCTTGAATAATCCTATTTTTCCTTTCAACCACTCCATTTTGTTGAGGATTCCTAGGGGCAGACAAGTGCCTTTTATGCTATGATTCTCACAAAACATGTTAAATTCATTGGAGGTGAACTCTCCACCTCTATCAGACCTCAAACATTTGATGTTCAAATCCATCTCATTCTCGACCATATTTTTGAATGCTTTAAATCTATCTAGGGCTTCATATTTTTCTCTAAGAAAATTAAACCATGTCATTCTAGAATAATCATCAATCAAAAGCATGAAATACCTGTCACCTTGAAGAATTCTCACTCTTGTAGGACCACAAAGGTCTGTGTGTACTAATTCCAACAATCCAGGAGAAGATTGTTCCTTTCCCTTGAAACTACGTCTTGTTTGTTTTCCAAATTGATAGTCTCTGTAAATAGCATTGATAGGCTTTGTAATCCTTGGCAGATCTCTCACTGCTTGAACTAAACTGATTCTAACCAAGTTATCAAAATTTATGTGACACAATCTCCTATGCTATAACCTGCTAGCATTAATCTGGGTCATAAAATAGTGACCATCAACACCCTTTCAAGTTGATAGGTATTTTCATTTTTCCTCTTTCCAACAGCAATCATAGTTTTTGACCCTTTTCCGATTTCACATCCATCATCGTAAAACATAAGATTGTATCCTTTGCTACACATTTTTCCAACACTCAATAGGTCATGCCTTAAACCTTTAACATAGTAATCATCGTCAGTATTATGCTTTCCATCAAAACTTATTCAACCCATTCCACAAATCTTAGCACCTGAATCATCTCCAAATTTAACAAGTCCTCAATCATATTTTTCAATTTTAACAAACTTACTCATGTCTCCAATCATGTGATTTGAGAAACCATTTTCAATAAACCAATAGTTCTTGTCCTATCTAAAATGAAAAGAAGATACCAAAGTACCTCCAGTTTTATCATTTTTCTCTGGAACACTTTCCTTCACACAACTTTCCAAGTTAGCAGAGCCAGATTCATCTTTCAAAGCTAAGAACAAACATTCATTATCATCAGCATCTCCATAATCAAATTTATCATCAGAAATACCAGTATCTTCTCTAACATAATATCTTTTTTTATCATTTCTCCTTTTTTTTCCTTGTTCTTATTATTCACAATTATGTTTGGACATCTCAAAGCATAGTGACATATATTTCCACAACTAAAACATTTGAAAGGTAATTTACCTTTGTACTTACCAGTGCCCTTTTTCATTCTTCTTACAAAGTTGGCTTCCACATCATCAAGATCATCTCCGTCTAAATCTTCAATTTTTTCTTATTTTCTAGTCTTGAAAGTAGTCTCCACTTTTGCACCATTTTTCAGACCAATTTTTCTCATTTCAAATGAAGTTAGTGTGCCAAACAACTGATCTCTAGTGTAGATATTAAAATTTACAACTTCCTCAATAGCAAAAACCTTTTCACTATAAGAATCAAGAAGATTTATGAGAATTTTCTTTACCACTTTAGGTTCTTTGACTTGTGCACCAAGAGGTCTCCCATAGCACTTACTAGCTCATCAACCCTCTGCATGTAACTTGTAATTGTTTCATCTCCAAACATTCGCAAAGTCTCAAATTGTGTCTTCAAATTCTACAACTTAGCTTGTTTAACCTTATCATCTCCTTCATAAATACTTTCTAGCTTATCCTAAACTTCTTTAGCAATTTTTAGATCCAAAACTTTCACTAATTCAGTATGTGCAAGACTACTCAAAAGAACAAACCTTGTCTTACCATCTATTTCATAGGCCTTGATTTCATCACTTGTGCTTGGTCCATTTGTAGGTATTGTTGTGTGGTCTCACAACATGCCCCATTTTGCTACTTGGAAAAATGTGGACTCCCTTTTTTCTTGCTTCCTTTCATTTTCATTTGCTTCGGAGTTGCTCTGCAGTTTGGTCAAATGTCGGCTTCATTTTCAATTTGCTCGGTCTTTGTATTATCCTTATTTTTTCTTGGATTCGGTCTTCTATTCTTTTCATGGAATTTAATATTTTTCTCAAAAACTAGAATCGCATAGTTGTGGTTGTATCAAGTGAGTTGCATCTTCAGTTGATCCTAGCCCCGTCCGGTAAGTCATCAACCAAAAGTGTTAATCTTGATAATACCATTTTCTTTTACTGGAGTCTAGTAGTTTTTATTTCATTTCCTTTATTCAGAACTCAGAAACTGGAGATTTTGTTTTTCAATGTTTTAATCATTTTTATTCTTTTTGATCTTTCTTGAACCTAGTTCCCGGTCTTTTCTTTTGTTCTGATTTTTTCTCAAGCTTGGAGGTAAGCACCCTGATTCCCAGTATTTCTTCTCAAAAGTTGGTACCGAAAGTTTTAATCTCAGTGATCACAAATTGATCACATATCTCAATGGCTTATGCCTCACAAAAATCAAAGTGACACCAGAGTGCCACGTAAGATTGTCACGTCGTCTTTCTCCTCTAGTAGCGAGCCCACGCAGAAATCTAGGCATTTGTAATTTGAACCCTAATTCATAATGATTAAACCTTTATTTCAGAAATTAATGCATTATAACAAGTAATTAATAAAGGTGGTGAAATACTCCCATACTTGGCACCACCTTAAGCATTCAATTGCTTTCATAACACTTCACTTTGCATCATGCTACGAATTTACAAAGGACATTGAACGAAAGAAATAATACTAGCGTGCAAGGAGAGGTAAATTTCAAGAAACTGAGAACACGTCTACGTAGGGTTTTGAAGCTCTATTCTAAAAAGATTGTCATTGTCAACCAAAACTAGGTATGTTTCAGATAACTGATATTATGTTACTTATTTTCACGCATGAAAATCTCAAAAAATGGTATTTCCCTTTGGAAATTGAAGTGTTGATTATATTTTTTTATTCGAATTTAGCTAAAAGGTAAATTGAAAGTTATGAAATTATAAGAAATTTGGTTAAATTTAACCCTAACTTGCACAGAAGACACACATTTGAAAATGCAAAACACACCAACAAAAATGAGTACTTCTGACACAAGAGTAGAAGAGGAATTTAAATATTGCAGTTCACAAGCCATACCAATTAGCGTGATAGTTACAGATACACATATGGGGTGGTCTTCTGATGTTGAAATTTGCACTCGAGTACGATAGGAAAATGCTTCTCAATGTACCAAAAATGTTACAGCAAGTGGGTTATTTTTAGCAGGAGGGTTTTCTCCAGCAATGGAGGCCCCTAAATTGGTCATGGAATGTATAAATCATTACAACCCAGATAAAATAATTATTGAGGAGGGAAGAACTTACATAGATATTTCCCATAAAGGAATTATATACACATTTGGGCTTCCTATTTTCACCCAGATGTATAATATTGATATGAGGGTGAAAGCCAAAACTTATCAAAGTGTTGAAGAGCGCAATAGAGAAATTATGAATACCCAATGGTGCCAAGAGCCAATTATAAAACAGAAAAAAGCAATTCTAAGGTCTATGTTCAACCAAGATATTCAAGATGTTATAACCATGTTGAGCAAGATAGCTGGGTTGCGAGATGCCAATAAATTTGAACCTTGGATGTTTGTGATAATATCCAAACTGATGAGTAATCATGTGCAAATTCATTGGGGAAATTTTATCAGTGACAAATTGCATGAACAGATAACTGCATTTCCCAAAACCAAATGTTTCTACATGTCTTCATATGTGATCTATTCCTACACCATGAGGGAAAGTAAACAAGGGTTGAAGAAAATTGGTACTCTAGGCAGACAAGTTGGAAATAGTTTAATATATGCTCATTTACCCCAAATCACTATCCACATATACAAAGAGCATTACAGAAGGGTTAATGATGTGTTCTCTATGAAGTTGTTCAAAACAATGGAAGGTGAAAAATCCAAAAGACTGTCATTAGAGGCACAAAGTGTGTTATCAGAATGATGGGAGGCTGGTATATTCAATTCCCCACTTTCTCCTACATTAGGATGGAAGGGTTTGATGGACATCCTTTCATGTTGTCTAGGTATCCTATAGAGAAAATTGTGTTATTAGAATTGGTGAGACAATTAAAATCATCTCAGGCTCTTTAGAGCAAGGCTCGTAAGAAGGCTTCCTTCAAATTTCCTATTGTGATAGGGAATTATAAATGCAATGCAATCAAGACAACTGACTTGTGTGAAGAAGAGCTAAAAAACATATAATTTTGAATATTTTCCACTTCAAAGAATGTATTATTATATTGAAGGGAATATTTCCAAGAGCATAGTTGGTTACTGTGCTCATGTCCAACACCTAGAATATTATTGGCTTAATTGTGAAGATGAGCACAAAGTAAGGAAAAGAAATTATGAAAGATTGTCCTTAAGATCTGCTCAGATTCTTATGCTTCGTGATATTCCAAATCAGTTGGAAGAGGATGATGGAGAAGTGTTGAATAGAGCTTATAATGAAGATAGAGTGTATGATGAACCTATCCCAGACCCAAAGTATGAGGGTGAGGAAATGGCATCAATTGATGAGTTATCTGCACTAGTTCTGTTACACACTCAACACTAGATAAATAATTTATGTAAAGCTTTAAAAGAGAAAGGAATTGAACCCATGTTCTTAGAAGATAAAAGAAGAAAACAAGGAAATGAAACTGCATTTGAGAGTGGGGAACCTACCAAGAAGAAAAGGAAAACTAGTAAAGAGGCTCCTGGTATAAGAATAGAAGAGAAAACCCCTGAGGCTTCAAGTCAGGGAGTTTCATTAAAGCCAGCTAATAAGCAGAAAGATGCAAAATCAAGTAAAGATAAATCAAAAGTAAGACCTAAAGGTGCATCTTCCTCTACAGCAAATCCAAGGACTAAACCTACCATTGATGAAGAGGTAGAAGTAATAGAAAATGTTGGTGCACAAACAAGGTCTGCTTCTCAGAGAGCTACAACATTATTTACTTCTCCTCCCTCTATTAATATGGCTAATGTGAAACAAGCACTAGGAGGAACTCATATGGTTTTGGAGGAAATTTCTAAGGAAAATGAAGCTAGAATTAAAGAACAAATGGATAGATGGGGTGCCATGTGGGAAAAGGTAAAAGAAAGATAAACCCATGGTACAACCAGTGATAGAATAAATTCCAAATATAGGGTCCACTCCTACGAATACTAAAGAAGAAGAATTAATACAAGGAAATATAATTTCAAGGAAAGAAGTTTCATTGCCAGAAAAATGGAAGAAACAATTGAAATGGGAAGGTGACATGTTGATACAATGTATAGAAGGATTTGAAAAATTCATCGTGGAATGTAGAAAATTGTTTGATAAAGATCAAGACTTTATTGAAATGCTAGCACGTCAAAGTTGTGATCCCCAAACGTTGGGACAAGAGGGTAAAGAAGCTAAAGCCTTCAAGGAATGGATTGAAAGGATAAATAGAGACCCTATTCAGTTGTTAACTCAGGAGGTCATTGATGAGATTATACAGTGTAGGAACACCATAGCTAGATATGAGACAAACAAAGTGCAAAGGAACACTAATATACTCCAGGTATTAGAAGAATACAGTAGGCTTAAGCTCACTTGGAAGGAAATACAAGGGGTTTCAAAAGAACATATGCATCAAACATTCAATGCTTTATGAGAATATCAATTGAAGAAAGGTGAAGACAAGATCCCGAAGCGTGAGCCCTAAATGATGAAAGGAAGTACCGGATATCAGATACTGGAGGTGTCCCAAAAAAAAAAATTTTGCATTTGAGTTTTGCAGGTTGTTCCTGGTCCCACTAGATGTTTCATGTCTAGTATTCTAAATGGTGTCAATAGCTTTGATTCATGCAAAGTATTGTGTACGGAAGCTAGAAAGAGAAAAGTGTTGCTGCTAAGGAATTCAAAGCTTTGACTTCGTCTAGAATATTTTAATAACAGTTGGCTTATGCCACGTGCTACATTTTTATTTGCTATTTTTGATTCTCTGGATAAACTTTAAGTTTGAACTCTTGGGGCCTTGTTTCTATAAAAATTCATTTATTGCTTTATTTTTGTTTTAAGTTCAGAAATTTTGGATATCGAAAGATCCAAAACTTCTCTAAGTTTTGTTCTTTTTTCCTATTTTTTGAATCATTCCAGTCTAAAAACTTGTATGCGCGTAGATATTAATCAATATTGAAGCCAATTTGATAGCTACCTATCTCATGAATCTTTGTAGCTGGTTTTGTTAGTTCATCCGAACAAGAATGTGTGTTGTGTTATTTAAGGGTGCATGCAGAACCTACTCGGTGTCCAAACTAAAACCCCTCTCTTTAAAAGATCGCACCATTTTATATGTAGTTGTGAAGTAATCTGGTGAAGTATAAAGCGGTTTGCTTTCATTTGGTTAATTTTTTGGGGCATGCGTAGAGAATAATCGAGAGAAATTTTAATTTTCAATATTTTGTATGCTTTATTTTAGAATATATGTTTAAATTCTGGAAAATGTTTCAAAAAATAGATGAATGAATGGAAATTATTAAAAATATTTTTTTCCTATGAAATTGTTGAATGCTTAAAGCTAAATCTACTTAAGTGATAGCAAAATTGTTGATATTCATGAAGTATTATTTCAAATCTTTCGATTTCATGAAGTTATTTTATGATTGAATTGGAAATATTATGTAAAACGTTTATGATTCTTAAGGAGGCCAGAAAAAAACATATTCCCTTTGAGATTAACAGCAATATCACATCATAACATGAAGTGAACCTAGTACTGTCAAGACCTAACTATCAGAGACTTGGGGTTGAACTAAGCCAACATTTATCCTATCATACGAATCCCCTAGGGTTGTCTTTGGTTAAGTCTTTCAAGAAGGATAGGTTCTTCACAATTTTTCTGTGAAGAATTTATTCGCCTTGTTGTTATGAGTAACATCATCATCAACAGGTATGCTATATACAGTCTTTATTTCCTTGGCAACATAAAATCCAAGGTAAATCAAATAGCCTTCCACCTTCACTTTCAAAATACATATTCTATGCCATCAAACATAGGGATCTCCTTCTTGCTTTCCATCCCAAATATTCCTCAAGAGGTTAAGCCTTTCCTCAAGGAACCTTGCTTTGATACCAGATTTTGAATGAACAAGACAACTAAGAGGGTGAGTGAATCATTTGTATCAAATTAAAACATTAAAAACCTCAATAGTAATCAAATCCACATGCATTCATTAAACCCTTAATCTATTATAATGATTAAACATGAAAAGCATATAACAAAAACTGAAACAACCAACACCATACATAAAACAACACCAAATTTACATAGAAAACCCTAGAAGGGAAAAACCATGGTGAGGATTAGATCACAATATAAGTAATTGCAAAAATGGTACAAGGAGGATCACTACCAGAATAGGACGCATTGTCCAAAAAAACTCACAACCTAGGCTCACTTTTGGAATAGAAAGAAGAAAAGAAGATAGAATGTTACACAGAGAACACGATCTCAATGCAATAGATATTTCACAACAATAGCTCCAATAACACTCATAGCCTTCAAGAGATCAAGATATCACAGCTCACTACATTCAGCAATCTTGCATTATAGCTCGCACTAGATTTAACACTTATGCACTTAATTTCACATCACAACACTCTACTCTATTCCACACTCCATCTCACAATCAACTCACCTTGCATTTATACCATCCACAACTTGAAAACATCTTCAAGTCAGTTACACACAATTTACACTTTACAAATTCAAAAATAATCAACACTAAGCATTCCATATGGATAGGAATGAAAGTGGACCAATAAAAACTTAATTGGGACCCAAATCAACTCTCTCATGCATGCTACACTTTTATTAATGCTTAATCATATTTGAATGTAGTTAAATACCAGGTTGGCCATTACCTGTGCAAACACCATTAAACTTTGAATTACACACTTCCTCAAATCCAAAGACGGCTTTCAAACTACACACCATGCTTCATCATGATCTAGAATATTCCTCTATCACCCTAAAATTCATCAAAATCCTTCATTACAATTTGTGCCTTCAGAATGTACACAGCTTGCACACTCAGACTATACTGCCAAACACTACAACTCCAAAATCCATCTTCTAGAGCACCAAACCCCAAATCCTCTTAACACAGGAAAGAGATTAAAACCATAAAATACCTTTAGAATCACAAGACCTAAAGAACAACTATGGAGAAATGTGAAGCAAAAACATTTCTCCCAGACACCTCTGTAAGAAACACTACAAAACTATTCCACACTAGTGAACATAACTTCCTCTAACCATTGATCCAAAAGCAAAAATTTTGGATATAGAAACTTTGAACACCTCTATCCAACATATCCAAACCACACAATCAAATCTTCAACCCACAAGAAATGTGAAGCAAAAATAGAACACCTCTCCAAACCAGAATACCTTTACAACATCATGTTTCCTCATTTTATAAATTTTCTCAATATCCTCGATATCTAAACCATAAACAAAAGCTTATCAAAGTGACACCAAAGGTTAATATTAGCAACTTAACTAATGACAACATAATACAACTAATCAAAGCAACAAAATCTCTCAACCACTGCACAACTATCAAACTGTCACCAATGACAACACAAGCTTGTTGACATCAATGACAACACCTTCATACTTGCAACACTTGTTTCATAGTTTGTTTTAGTTGGGAAATGTAAGGATAATTTTCATTTTTTTGTGAAATTTGTAATTCATCTTGATTTTTTTGCATATGTGTTTGATCATCGGGTAATGTTTTGTTCATTTCTTCCAAGTGGCAAGCAATAGCACGATGTCTACGCCTATTCTCTTTAGCATTTTTATTTCTTCTTGTTCAGTTTTCAATTTTTGAGGCTGTAAGAGTGGGTTTCTCAACCATTGGTCTACTTTCTTCATTTAGGGGAGGAACTGAAGGGACCATCGAGGGTTGGGAAATTGATGTCTCCTTAGCTCTATATACTTGTTTTTTCCTTCGAAGGTACTATAGACACTCAAAATATCTTGATTGATATCATGCACTTGATTCACTAACTTTGATTCTTCCTTGATCATTTCTTTACTAACCAATTAATTGAATAATCTTTATTTAATTAATTCATCAAAATTCCTCCTTTAATTAAATAAATCAACTTTATTTAATCAAATCCTAATGTTCTCTCTTTGATTAAATAAATCAACTTTATTTAATTAAATACTAATGTTCTCTCTTTGATTAAATAAATCAACTTTATTTAATTAAATCCTAATATTCTTCATTTAATTGAATAAATCAAATTTATTTAATTAAATTACTAATCTTTCAATATTGTCTCATTTGATTTAAATAAATTCAAGCACTTAAATTAAATGTCACAATTAACTAAATTCATCTAAGTTAATTAATCCCAGATTAATTAGCTCCTAACACTAATCCTCAATTCCTCTAGCTTTTGCAAGTTGCACATGTAAATCAATTTATTTGATTTACTAATTCCCCCTATTTTCATTCAAATATGGCATATTCTTGGAATATTCCACTTATTTGAATTCTCCCTCCCAAAGGACTTTTGTCCTCCAACTCGGCATTAAAATCTCTTACATGTCCTCTCCTTGATCCAACTTGGCATTAATTCCTCTTACACAAGTCACCTCTTCAAATTCAAATTTCACCTACATGCATTTAACATGCACATTGTTCAAAATGTGCTCCACTCTCCTTCATTAGCATGTTGACAAGTGGCACAATGCCATTGGTCCCTTCTTTAATCCCACATTCATCCTATTCTTCATTTTTCAAGCCTTCTTCATTATAAATAGAGGCCTTCTCTATTGATTTGGGATCCACAAGTTTATGCAAGCTCATTATCCACAATCTTGGGCATTTGAATCCACAACTCATTGCAAGTTAGCATAGAATTTATCATCCATAGCTAGGTTATTGGCATTTTGCATCAAGAATCGCATATCCATCCAAGAGCTTATCAAGGGGTTGGGAAAGGGCTACTTTCCACATCAAAGTAGCACCAATCCACTATGGGATAGGGTTGAACATGCTTTACATGCTTACAATTAGTCTCTTTGGTATTTCATTGCTTTGTTTGCATTATTTAGCATGATTCAATATCTCATAGGAGTACTTAGTTTGTTTTGTTTAACTTGACCCATATGATAATGTTTGTCAAAGTTTAACATTTTGCATATTATGTGCTTATAGGTACAAATGGAATCATGTGATTGTCTCTTGGTCTTTTATATGATATAGGTGGAGGAACTGCAACATAGATAACTTGTTTACTTGGAAGAATGTTTTCTTGAAACATGGGTTCATCTACAACTTGTGGGTGGGAGGAACAACCATAACCCTATCATTTTCTAGAATATTGCTAAGGGATAACTTTGTTATGCACTTTTCCTTGAACTTTTGATATGATATGAAAAATAAATCCTTGCGAGGTTTATAGGTTCCATACGTTGAGGTTAGAAATAGTCTGATGAAAATTTTTCACAAGAAGACAAAGAATTAAACCCACTACGATGAACTATAAATATTTGGTTTTCGAATGAGAACTTTATGCACTTGTGGATAACTGACGAGATGACATTCATGGAGCATAGCCATGGATAACCTACCTTCACATGGAATTGGTCTGACATTGGGATGATGGAGAATGATACATCTAGTTGTTTTGGTTCAACTTTAAGTGGAAGAGTGATGGAACCTATCATAGGGTGAGAAAAAAAATCATGAGTTTTTAACCATACCTTTGATTGTTCTAAGAATCTTGATAAAAACTCATGCACATACAAGAACTCCTCAGTGATCACACTCTCTAAACACATAGGATCAATGAGTATTCCTTATGTATTTTTATCATTAATACATCCAATGATACAGAGAGGACCATCAAATGCATGTATAGATGCATCGATATGTGTGAAATCAATGTCAAGTAACAAAGTGGTTTGGCCCTTATGAGGTTGAACAACTATTAGAGAAATCAAGTTATCTAGACCGTCCTCATCATTATTCTTATCATCACAAGCTTGCCAAAATTTGGATGTATGATTTTCCATTGGGTTTGTGAAAAAGTTTATTTTGATTTGGTTGAGCAATAGACATGTTTCCTTTATCATTAACATCATCCAACCAGATGTAATTAGATTCAATGAGGTCTTGCATTTGATTTTTAAGACACATGCATCATTTTGTACCATGTCCATGTGTACAATGATATTGAAAAAATTATTTTGGGTTGAAATTTGGAGATAATGGTTTTGTTGTGTCCACAGGTATAATCAGAGGTAATTGGATTAAGTTCTTGCTCAAAATTTACATGATCGAATAAAGGGAGTCAAGCAATTGGGTAAATTGTTTATCTCTCAGCCTAAATTGATAGGAGTTGAAATTATGGTTGTGACTTGTGGCTCAATGCGGTTGGTTGTTTGAGGTGGTCTTATCTTGATAAATTTATAGCTTTGCTTCTTGAATGGTTGATAGTTGTTTTGAGGTATAGATTCAAATCGCTCAATAGGATTCGATGAAGATTTTTCTTCATATTGACTAACTAAATTATGATAATCACAAAGAGTCGTACACAAGTGTGTAAAGGATAGGTATTTCATAAACATCTTATCCCTAATTCCAAGTTGCAAATTCCCTACTAACACTCTTTGAACATCAACATCAGGAAGAGTGTAATTGATTTGTGAGTAGAGTAACTGATATCGTCCTATGAAGTTAATTACTTTTTTTTCCTTGTTTGCATTGCACTAAATAAATTAATATAATTTTAAGACCAATGTTTTCTTGGAAGTGTTGGAGGAATGCATCAACAAGTTAATTAAATGAATGTATTAAGTCATTCAGAAATGAGAAAAACCATCCCAAGGCCATGTCTTTCAATGACCTAGGAAAGAGTTTAGCTAAGAGCTTATCTTCAAAGATGAAGTCACCACATAATATTCTATAAGTTGATATATGACTATTAGGATCTTCTTTTCCATTGTACTTCTCAAATTGAGGAATCTCTATGTTTTGCGGCATAGGTGTTTTCAAGATTTCAAGTGACAATGGGCTCCTTTTGACATATTGCAATGGTTTTCCATTTTGATTTTGATTTGATGTGGAGATTTGTTATTGAAGTGATATCATGTTTTTAAAAAGTTGGTTTATGATTGATTCATTATTTGACATGTTTTGAGAATGTGATGAATATGGTGGCCTTGTGTAAGTGCTTGGTGGACTACTATATTGAAATTTATAAGAGGTGATGAATATTGAGGTGTCACATGTGATGTCATGAAGCTATAAGGATTCCCACTAGAAATCCCTAAGCTTGGAGTTATGTCATTGGTTTGTTGTATCGTTGAACCTACAATTGGTAACATGAATGTAGGAATAGAGGTTACAGTTGTGGGGAGGGAGATTTGGCTTCCTTCTAGGTTTTGAGGGTATCCTAATGCTTAAGCGTGACTATCCATCATAGGGATGTTAACATCAACTATATGGGCTAGACTATGCAAAACCTCAAATCCTTGGGCATCATTGATCAATTTCCTTAAGTTATCCACTATATGCATTGTAATGTCCCACTATGGATTTAGTGCTTAAGTAGTATCAAAATCCCTCTAAGTCTTTGCATCTAATTGTTTTAGTTTATCTTCAGGAAATGGGTAGTAGCAATCTCAACATCCATAAAGGTGCTTGTTTGTGAATTTTTCATGGGTATGGTAGGATTAGGGATAGAGTCCAAAATGGGTTGGGTATTGCTAATACCTTACATGAAAGAGTTGGAGGACTCAGGATCCACAGTGGATGTAACAATAGTGCGAGATTCCATAAGTTTGCAACTATGTCTCATCAAAGTATTAGTAATAGGACACCAAGTTGCGAAGCTCATGTGAGTTTCAAAACACTAGGTATTCCCACTATGAACACTAAATTGCCAAATATTCACAACAAAACACTCATAAGAAAAAATCATAAAAAATAGACAGAAACACATAAAAGGAGATCTAATACAAATTTGAGCTTAAAATAGTTGGATCAAGTTGCCCAGGGTGACTATGTCCTACACAGGTTGCTACAAATTTCAAAGTTTAGTTGTTTGTTATATTGTTTAAGGTTTTTAGGTTTGTGTGTATACAAGTCTATCAATTAATTTTTTCCAAAATTTACCCAATTTTATAATTGTGTAATTCAAAATTCAAGTATGCAACAACTTGCAAAATTTTCAAGCAATAAAAGACAATTGTAAATGCAATATCTAGATCTAAGATGCAAAAATTGACTAATATACCAATATCTGAAAATGATTATGTTAATGCATTTTTTTACTTTTTGAGGTATATGCAAGATTCCTAAATGAATGCAATGAACACTTTGAGATTTGTTTTCAAATTTAAATGACCTAATGCATATTTGTAAATAAAATTGGAATTTATATCTAACTTAAGATGACTAAAATTAACCCTATTGCAACCTATATTACAATATGATATGCAATTTTTTGAATTTGTATGCCTCTTATGATGCAAAAATGAATTCCTAAATGAATAATGCAATGATAAACCTAGATTTAGGATGAATTTCTACATATTTCAAAAGGTTTATGATGTTAAAATGTTGGGTTCACTAAAATGAAATGAAGAAAAAGTGGGTGGATGGTGAACCTAGGGATTTTCACTCTAGGGTTTTAGGGGTACTTTTCCTCATTTCATTTAGAATGTTTGTGGTAGTGGGGATTTGATGAATTTGGACAAAGTATAAGACTGAATTACAACCTCAAAGGTGAGTCAACTTTCCCTTGACCAAACTTGGGATGGATTTTGGAATTAAATGCAATGAAATGAATAGGTTAATGATGTAAATAACTATTTTGATTTAAAAACAGTAAAATCCAAAATGTCACAGACAAATTCAGACTTCAAAAATAGTTTGAACAAAGTTTTGTGCACCTTTGCTATGAATTTGAAGATGATTTCTAAGGACCAGGTTTCCCTAGGCGACTATGTCCTAGTAGATGAATTCTAGATCTAATTTCACAATCCTCTAGAGCTAGATCAAAGCCTTCTTTTCCAAGGTGTCACAATGTTGGATCTTCACCAGGTGTTGCAATAACTAAGTTTTTGTATGTTGTCAAGGTGTAGGGTTTGAATGCAACAATTAATAACTAACCTTCAAACTTATCCCAATCTTCTTTAGATCTAAAACTTGCACATTTAAAGTGAGAAGAAGGGTTGTTCCATATAGGGGCTTACCTCAATTAAACCCCATGTTGGTGTTTCCACCTCCACAATGGAAATTTTAATGAAAGAGAGCTTATCCTTTTGAGGGATAAAGGCTAAATGATAAGTGAATGATGAATCAACAATGGATTGCAACTGACCACTCAAAAATAGCTTCCTTGAAGGACGGAATTCATACAAATATCCCCAAGGCTTGGTTGTTGTTAACTTGATTTGCTTGAAGACCTACAAGGATTAGATCTAACAAGCAATATGATAACATAAACATGAGAAAAATCGCATACACTTTTGCATGACGCTTTGATATTGAATTGTTGCAATAAATATTCTCTTGACTGGTCTTGACAATAGTTCTTTTTCAATGCTAGATCTTCTTATTAGTCTTCAAATGATGCAATAACTAGGTGCTTATATGCAATTATTCTAATTTCCCAAAAATTAAATCTTGATAGCTAACATTGGACATTTGGAATTTAAATAATAAAATTTTGACTCTGACATATTCAATTTTGGAGGCAAAATAAGGGGACTAAGTTACCCTAGATGACTAGCTCCCAACCCTATTTCATAGGATCTAAGGTGTAAAGGGAAAAATATTAATTGTATGCATTGGTTTTCTACATGCAATTAATTGGTAAATGTTTAAATGGGCCACAAAATAATTTAGGAAATTAGGTGAATAATTAGGTCCATGCACTTAGGGGGAGCAAAACATAGTGTGAAATTATCATGGGTGACACTTTACAATGCTACATCTGCATACTACATATACTCACAACCTGGTGGAGATAGATATCACAAAGGATCTTTGGATAGATATCTCTCTCAAAACTGTAGATGATATTTGGAAGCAAACGTTAGGTTATGAGGGATTACATTTTCGTTGTTGTAGATGTTTCACTATTGGCTACATTGCAACCCACTACTCGAAACAAAAAAATGAGAGTCAGGATAATTAATGGACAGATGTCTCCCTCCACCATACTCGATGGAAAAATATGTATCCATCTCTTTCCAAGTATCTAATTCCCAAGCTACCCAAGAGAAAATAAATGGGGATGAATCTCCAAAGGATCCACCATTTATTTTGGTAGATAAGGCTATGGATGGTTCATCTCTCTCAAGAATGGATTGCATTAAGTCTTCAAAGGACAACAAACAAAATGAAGATTCAAAAAATCAAATAGAGGACAAAAATTTTCTCTTAGGGGGGAAAATCGTTCCCCAGAGGAAAAGGTTGTAGCTATGAATGGTGGGATAGATGTGGGGGACTAGACAATTGTTGAAAGGAAAAGAAAGAAAAATGAAGTAATTTTCAACATACATCTTTGTTCCCACACCAAATCCTAACACTCTCCCACTTGTTTTATACATAGCATAAGGGTCAATCAATGAAATACATCATCATAGCCATACATGAAACCACATGAATCTCCACCATGCTATCATGCTCCATCAAGATAGTTGCAATAAAACCAAAGTGACCACCATCTCAAGCAAGAACTACTCTCATCCTCCAACATGCCACCTATGAAAGAAAATGAACATTCCAAGGTGAAGATACATGAATCCAAGAACACGATCATCAAATCCAAGTGATAAAAAAAGCTCCAAGCTATTGTCAAAAGGTAAAAAACCCACATGATTGGAAATAATATCTGCAACACATGCCAATACATCAAACCATCCATACCTCCTATGCATTAACAACATCAATAAACTCATGTCAACATATGCAACCCATCAACCACAATAAAGCTCCTTGTATCAAACATGTCAATGAAGAATATACATATCCAAGAACTCCCACTATATGGGTAATTTTAAATCAAAAAGTGATCAAGGCATATCAAGTCTACCAATCTATTGGGAAATTGTGTCTCAACCTTGCAATTATATAAAGGTTATTTTTGATAGAATATATATATACTAGTTACACCAATAGGTGTAATATACAATGAGAGCACGGGGTGGAGGGGAGGACTGGGATGCATGTTAAAAAAAAATTGTCAACTTTTTCAGAAAACTCCTAAATGGTCGACATACATTACATAAATGATATATTGTAAATCTAGACCATTAATTATTAGGTTTTAGATCTAATGGTGGATATTTTGTTTGTATGTCTTACCCTAGAAGGAAATTGTTGTGTGGTCTCACAACAAGCCCCAAGACTAAAAAGACTTGGGGACCCAAGTGAAAAATTATGACTCTTATGGAAAGAGATAGAAAATTGGAAGATCGCCGAAAGTAAAAGGAGAAAAATATTTGATGAAAAAAGTACTTTGTAATGTAAGTGTTTCGAGCACTGAGTACCAGGTACCAGAAACATGTGAAAAGGTAAAAGGTAATACAAGTTCAAGTAGAAGGCTCTGGTCCAATATGAAGCATTCTGACAAGATGGAGTTCTGGTTTAACTGAGGTCTAGGAAAGTAAGTGGGTAAAGCTGAATACTGGGTACCAGGTACCAAGTTACAATGTGAAGTGAAAAGTTAAAATTTTAAATTTATCTAATGATCTCGGTGATCCGATATATATGTATGAGGATTCATGATATGTTTTTTGAAAGGCATGTTGATTATGAGATTTTTGTAGTAACATTAGAATAATGGTTTTATTTACATGAGATGTTATAAATATTTTTTTAAGGATTTTAATGTATGGAATTTGTGATTGCAGGAGATGTGGATTGTGATGCAAATTTCGGGTATGGACGGTCAAGAAAATTATATTGGCAAAAAAATCTGATGGTATTGTCAAGTTCGATGATACACTTTAAAATCTCATGCTGGAACAGAGTTCATTACAAAGATGTGCCAGATACTGGAATATCGAGATGCTAGAGTTCAAGCATGTAGTACAGAAGTGTACTCATTCCAGGGGTGGTCCATTCCTGGATTGTTCAAATTGAGAAAGAACCTGAAATGTAGGGGCTAAACTTCCACCTAATCACTCTGATTTTATGGGAAGTGATTACATTTTGTTTGAGCATATTTGTTTGATTTCAGAGGAAATCCTGACAAAGATGAAAAATTAGAACCTAAAGAGCTTCAATGTGTAATTGGAGTTGACTTCCATTGACTTCAATTACAATTCTTCTATTGGTCACAATATTCCACATGCCTTGATGAGATTGGTCCCTTGGATTTCCTCTCATTTATTTGTCTTATCATGTCTAAGTCTTATGTTCTATAAAAGGCTAGAGGATCTTCATGTTTATTTTAAGTTCAGAATTTGTGGATGTCGGAGGAGCATAAACTTCTTTTAAGTCCTTTTTTCTTGTTTTTTGAACCATTCTGGCGTAAAAAGTTGTATGCACGTAGACATTAATAAATATCAGAGCTTGTTAGATAGCTACCTATCTTAGTATCTTTTTTAGTTGGTTTTGTTAGTTCGGCCAAACAAGACTGTATGTTGTGCCATTTAAGGGTGCATACAGAACCTACTCGGTGTCTAGAAATGAAACCCCTCTCTTTAAAAGCTTGCACAATTTTATATGTAGTTATGAAGCAATCTAGTGAAGTATAAAGTGGTTTATTCTATTTTAATTCATTCTTTGGGGCATCCATGGAGAATAACCGGAAGAAACTTTTAATTTTTCATTATTTTTTATACTTTGTTTTAAAATAGATGTTTAAATATTTGAAAATGTTCCAAAATTTAAATGAATGGAAGAAATTTTATTGAAAATCTTTTGTTTTCAATAAAATTGTTGAATGCTTAATGCTAAATCTACTTAACTGATAGCAAATAATTTGTGACATTCATGAAATGTTATCGGAAATATTTTGGTTTCATGATGTTTGAACTCATTGTTTCAATTTGGAATTTACACCTAAAATATTCAAAGAAAAACCATAGTCCCTTTGAGATTAACAGCAATATCACATCAGTACCCGAGAGCGACTCTAGTGCAACCATGACCTAGTTATCAGAGACTTGGGATTGAATGAAATCCAATATTTTCCCTACTAATGCAAAATTCCCCTTTAGGTTTTCTTTGTTCCATATCTTTCAAGAAGGATAGGCTCTTTGCGGTCTTGTTTGTGAAGAATTTTTTCACCCTATTTGTTGCGAGTAAAATCGTCATCAACATTAACCTTATTTTATGAGGGAATTGTACTACGATTATAGATGGTGATGTATTTTGAGAGTCCAATAGTGGTCTTGTTGTATCTTGATCTCTAGTAATGATACTCATATGAGAAGCTTGCTCTAAAAGTATATTATAATCTTTTTTATTTCTAAATAATATATTGAACAACTTTTGGAGTGTGGAACTTTTCTCCTGAAAGGGTTTTTCCCATGTAAATCACTATGTCGTGGTATGCATGATATTTATGTTTTTTTTTATTTTAAGTTTCTGTAACTATTAAAGATCTATAAATTTTTGCATTATTCTCCTCTCAATATTAGTGTAGGAAGTTGTTCCACTACCTTAACTTCCTTACAAGTGCTATTAGAGCATTATCACCTTTGGTTTCAATTGTGGGTTGTTGGTTTTTTTGAACTAATCTAGATTTGAGTGGGAGCTTGCGCAAAAGATACTTTGTGATCTTGTTGCAAGAATTTTTAGATGGCAAGTTCATCAGGGAGAATAGAGGTGGATAATTTTTCTGGAAATAATTTTGAGATGTGGAAGCTAAAGATGGAGGATTTGTTGATAGATTGAGATATGTGGGATGTTGTTGATGAGAATGTTTCAATGCCTAAATATCCTACTTAGGTTGCTCAATATAATGTTATGGACTGTAAAGACAAGGGTCTAATCAGATTGTGCTTGGAAGACTCTATTTTAATCAATTTCCTTGAAGAGACCTCTGCACAGAAACTATGAAAGAAGCTTGGTGAGATGTATCAAGCCAAATATTTAGTAAATAAGATTTTCTTGAGGAATAAATTGTATTCCATGAGAATGGAAGAGGGTGGATGAATCACAAACCACCTAGAAGCATTCAATATGTTGTTGACTCAATTGGCATCAATTGGAGTCAAAATGGATGACGAGGAAAAATGTTAGATATTGCTTTGTTCTTTTCCTAATTTGTGGGATTATTTTGTTATGGATATTGGGAGTACTTCTGTTATTTTGAAGACTAAAGATGTGGTGGGTTCTTTTCTTTTTGAAGAGATGAGAAGGAAGTTATCCCTCACTGCCAAGGAGGCCCTAAATATTTGTGGAAGACCTAAGGAAAAAGGAAGAATGAGAAGCGTGACAAATCTAAGTCCAAGGGGAGATCTAAATCTCCTAGAAAGTCCAAAGTTATTTGCTAGAACTATGGTAAACCTGGACATGTTCGTAAGGAATGCTAAGAACAAAAGAAGAAAAAGAAGAGATTTGATTTTGATTTTGAGTTTGAGAAGGAAGATGGTGATGAATTCATTACAGCTTTGGCAACTCGTATAGGTAATGATGCATGGTCAATTGACTAAGGTGCATCTTTCCATATGACCTTTAATAGAGATTGGTTTTCTAAATATGAATAATTTGATGGGGGTAAGGTGTACTTAGGTGATGATTCTTATTTAAATATTGTTGGTCATGGTAAAGTTAAAATCAGTTTTCCTAATGGTAGAATAAAAATGATTAATGGTGTGTTGCATATCCCTGGATTAGCATGAAATTTTTTATTTGTGAGCAAACTAATAGATGCAGGTGTGCAGGCAGTATTTTTTGATGTAGGATGCAAGATGGTTAGAGGTTTTATGGTGATTGCTAGAGGTGTCAAATGCAGCACATTAGATAAGCTTGATGCATGCACTATTGAGTGCAATAGTACTTATGTGAAAAGCAAGTCTATGGAAAAGGTGAGGGTCTCACCTTTCAGTGGATGGTCATGGCTTCTAGGTACCCAAGGGTGCTCTTTCTTTTGAATCAAATTTACCTGCAAATAAAACTATGTTATGGCACCAGAGACTTGGCCACATTGGAGAAAAGGGTCTAAGGACCTTGAAAAATAAAAACCTTGTTGAAGGTTTGTTTGATTGTAATCTTGAAATTTATTTATGTGAGCATTGCATTTATGGAAAAAAAACCACATTCAATCTTACTCGAGTTCTCAAAAATATTGTGGTGTATTGGATCTTATTCATTTTGAAGTGTTTGGTCTTGTATATTTTCCTTCAATTGGTAAATCCACATATTATGTTTCATTTGTTGATGACTATAGTAGGACATGGGTATATTTTCTAAAGGTAAATCTAAAATTTTCAATTGATTTAAAGAATTTAAAGCAATGGTTGAGTTACAAACTAGAAAGAAAATAAAATATTTCAAGATTGATAATGGTGGTGAATTTTTCTCTAACGAATTTGATAGATTTTATAAAGATTTTGGTATTCATAGACAAGAGACAACTCTGTATTCTCCATAATAGAATGGAGTTGCAGAAAGAATGAATAGGAAACTGATGAAGAAGGCTAAGAATATGT
Organism: Sequoia sempervirens; assembly: GCA_007258455.2. Lineage (NCBI taxonomy): Eukaryota > Viridiplantae > Streptophyta > Pinopsida > Cupressales > Cupressaceae > Sequoia > Sequoia sempervirens. The sequence goes on along the minus strand of VDFB02000013.1, from coordinate 208,387,504 downwards.
TGAGTGGTGTTGGCCTAGAACAAAGGTTTTGGGCTAAATTTGTTGCCACTGCTTTTTACCTGATTAACAGGTCTCCTACATCAGCTCTTGTTGATAAGACACCTTTAGAGGCATGGTCGGGTCGCAAGCCTTCATTATTACATCTTAGAGTTTTTGTTTGTGAGGCATATGCACATTTTCCAAAGGAGAAGCAAAAAAAGTTGGAGAACAAGGTTGTGAAATGTATTTTCATCAAATATAGTTATGGTGTGAAAGGATACAAGATTTGGGATCCTTTTGCATAGAAGGTAATATATAATAGAAGTGTTATTTTTAGAGAAGCTGGGCCTTCTTATGTTACATTGCAACTAGAACAAAGTAAATAGGAAGATGTGATTTAATTTCCTTCTACACCTGAGAAAGTTGAATTGAGGCCCATGGATAGACAAGAAGGTGAGGAGATCTCATCTAGCTCTAAATTTTTAGAAGAGGAGGAATAACCTCCAACTCAGCTTGTTTGTAGGTTTAAAAGGCATAGACAACCACTTGAAAGGTATTCACCTGATGATTGGAGATGTATTTTTTCTTTGGATACTAACATGGATGAACCTAGATCTATAGAAGAGGCATTAGGTATGAATGATGCAAAATCCTGGAAGATTGATATGGATGAAGAAATGGCATCTTTGAAAAAGAATGATACATGGGATCTTGTACCATTGTCTGAAGGATGGAAACCAATTGGTTGTAAATGGGTGTTCAAAAAAAATATTGGTTCAGATGGAGGTATTGAGAAGTACAAAGCAAGGTTGGTTGTGAAAGGTTGCTCTCAAGTTGAGCATGTTGATTATGGAGAGATATTTTCTCTTGTTGCAAAAATGACATCAATTAGATTTTTTATTTTGATTTTTGTTGCTTATGATCTATAGGTTGAGTAAATGGATGTAAAAATTGCTTTCCTCCATGGTGACTTGGAGGAGGATATTTATATGACACGGCCAAAGCACTATGTGGTGAAAGGTAAAAGTAAGTTGGTTTGCAAATTGAAGAAATATTTGTATGGCTTAAAACAAATCCCTAGGATGTAGTACCATAGATTTGATTCATATGTGTTGAGTTTTGGATTTGAGTGTTCTAAATCAGATCATTGTGTTTATTATAAAATTGATGGTGATCATTTCCTATTTATTGCATTATATGTTGATGATATTTTATTTATTGGCAAAGGGAAAGGTATGATTTTAGAACTGAAATCTCAACTTGTTGCTAAATTTAAAATGAAAGACCTTGGTGTAGCTAGACACATTCTTGGGATGGAAATTAAAAGAGATAGAATGAACAAAAAGCTATGGCTTGGCCAAAGTAATTATGTCAATTCAATTTTATAGAGATTTGACATGTAGGATTGTGACCATTGTGTGTTCCCCCTTTTGTTGGAACAAAGTTGTCTATTTTAGATTTTCCAACATCTCCATCAAAGATAGAAGACATGAGCAAAGTGCCTTACCGGAGTGCAGTTGGAAGTTTGATGTATGCTATGGTTTGTACTAGACCAGATATTTCCCAAGTGTTATTTCCAGATATATGTCTAATTCTGGTAGAGTTCATTGGGATGTAGTTAAAAGAGTCTTCAAATATTTGTGTAGTACCTCAGAGTATTCCTTGTGTTATCATAGTAATTTGACTGAAGACAATAGTTCCCTTGATATTCATGGTTATGTGGATTCAACCTGGGTGGGTGATATTGATAGCAAACGATCCACCAGTGCTTATGTGTTTACTTTATTTGATGGTGAAATTAGCTAGATGAGTAAGTGATAGGTTGTGGTTTCTTTATCTACTACTAAAGTAGAGTATATGGCAACTACTTATGCTTGTAAAGAATCCATTTGGCTTAAGAGATTGTGTTTAGATATTGGAATAAAACAAGGTACAATGAAAATTTATTGCAATGGTCAGAGTGTGATATGTCTAGCCTCATGCTAGGACCAAGCACATTGATGTATAGTATCATTTTGTTTGAGATATGGTTGAAGATGGAAAGTTGAAGCTGGTTAAGGTAGAGACTTTGATGAATTTTGTTGATTCTTTAACTAGGCTTGTGAGTGCAGAGAAGTTCAGATGTTGTTCAAAGACAATGTGCCTTTTGGCCCCTAGCAATTAAGAGACAATGTTTACTCCCCCTTGTTGCTCTTGCAAGGTGTTCAACAAGTGGTAGATTTGTTATTATGTCTCAACCTTGCAATTAAAAAAGGTCATTTCCTAGTTACACCAATAGGTGTAATATACAATGGGAGCACTGGGTGGAGGAGGAGTGGGATGTGTGTCAACAATTTTCTATTAAATTTTTCAAAAAAACTCCTAAATGGCCGACATACATTAAATAAATGATATATTATAAATCTAAACCGTTAATTATTAGGTTTTAAATCTAATGGTGGATATTTTTTTGGCCTATCTTACCCTAGAAGGTAACCCTATTTTATGAGGGTGTTGTACTACAATTGTAGACGACAATGTATTCTGAGAGTCTGATAGTGGTTGTGTTGTCTCTTGATCTCTAGTGGTGATACTCCTATGGGAAGCTTGCTCTGCAAGTATATTGTAATCTTTGTGATTTCTGAATAATATATTGGGCGGCTTTTGGAGTGTGGGGTTTTTCTCCACATAAATCAATGTGATGTGGTATGCATGATATTTATGTTTATTTTTATTTAAGTTTTTGTAACTATTAAAGATCTATAATTTTTTGCATTATTCTCCTCTCAAGATTAGTGTAGGAAGTTGTTCCGCTACCTTAGCTTCCTTACATAATCAACAGTATACCAAGTTGTGATAAATGATCAAAACATGAAAAAACTTAACCAAATAATTTCCCCTCTTTTTGTATTTATAGGTTTGTCAAAGATAATCAATCACATAGAGGTTTTGCTAGTTCTTTTGTGATTCATTATTTATTTCATTTCTTTGATTAAATCCATGTAATGCATTTATTCAATCAAATCAACGTAATTTATTTATTTCTTGTATTTTCATATGATTTGTGTTACCTATTAGTTTCCCCTCTTTTTGTATTTATAGGTTTGTCAAAGATAATCAATCACATAGAGGTTTTGCTAGTTCTTTTGTGATTCATTATTTATTTCATTTCTTTGATTAAATCCATGTAATGCATTTATTCAATCAAATCAACGTAATTTATTTATTTCTTGTATTTTCATATGAGTGTGGGTTTTTCTCCACATAAATCAATGTGATGTGGTATGCATGATATTTATGTTTATATTTTATTTAAGTTTTTGTAACCATTAAAGATCTATAATTTTTTGCATTATTCTCCTCTCAAGATTAGTGTAGGAAGTTGTTCTGCTACCTTAGCTTCCTTACATAATCAACTGTTATACCAAGTTGTGATAAATGATCAAAACATGAAGTACGAAGAATAATCATAATGATCTACATGCAACGCCAATAGCTGAAAAATATCTCACAACATAGCACCACAATCCTCCTAAATCATAAGAACATGAACCTCGGAAGGAACCATGGAATGAAGAGAGAAACTTGTAAATCATAACATATCCTTCTATCAACACCTCCTCAAAGTGATACACTATGTCAAGTATGACCTCCTTACAAACCCAAATGAAAATCCTCAACAACACACATCCACTCAATCTCAAAGATCGATACAACATATGAATCATGTAATATCAACATGGATGTAAGCTTCTCTAACCAAGGAAATCAAACTCAATGTATTCATTCCCAAATCAATAAATAAGCCCAATGTACATCTCCTAAACTCGTCATCAATGAATTATGACATAAATAAACTCACACACACAAGAAACTAATAGGTAACACAAATCATATGAAAATACAAGAAATAAATAAATTACGTTGATTTGATTGAATAAATGCATTACATGGATTTAATCAAAGAAATGAAATAAATAATGAATCACAAAAGAACTAGCAAAACCTCTATGTGATTGATTATCTTTGACAAACCTATAAATACAAAAAGAGGGGAAATTATTTGGTTTATTTAGGGGGTTGCCTCAATCCAACCCCCACATTGATATTTAGACCTCCATGTATAGCAAAATAGGAAAAATGATAAATCTATTTGTGTGCTCTTATCTTGCATGCATTGAGGAACTAAGAGCAATAGATGAAATACAATGAAACAAATGGCATCAACCCTAGTCTATGAGGAAGACTACCATTGTGAATAAAAATGTTTATGTAGTAATTTACACCAAAATTATTTTCCCAAGCACAATGGACAAGCAATATCCACACCCAAGTAATATTATTCAAAGAAAAAGAACAATAGTACCCAAAATAGAAATCTCTTGGAGGATTCAAAAAATACACAAGATTAGTAGTTCTTTGAGAGCTTCAACCAATAAGAGAAACAAGCAAGAGTGCAACTTCAATGAAAATTTTGACAAAGCTTTCCCAAGAGAGCCAAGAGAGCTTGAGATGCAAAAGATTATCTTCTTCAAAGAGAATGGGAGTTTGTTTGGTCAGGTATGAGAATGTGGAGTATTACTTTTTGAATCAAGCACTAAAAATGTCACAAAATAACCATGCAAAAAACCCACATTTCGAACTCAAAAATTGTTAAGACGCTAGCACATCAAGTTGTCATCCTGGGGAAATTCTCCATAACTTTACACATGTTTTTATAATAAAGATTAAAAATATATTGCAAACTAAAATATAAGAAAAGCTTAGTGTAAAGGGAAAAGGCCAAGGTTCAAGCTCAAGTAGACCTAGAAAATGCTATAGAAATGGACACTAAAGTAGGTTCAAGACACAACATGAAATTGTACAAGCATGCAATTTTCTACATTACAAAAAAAATATGTCATTTTTTAATGAGCATTAAATGTGTATTATATTATTTTCAAGTAATATCATCCATGTCTAATTGTAATTAATTTAGAGTGTAGATCTCTTTATTTAAACTTTTTGTTAATTTATTTTTATATAATTATTATCAACGCCCATTATTTTTCATATAATTAATTAATAGATTTAAAAGAATAATTTTTTATACAAATAAAAATTAACTTAAATTTTGATGTAAAACATTATGATTCATTAGCCGATAGGCTATTCTATGTGGGGGAACCCCACTGGCATCTGGTCCAGTCAGACGCTGGCTGGGAGAACTTCCTATTGGCTAAAGAAACAACGTTTGCACATCTTTCAAATGAGATAGCTTGAAAGTATGTGAATCCTTGGTGGGCCCGGATGTGTAGAACACAGCTTTGGGGAAGACTTAAATTTTTAGCCTAATACCTTTACCGAGTATTATTTTTTGGCAATGTTGTGGGTAGATGGGCCCATAAATTTTGGGAACCATAAACTAGACGTGATGTTTCACTTTAAGGAACACTATAATGCCCTAATTTTCATCTACCTAGGTAATTTCCGTCAAATCAGTCAGCAATGTTTAAATCTGATAAATGTGATACAAAGTCTTGAGGTGATTCGCTTGTTACGTTTTATGTGTTATTTTTTTTAACTTCTCTCGGGTGTGTGTCCCCCCTGAATAAAGATTTATAAGAACAGATGAATTGAGTCTGCTTTGAACGGTTGATAAGTATGACAAAGTTGACTGTGCAGTAGGCTTTTAATGGTGAATAAGTATGACAAAAAACGTAGAAAAATGAAAGCCATGTTTTATTCTAGTTTTGAATATAAAATGTAGAAAAGGACATTTTACCGAGTATGCCCATTGTGGTGATAGGAATATCTTACAACAGGGATGACCTTTTTAAAATATTTTGGGATATTGAAAATAAGTGTTTTGAGAAGAATATGTATACTAAAAATGATTTTAAAATAAATAAATAGTTATCGGCTAATAAATCTAAAAAAAAATTGTAAAAAGAAAATCTATACAAAAATATTAGACAAATATTTCTTTAAATAAAAAAATCTCATTTTTTTTTTAAATACTTTAAAAGATCCGACTTCTTTGAAAGGAGTTCCTAAAGTGATGTAAAAGGAGGCTTTATTTGGAAAATATTTTTTTTTAAAACTTTTACCTGAATAGAGAGATAATATCAAAATATAATGAGAGAAATTGTTTTAAGGGTCGATTTATTATTGCACCGTCTGATGTGATTAGAGAGATTGACATTCTAGCTGCATAGAATTTTGTCCTGTATTGACTTGTAAATTTAACTATCTTTCTTTTTAATACAGAACAGAATTTTTTGAAAAATCTAAAGGAATAAACTTAGAACATGCTAGAGAACCAATAAAAGTGAACATTCCATGAGACTAAAAAAGAGTTAAACAAAAACACATGGATAAGATAGTGAGATTAAACAAATGCTAAAAATAGATTAAAATGGCACCGCCCATATCAATTCTCATCTTATCAAGAAGGGATGAAAGAAAGAAAGATTTTTTAGAAGATAAATAAGTTAATTTACTTTTACCTTTTAAAATTATAAGAGTTATTTTAAAATTAAACATTTATCTAATAATTTTATTTTTTTATTTTGAAGAGCTGATTTGATTGAGTTAAGAAATATTTTTTAGATATTTTATTCATTTAATAGTTATTTTATTTTATTTTATAACTACATATTTTAAATAGTCTTTTAAAAATAGATATCTTTCTTTTTTTCTTTTTTTCTTTTTTTTTCTTTAAAACTATATATTTTAAATAGTTTTAAAAGAAAATAGATGTCTTGTTTTACTTTATTTTAGAATTATTTAAAATTTATTTATTTTATTTAAATGACTGATTTTTATTTTTAAATTATTTTATTTAATTAATAGTTACTCTATTTTACTTTTAAATTATATAAGAATTATTTCCATTGTATTTATAATATTTTATTTAATTTATTTTAGATTTTATATAAGAATCAAACTTGACACCAACATCATCCCTAACAATTATAATATTCATTAATGTAATAAAATTTTGATAGATTTCACTTGTAAGAAACTATTGATCTCAAACTATTTGGCACACCTCATAGGGTTGATTATGAAAAGAAAAATAGAATGTAATGGTGTGTGTAATATGCTTGTAGTTTGGGTCTTAGTGAATACCTATGCCCTTGTTAATGACAACTATTTTTAATATTAGTATTGCTATTTTGAATTATAGTTGCAAGTTATGGCCAATGCACGAGCACCTTTGGATGTTATTACTATTTCAAGAAGTGATTTTGAGTCCAATACAACCTCACCACAAACCCATGAGATACCTCTATCATCAACTGACCCAACATCTGTGGATTGGTTGGGTTTCCCTCAAAACAATATTGAAGCTTTTTCAAACAATGTCTTGACAAGTTGCCAAGAAATTTTTGAAGAAGCTATGCGAACAAGCCAAGACGTATGCGATGTGCAGGATCATGAAGTTGAATTGGTGCAAGAAGTTGTTCAAAAATTTCATGCGACCTATGAAGCTCTTGAGCTATACTATGGTTTCTTGCATGAATTAAAGTACTCTCAATATTATGGAGTGGCAAATGCATTTGAACTGAATTGTCAATTCCAAGCTTTATTGAGTGATATATGGTCCAAGAAGTTCAACTAACTTCTTGGAAGTTAGTTACTCTTTTATGATGTCGATGGAGATTACTAGCATGATACAAATTAAATGTTTTTGTGGAACCAAATGAAAATGCCAAAATAGTTATATGTGGAGCAAAATGGATTTAGTCGAAGTTCAACTAACTTCTTGGAAGTTAGTTACTTTTTGTGATGTAGATCGAGATTACTAGCATGATACATATTAGATGTTTTTGTGCAACCAAATGAAGATGCCATAATAGTTGTGTAGAGCGAAATGGATTTAGTGGTTGACCCTATATTTGGAACCTTAGTTGTTATATATTATGTTTACATTGTAATGTCATTGTACATATTGATCTTTGTAGTTCTAATTTTAATGAATAGAACTTATTGTAATACTTGTGTCCCCTTATTTTCAATATTATCTTGAACTATAACCTTAAGTCTAATAAATATATATTGCAACGTTGCTCAAAATGATGATATATTAGATCATCATTGTAAAAACTCACTCTTGCTTGACATTTAGCTATGTAAAACATTGTGGTCATATATACATTTCTTTCAATATTATCTTGAACTTTATTCTTATTGAAACAAATATATATTGCAACATTGCGCAATATGATAATATATTTGATCATTGTACACATCCACTCTTGCAACATTTAGCTATGTAAACTATCGTAGTCATAAGAATGTTTCTTTCAAACCCTTTGATATATCATCCTGTTACCCTCAATGTTCAAATTTTTGAAGAAGCTATGCGAACAAGCCAAGATGTATGCGATGTACAGGATCATGGAGTTGAATTGGTGCAAGAAGTAGTTTGATGCAAACACTATCTTACACATAAACTAATTTTGCAGGGTTAGTCAACTTCCATAGACCATGGCTACAATATTAACCACAGATGCGATTAAACTTATCCACGATGGGAATCAAGGGATCGAACCTAATGTGCAAATTTTATCTATTTCAAACTTTAGGCATGGCCATGAACACAACAACCACTACAAGGTAGAAATATCTGATGGGGCCTATAAACAAAAAGCATCTTTGCCTCAGAAATACAATCATTACATACCTCTAGTGAAATTATAGTTGGATCAATAATACAAATGACAAAATATAACTATCCCAAATCGAGTGGGTCTCAGTGAGTAAAGGAATCCAAAATTTTCCAAAATAAAATCATTATTAGTTTTTAAGCTTGTTCCTTATATTAATAATTCTTACTCTTGTGTTGCAAATGTATAGGTGGATTGTCATTATGAACCTTGAGATTGTTTCTACAAACTAGGATATAATTCCAGTGAGCCTACTTCCCTTTATATGGATCAAGAGCACCATATAGAACAAGCAATGAGTAATTCCACGGATCCACATGTAGAGCCTAAATATGCGAAGCCTGGGACAATTAGCACTAATAGAGTGTCAACTCTTACGAGGAAATTATTTGGTATTCGCCAGTACAATACCCAGAAAGGTATTGGTCAACTCTTTACCTTTGACATCATTGACACAGAAGGGACTCAAACACATGTCACTTGTTTCAATGAAGTTGTTGATCTCCATTATAAAAATATAAATATTGGAAAAACCTATACATTATCTAGTGGTGTAGTAAAGGTTGCTAATAAGCTTTACAACAAGTTAAATAGTGGGCTAGAAATTTCCTTGTCAATTGAGTCAAAGGTGACTCTTTGTGAAGATGACCATTCTATTCCAAAACACCATTTCTCGTTTACACCTATCAGCGAACTTGCAAAGAAGAGTAGCAATTCATTTGTTGATGTTATTGGAGTTGTCACTTATGTCAGTCCAAGCTCCACAATTAGGAGAAGAGATGGGACAAAGGTCCTAAGGCGCACGATATCCTTGTTGGACATGTCTAAGGCAACTATAGATATCACTCATGATAGCAAAGAAGGAAGGTGGTCGTCTTCAACAAAAGCATCACCTACAAGAAACAACTGTTCTCGCTATTAAAAATGGACAAGTCTGCGAATACAGTGGTAAGGTGTTGAGCACATCAAGTAATACAAATTTATTTATAGACCTTGACATACAAGAGACAGAACAAGTACAAACTTGGTTCGAACAAAGTGGGGCTAATATTCTATAACCTCCAACAAAGTTTAGCGATCCACCTATGCCTGGCACAAGAATAACAATTAGGGATGTTTGAGAACAAATTCTTCATAAAGTGCATCATCTCCAATGTATAATAAATGCAACATTGTTGTTCATCAAATCTAAATCATTCTACTATCCAGTGTTCCCTAATGAATAGGTGGGAAAGCAATGCAAGAAAAGATTGGTGCAGGCTGAAGATGAAAAGTGGTTTTGCTCAAAGTGTCACGTAGCATGTACCTCTTGTAATTATAGGTACATACTACAAATAAGGTTACAGGACCACACAGATATTCTATGGGCAGTTGCATTCGATGGAGGAACATAACTCATGTAAATGTCTGCGGAAAAGCTATACTCTCTACAGTTTGAGGATGCCATAGAAATGGATACTCAACAGGTAATTAGAGACGTGTTGAACAAAAAATACTTGTCCACTTTGACATGTAGAAATGAAACATACAATAATGAAGAACGTTTGAAGGAAACTATCACAAAGGTTGATCAAGTTGACTTCAGTGCAGAGAACAACATCTTACTTTCCAAGATCAAAGAAATGTGCAATGACAAGAATGACCAACCATAGGATCAATAGATTATTTTATAAGATAGTAGTATAGTTGATGGTTTTTTTCAGGCGACAAAATGTATTCAAATCTCCCAACGCATGTATCATGCCTACCTACAAATAGAAATATGTAAGTTGCTAAGTCTACATTTTCCAACATGTCATGTATATGACTCTTATAAAATTATAGTTCATGGTTTTTTCCAAGCAACAAAATGTATTCAAATCTCCAACCACATGTGCCATGTCTACCTACAAATACAAATATGTAAGCTGTTGAGCTTACATTTTCCAACATATGTCATGTATATGACTCTTTTCAAACTATAATTCTACTTCATTTGTATATTGTGTGTTCCAATTATAACTATAATAGTAATATCTCAGTAAAACAAATCTAACAATGTGTGTTTGTTTGCTTATTTCTATATACATGTGGAATCTACTTCTTCTAGCATTGCAGGACTCACTTATTTTGACATGATGTAGTCTCCAACTATCTTAAAACTACACTTAATAGATATTAGTTCTAAAAACTATGATTTGAATGTCATTGTTCATTTTTTGTTTTTTGTTTTGACACATATATATGAATTTTAATTATTTTTCCCCAATGCTATTGGGTCGCTTAACTAAGAAATTGTATTCTTTTACGTTAATATACATTCCTGCAATTTTATTGAATTATGTGAAGAACATTAAATTAGGATAATTGTCCATTATATATATGTATGTGTGTGTGTTTTTTTGTTTAGATGTATAAATATCCTTAATGTACTTCTTTCAACATTGTAAGCTTTACATATGTTGTGTTGATGCCACGTATAGTTGTTCAAGTGTGTTTATGCTTCTCTTATTACTAATTCATCCTTACATTCCCATAGTACAGATGGCGGACCCCTGCCCCGAAACAAGCCAAGCTCACTTGCAACAACTAGAGATTAGAAAACAACAAATCCAAAAAAGAAATCGAGATTACTATGCTCGGCATAAAGAAGCGATAGCCACCCAAAGGCAGATACAAAAGTTGCACCCCAGCCAAATCGACCCCCACCAAACAAAAGCACAAAGACTACGAGATTCTGAGAGAAGACGCGCTTACTATGCTCATCATAGAGAGGATATAACTGTAGAGAAATGCATTAAACATTTAGAGAAATAAACATAGAAAACTGAACATATGCAAACACAAGGCATGGAAGATTGAACATCATTCAACAAAACTACTAGCTTCATAAAAACAATGAAAAGATTTCAACAAAAGATAGATGCACTTTCCAATACGAAAACATCCATAATATGCAAGGAAAACTACCCAGGGATGCTTCTTCATTCATCAGACACTGATACTGCTTGCAAAAGATGTTTCAATGAGAGAGGAATACATCAATTCTCCTCATTCAACAACATGGACCCAAGAGAACAACCTGTAATGCTAAAAAGACTAACCCAAGTGGAGGAAATGCTCATTGCTAGAGTGAACCCAGTACTTCAAGTAACCCATGCTCCTAGAGGGCAGTATAAATATAGCGGTCACACAATTAGCTTCCCACAAGATATCAAAAACATTGCAAAATTCCTCCCTCGAAGGATAGAAGACTTGGATGTGCTCATAGTTCAAAGACTACACACATAAGGCCATTTCTATGATTGTTATGTAAGTAGAAGTCATATCAGAGATGCATTGCAATACAAAGTGAAATATGACCCATACTATAATGATGTTGTCATAAGTGTTGATGGCTTGGCTCAAATTCCTGAAGTTAGCATGGATATTTCAAGCATGTTGCACACCATTGAAACAAGCGAATGTACAGGGGCACCAAATAATGGGAACACCATTGATGAAGATGAGATTGAGGAGAGCATAGTACACACATCATTGTTTATGGCTAAGTTACCAAATAGATGTCGTGAGTTAGAAATTATTAAGCAAGCATTAGACCTTGAGTACAACACAAATAACACTATAGATTGGCTTGAGATGAACTCATCACCAATAAATGAATACAATATTGAAGGCTTGCTTGATATGGCATTTCCAATGCTCTTCCCCATTGGGGTTGCATTACAAATGCAACCATGGATTAGGGAAGTCCAAATACACAAGTATGCACTGCACTTGATGAGGTTCCATGACCAGAGGTTTGGAAGACATCCAAGGTTTTGATATTTTATGTTCAATCTTATGTTGCGACACCGTAGCCAAGGGCTTGTAGCAGTTTTCATTAAAAAAATGCAAAAGAAAACATCCCAACAACTATTTAAAACCTTCGTGCACACTTGAAAAGCCTCCCTAACACATAATTAGCTGAAGGACTCATGCATTTTGGATCTTCAATTTGAGGCACAAGACCATATTGGAATAAGTGTTGTTATGAGCTAACAAATATGATCAACCAAATAGGGTCTCCCACTCTATTTTTCCCATTGAGTGCAGTAGACACAAAGTGGTCAGACCTACAATGATTGCTCTCAAATGACACAATAGTGGAAATGCAAACAAATAAACAACGCTTGGACAATGTAATCAATAACCCCCACACCACATCATTATATCTCCACCAACGATTTACAATATTCTGTGAGGTCATTCAAAAACTTCTTGGTGCAAAAGATTATTGGTATAGATATGAATGGAAGCATCGAGGAACTGCACATGTGCATGGATTCCTCTGCCTCGAAAATGCACTGGACATGGATAAACTTGATTGAGAGAATAACACAAAATTCGAACAAGCAAGACATTCTTCGACAAGTATGTAAGTGCTTGGAACCCTCGTCCTGCTTCACATAGAAACAAGATAGTCTACCATACGATGACCCATGCTTGCTAAACATAGCTCAGATATTGGCTATAGATCCCTCTGATGACTATGAGGAGCTAATCAACCATTTCCAGAGGCACACAAAATGCAAAGAGGGAACATGCTTACGTAAAAATGGGAAACAGCTATAGTGGCGATACAAAGCTCCATGGAAAGAACAAATTGTATCTACCTTATCATGTGACGATAATGGGAAGAAAGAATATGGACTTGCAAGGAATGATGATAGGCTAAACATACACAATCCATAAATGCTTTTGATATGGAGAACCAACATAGATTTCCAGCCAGTTATCTCATGAGCACTTGTACTAAAATACATTGCCAAGTATGCATCAAAAGCAGAGAGAGAATCTGAGTCTTGTATTGATATGTTAACAAGAATATCGGCATGCCAGAGAATAGATGACCTGGCTATCATAGCATTCTGAAAATTCATGACAGAGCTTGTTACAAAGCATGATATAGGAGCACGAGAAACATGTCATATGCTTCAAAAATTGTCGCTCGTTGTTTGTAATCGACCATTCACATCTTGGAATGTTGGCCGGAAAGTGTTCCAATGAATAACAAGACAAATAGATGAAATCCACCTCCATACGAGATACCTACATGCCTACATTAATCAACCTCAAGAAATGGAAACAATAATGCTACTCAAATCTGCAAGATCTTTCTCCTATTCTGCAAGGCGCAAAGGATGCAAATGGAAAGGAAGAGAAATAAAAGCGATTATTAATGTTTTCCCAAAGTTCTATACCATCCCAAAGGAGGACTCTGACAACTTTGAAACTTTTTGTTGGAGTGAGCTACTATTATAGAAACATTTTCGGAGCATAGAAAGCGAGGTAAGTCTTACTAAGGATACAACAATTGCAAATTGGAAGCAAATGTACGCAACCAAATATGATGTATGGCATGTTCATCGCACAATTGAAATGGAAGCAACCACTGAAGAAGAAGATGAGAGTGATACAGAGATGCCCAGAAGGGACACAACAAAACTTAACAAATGGGAATTATTTTCACAAATGGGTCCCTCAAACAATGTCAGCCTAAATGAACTTGAGATGCTTGGTAGGCATGAGTTTGATAACAACAATAGATGGGATCAACTAGCAATACCCCAAGATCTTCATGAAATTGCCACCCAATTCATACCCATGAAAAAGGCATGTAGCTAGGAAGAGACTATGGCAGGCAACTTGGATGTCCCTGACTATACACTATCATCGCAACAAAAACTAGCACTCACAATTATCACTGACCATAGTGAACACCCCTCAGAAAAACTGTTACACATGATTGTTCAAGGAACAGCAAGCATAGGAAAATCGTACCTAATTTCCCACATAAGAAAAGCACTCAAAAGTAAGAGCCCACAACAAAAAATCCAGCTACTCACATTAGCTTCTACAGGGATTGTTGCGTTTAACATTCATGCATCAACTATACATTCAACGCTTTGGATCCCTATTAAAGACATGCACCCACTACAAGGATAGACATTAACAACATTTCAAGAAGATATGAAATATATAAGATACATTTTAATTGATGAGATGAGCTTCATAGGTCCAAAGTTGCTACTAAAAATAGACACAAGACTACGTGAGGCTTTCCCACATTGACAACATCTACACTTTGGTGGAGTGTCGATAATTTTGATCAGTGACCTCGCCCATTTGCCACCCATGATGGACAAACCTTTGTACACATCACACTCAACTTCAAAAACACTATGGAGCCAATTTACAACCGTTGTCACCTTGCAAACAGTATTTCGTCAACAGGGTGAAACTCTAGCACAACAAAAAAATTGTCAACTATTGCAAAACATACAAAATGCAGAAGCAACAACAGAAGATTGGAAAATTTTAATGACATGCACAAACAAGCAGCTCACATCAAGAGAAAAAGAAGAGTTTGTCAGTTCAATGCACTTGTTTGCTAACAATGATTTAGTTAGACTACACAACAGAAAAATGTTAAAATCGTTGAACCATCCAATTGCAGTAAGTGTTGCGACAAGAACTAGGTATGGAATAGATAATGCAGCTAACGATGAACAGCTTGAAAAGTTAGTATTGCTTTGTAACGGGCAACGCATTATGCTCACATCCAACATATGGACACAAGCAGGACTGGTGAATGGAGATCTTGGTGAAGTTGTTGACATCATTTACAGCCCTGGTTCCAAACTGCCAGATGTTCCCATGTATGTTGTAACAAGGTTTGATAGCTATAGTGGGCCACCATGGAACAAGCATGACCTTAAGAGTATACCGATAATACCTGTTTCCCTGGGCAATAGAAGGCAGATACCGCTCACGATGGCGTGGGCTATTTCCATACACAAAGCTCAAGGCTTGACACTACAAAAAGCAACAATTGATATTGGTAAAATAGATAGGCAGAGACTAACATTTACAGTCATATCTAGAGTTAAATTGTTAAACCACCTTCGCGTTCAACCACCATTCTCTTTTGAAAGATACTCCAAAATGCAAACCAATCCATATGAAATCATAAGGAAATGAGAGGAGGCTCGCTTACAACTATGACTCCTAAATTAAGGTACGCAACTCTAATTCCTATCTATTTGATCTCTCTCCCAAATTCCCATGGTGCATCAATTCCATTGTTACAAATTTCTCTCTTCCAAAACTCTCCTCCAATCACTTATAAATCATTACACAATTCAAACTTCAAAGCTTAAAATTGTTGCTATAAGTTGATTGCACCAACACCTAATCTACCCACCTAACCACCCCATTGCTTTCATTGTACAGGTCTTGAAGACAAATCACAAAGATTAGAAAAGCTCGTTGCTAAAAAAAAAAACATGCACTATTTGTACATGCTCATAATATAATGCCAAAGTATATCGGCCTATCGACATAAGTAATGCACCTCATTGGGATGCAAGTGCTAGCTTTTAACACAAAATTAAATATTAAATACATTAATAGACTCACCATCAAACCTCGTGATCCCCAATATTCTGCAACATTACACTAATATTACTATGGTTATCGATCCCACTAATCTTCAATATAATAGCTCAAGGTTGAATATTATTTATAATATTTGATGATTTGAAAAAATGAAAAAGGAAATCATTAATTGCATGAGTTTCTCTTTCATTTAACCCTTCCTAGACTTCTAGTCACATTTTTGTCATGGTTTTGTAATTATTCGCCTCCATGATTTTTTCTATTTCTAAAGAGATCACATAAAGATTTTGGTGGTTTCTATGCAAACGCAACATATGAAATATTATAGATTCTATAGGTTTTTTCTAATCTATTCCCTTTATATCAAATCATGTTGTAGATTTAATTAAAAATTATAATGATTCTAAATGAGGTTTATAGATTGGTGTAGATTTAAATATACATTTTAATTATTCTTAACGAGATGTGTGAGATTGGTATTTCAATCTTTAAGATATACTAACTAATTTTTAAATTTAAATTTTCATTAGATTATATATTTTAAATCATATCAATTGTAACATTCAGCAAAGTTTTATTTATATCATTTGTTCATTATTCACCAAACTTACATATCAATGATTTACAAAAAATTATATATATATATATATATATATTTTATGGAAACGGTCAAATTACATAGATTTTAGCATCTTTGTCTTTATATAATGGATTACAACAAAATGAGTAAACATACATCTAGACTAGAAGTTGCCTTCGACTAAGCAACCATGTGCAAAGGGATCTCGTCCATCAAAGTCACCCAGGTGTCGAACTTGGCTCAAACATGCCTCTAGGAGTTTGAACCTTGGTGGACAGTTTTTTATCACATGCCATCATCATCACCAATTGTGCAAAACCAATTGAGCTACAACTCTTTGTCAAACGAATGTAATTTTAAATTTGAACAATTTCAATAAAAACAACACTTCATAGGACATTTTTGTAAATACATATTCATAAGGATCAGTTTGACTTGTTTGATAGACAATTTGACCTCATTCTTAAACCCATCAATTAAAAGTTTGACATCAATTATTTTGATTAGTTAAGATTTGTCTAATCCTCTAAGTCTTATGCCAACATGGACTAGGCCACATAAGATAGCCACATCGATGAATTGGACCACCCTACATGATCTAGTCTTCCAAATTCAAATTTCAGATCTTTGAATCCAAATTCCACCTATTCAATTTTTTTTGGTTACCCATTGACTCACCTGCCAAATATCTCAAGTTAAGTGACTAGGATCATGTATTTATAGGCATTCCTATCTCATTTGGAAATTGTCAAATATTCTTAGAATTGCATTTAAAAATATCATAGGAAAGCATCTAAAAGATAAAAGACAATAATTTAAAGTGTATTTGACTTTATTGCTTTAGCTTCATTAGGCATTCCAAATTTTCCTTGGCATGTATGTGGTTTTTGTATAACTAATCCTTAATGGTTTGACTATTAACAAGTAAGTCTAATGCCTTCTCTCTATCTAACAAATTATAATGTTCTTGTCAACACAACTATTTTCTTAGCAATAAGTATAAAAGGAGGAGCACATCACAAAAGGTCACATCAACAATAGACAAGACTATACATGGTGTGATTTGATTCCAAACTAAATTATGGCAAGGCCTACTCTTGCATCTATCAAGTAGAGATTCACCATAGGCTCTAGATATGGGATCCAAAATCAAGTTTTAGTTTCTAATTTGGATAATAGTAGAAATACAGAACATCAAAAGGTTGGCATTAACTCATCAAATTGAAAAAGCTCAGCATTCTTGACTTTTCTTATTTTTATCTAACTCAATTCTTTATGATTGAGACTTGCTTGTTATTTATTGTCCATTGTTATTTTAGATCTATAACATAGTTATGTAGAAAAAATTTAATCCTCTGTAGTTTAATGAGTATCCCATTCATACAACTCAAGGTGAGCCTAGATATCCTCCACTTTTTTAATTTTACTATGTGTTTTACATATCACCTATTTTTCAAATATAAGATGTCTTTGGCATTCTTTAATTATCATTTGATTCTTATTGTACTATTTCTTAGGGTTTATCCCAAAATACTTGTTATTGTGTTTTCAATTCCCATATACATCCTTCTATGTTTTTCATCTCTAAATTTTCCAATCTTCAAGTTAGATTAGAATAACTTATCTTAGCATCTCAATAGAGTAAAACCCTAGGTTATGTTTTGTCACTCCAATGGCTTCTTTTAATGTTCCCATCTATTATGCTCATTTATATTTAATTAGACATTAAGGAAGAGTAATTTATTGGACAAGTTAGAAGTTTTAAAGAAGGATAAAACAATTTTACATAATGTTCAAATTCTTAATAAGACGAGCCTACAAGTACCATTTGATCAAATAAAAAGAAAACTACATATATCTTATGCTTTTAAAATTAAATCAAAGATATCCTCGGTTAGTGTTAATCAAATCAAAAGATTTAGCATTAGTAGTTGGTTATGTTTTCTTCATTAGGGAGATAAACAAGTTAATGAGACAATTGAATACAAATAAATTTCTATCATGTCTACTAACAAATGACAAAAGAAAATGGAAGATAAATTGTGGTAATTTAGAAAGGTTTTTTTAAAACCCCAAAAGTTATACCACCTAAGAGACTGATTGAGCATGAAATTCAATGACTATTGAATTACCCTCTCCCCAACATTGACCTTTATTAACAACCATTGGTAGAAGTTAATGAGGTAAAGGAACAACTTCAATATTTGTTACATCAAGGTTTAAATTGTTTTAACACTTCTCAAAGTGATTCTCATTCATACCTAAAAATATGGTTCAATAGGATAATTATTGACTATAGGACCACCAAAAACACCTTACCCTCTTCCATAGAGTGATGATTTGTTGGACCAACTTCAACATGCTATGTTTTTAACAAAATTGGAATTGAAATTGAAGTACCATTGGGTGAGAATCAAGGAGATTGAATGAAATGAAACATAAAGATGAGACAAGAAAATGTGTGGATGACTGGCTTGTGCTTTTGTTTAAGTTGTGTAATGCTCCATTTAATTTTATTATGTTGATGAATGGAGTATTTAAACCATTGATAAATTCGTGTGTCGCATACTTGAACGATATATTAGTTTTGAGCAAAAATTATTATGAACATCTAATTCATTTGAAATAAATTTTGTAAGCTTTGAATGAGAATAAGATGTTCAATGTGAAAAAATCTGACTTAGGAAAACATTTGCTTGTCTTTTGGAGTGTAGCTAAAGATGGAGTTGAAAGAACAATTTAAATGGACAAAATCCTTCTGTTATAACCAAGACAAAATAATTTTAAGGGGCAATTCAGTAATAACTAGTAAACTGAGGTAAATCCATAGATTAGAAATCAACAAAATACACATGTTCAATTGAAGGAAAAGATTAATGTATCACCATTTTGATACTACCCAACTTATAACTATCAATTGAGGTGGAAATGAATAAAGGGGTTATTCCATGGACTTTATTTTTTGTAGGGAGGTAAAGTTATTCATAGTATCATTTGATGGTTTTGCAAGTTTCCATTTAAGAGTTTTGAAATATTTCGTACATGGTAACAAATTTTATGCACTTTTCCAAAAGTTAAATATATGGAAGCATTATAATTCAACACATAAAAATCTCATATCCCCCAAAATCACTACATAACTTGCAAGCAAAACATTATAGATTGAAATATCTTACAACAATTTCATTTGCTTAAATATGAAAGAGGTGTAACTAACAAGTTGGTTGATATTTTGTCTAGACCACCTTTGATTTCAGCTTTAGGCTTATAACCTAGTTTGAACCATTTATCAATGAGGTAGATCATGAAGAATGCAAACATATAATGTAAAATTTGAAGAGGTATATCAATATTTTAAAGAAGAAGAAAAAAAAGTGCATACTTTGAGCCAAAAGAAGTTGCTATTTCTAAGTAGATTTTCTTTACAAGTTGGAAAAGTTGTGTGCCTAATACTAGAAGAGTTCAATGAATACGAGAAGCCCATTCTTCAAAATTTGTTGGCCACTCTCATGTAATAATGAACTTGACATATCTACAAGCATGTGTTTCACCTGAAGATGCAAGGTAATGTTGCAAAATTTATAAGGGAATGGTTTGTGCTACACAAGCAAACCTAATACTACAAAGTTGGGATTGCATATATCACTATTAGTCCCTACTTAAGCCATTGAGAGCATCTTTTTGGAGTTTGAAAAATTTGCATTTATCAAAGAGAAAGCACAACTACTTGCTTCGTGTTGTAAATCAAAGAACAATTGTCAAAAAGCTAGCAAATGTGATTGAAAATACAATTGTTAAGCCAAGCCAAGTGGTATTCTAAGAAGAAAAGGAAAGAAATGTTCTCTTTTTTTAGAGCTCAAGTATTTGGTACTCAAATGCTTGTAATTGGGGAAGTGTGATATGAATTGAATTACAAGAGTTAAATTCACCAGTCATCAAAGTCAATTTTATAACTCAAATTGATAAAAGTGAGCAACTTTAAGACACTCTTAGTACCCTTAATAAGACAACTCTCACAACATAACAAACATACAAAGCAATTTGGAGTGATTCAAACACCATGAGGCCAACAAGTAGTTATGGAATTGTCAAAACTAACAAGCACATTTATAGCCAAACTCATTAGGTAGATTTATACCATGATGAACCAATCCTACACAAAACAAGACACCATGATCCATTTGTATGGACAATATTATGCACATACAAACAAAATATAATCTAAAAAGTACTCAAATCATCTCAATGGCAATTTCAAACAAGAGTTATGATCCTAACAAATCAAATAATTGTGAATAAAACTCTTTTTTTCAGTAATTAATACTAATTAAACTACGAATTTTAACTTCTAAAAAGATAGACATTAGAAATGATGACTTTGATTCTCAAAAAAAACCTAATTTACTATTATTAATGAATTTTAAACTTTTGAAAACCATATAATAACTAAATGAAAAAAAAAAATTAGACATGCATCTCTACCGTAAAATTTGTCCTTTTATTATATGCTCTCAATTGAAATAAATATCATTTTGTTTCATTGTTTGATAATTGTCAATTCTATCTTTGATTTTGTTCAATTGATGTTCATAATACATTAAGTTTCTAAAGTAATGTATCATCCCATAAATTTAGAGATGAAACTTATAAATTGTTACTTATGATGAAGATGAAACTTCGAGAATCTTACCTTGTCAATGGCTTTTATTGCATTTTTTCTTCATCGAGTTCTATAAGGCAAGCTACGAGAAAATTCTTGATATTTTGCTAAGATTCTCGGAGGCTTCTAGAAGGCAACTGACTTCTAATTTTATAAGAAACCAAGGCCTAATGCTTCTAGATTTTCACATATTGAGTTTCTCTAAAATAAATCCATTGCTTGAGCTCTATTCTTAAATGCATTTCATTTCCTATTCCCTTCGACTCGTGCAACCGCATATAATTTCATGCAACACTTAAAACTTAAATTGTAACATGATTTACAATTTTCGTAAGAGAAATACTAGGAAAACAATAGCTATAATCAACTAGATTGTTTTCACATTAGATAAGATTCATCTTGGTGTATTAGCTATGGAATATGTATGATACTTATGATCAACTTCTCGTCATTAGTGTCCTATGTTGCACAGCGGTTGTCGTTGCACCAAAAGATCGACCTCTTAATCCCCGATACAACTACCAAAGTTTATGAATCCACGAGAGGCAATTAAGCCATGTCACGAACCCGAGCATTGTGTTGCACAGCACAAGGAGACCAAGGGCGCATACCTTGCAACAACCCTCCCACGCCCGCTCGCCCCCTCCCCCCAACACAAGCAAAGGGTTTGAACCCATGACTCAGGCTCTGATACGAGTTGTTGCACAAGTGGTTGTCATTGCATCAAAAGATCAACTTGTTAATGCCCAATACAACCACCAAAGCTAATGAATCCATGGGAGGCGGTTAAGCCATGTCACAAACCCGAGCATTGCATTGCACAGCACAAGGAGACCAAGGGTGCACACGTTGCAACATCTTACAACTGAATATGATCAACATACTAAATGTCAAATTGTTGAGTTTGATGCCAACTTTAAGGCAAATTCTCTGAGTGCTCCTCATGTCACCCTTTGTTACAAATTTAAAGGTCTTTGAAAACCTTATCTATAGACAGCCTGCCCTGAAGAAGATATTTAGAACTCAAAACCCTGGAATTTCATATTCACGAGCATGCTCTTCAAATCAATTAAGTTCAAATTCACAAGTTCAATGATCGAGTATTTATTCTGGCTTTAAGAGATGAAGATATCAGTCCATTCTGAATTTTGTTAGAAATAATCTTTGTTTATCATATTTGTCTGGTCATCAATCAACTTAACGTTATTTTAACTAACGCATGTAATTTCTAGATTCAACTATGTAAGATTTCTTTTGCCTCAACGTTTCGGATCGCACTTCGTGATCCATCATCGGGATAAAAAGCTGGAGGCGTAAAATGATA
The DNA here is from genome assembly GCA_007258455.2 of Sequoia sempervirens. Classification (NCBI taxonomy): domain Eukaryota; kingdom Viridiplantae; phylum Streptophyta; class Pinopsida; order Cupressales; family Cupressaceae; genus Sequoia; species Sequoia sempervirens. The sequence goes on along the minus strand of VDFB02000013.1, from coordinate 208,364,909 downwards.
CTAATTACTAACTACACTTCCTAGATGATATTAATGTTGGTACAAAATATTTTGCTGCTATTAAGCTTCAGATTGTTATACCTTAATTTACTATCTCAATGAGGTAGCTTATTAGCTATAGTCTATTTCATGTAATTGTAAATTTTTCCATTTAGCAGATATTCTGCTGATAAGATGCTACAGTTTAACTCTAGGCTTTTGGGTTGGTGCGTACTTCTGATGTGCATGGTTGGACTTTTTGCTAACTATAAATGTCATATTTTCCTGATTTATGTGTACATCTCACAGCATAATTTACTAGGTGCGTGATAACTTAAAGTAAAAAAAATTGGCATTCCCAAGCAACTCTAAGAAGATGGCTTGTAATAGTTCTGCAACCAGAGATTTTATTCATCTTTGCCACTATCAGATAAGGTTAATTATGATTGACCATACTTTATGGATAGTAGATACGATTAACATTTAAGAAGTAAATAGCTCTGTAAAATTTGTACATCAAATAATAGCAATTGCCTTTTAAAACCACAGGACACAGTGAGAAACAAATCACCGAGGTAAAGACCCTGCTCATAAAGTCGTGATATATATACATGGAGAATTTTACTTCAAGTCTCTCTTTGACTCGAGCAATCTGAGAAAAAAAAAACTTAATCAGATTCTGACGAAGTCTCCATCAATGTACCATCAAAAGAATGCACCATCTCTGACAGGGACTCTCCTAAATCCTCCACATCAGCTTTCTGCAATCCCCATTCTTCTAGCAATTGACCTCCAGGAGAACCCCTTGCAATTCCCCAATTCCGGAGGTTCTGTAACCTTTTCTGCAGATATGGTAGAATGGCTTTACTGGATCTCAACCTTGTAGCAATGGGCATTGACAAAACATCAAGACCACCCCGTCCTTGAGTTCCAGCAAAGGGACTTGACAGTATTTCTCCATTCTGACCAATGAAATTCCCAAAAATACAGGGGAAAGGCAATGGTATAGGAAGGGGACATCGAGAGACAGACAAGTGGCGAACTGGCTCTCCTCTTGGACAGCCTTTGTGTACACCAACAAGAGAATCTCTTACTTCAGAAAGAAAAGCTTGACCTCCCCGCCCTGAAACCAAGGCACATTAGTAATCTCTGTACGCTAGAAAAAGATTGCAATGCCTATGGAAGTTATATAAATTTGCGCTAACTAAAGATTAGAAAACTATAAAAGCAACGGTATTTAACTGAGAAAATTTTGAAATTTGGTAGTCACTACTCACGAGTCAAATAAATATATCTATAGGTACGATAATAACCTGGCAAATATTTTCCTTTATAATATCTACCAAATTCTTGTATTTGAATTACAAAAGGCCATTTGAGGTATAGCATAAATGAATAGTGACTTTACCTGAGTGTAAAGCTCCCTGAATCACTAAGGTTTCAACTCCTTCCATATCAGGGGAGTTATCTGCTATATCAGGTGCCAATGAATGCAAACTTCTTTCTAGAACACTTCTGTTTGGGATACCTGGAATGGGCAAGTAGTATCTTACTGATCCGTACATTGACAAAGCTTAGGCATTTAAATTTCAATCAAAGTTATTCTTTTTAGTTTGAAACAAAATTGACTAAACAACATTCCATATAGAAGACCTGCAACAGAAGGGGCTGGGATTGCTGCATCCAAACATGCCACAACTTGCTGCTTAGATTGATGTGAAAGGGTTCTTATCATCGTGTCCATGTCCAAACTGCCAAGATCAGCTTCTGTAATGCTTGATGGTCCTGATACTCCCATTCTAAATGGAAGAGTTGCAGTATGAAAGGTAGATGCATAAACCGCACTAGAGTGGAAAAGCTTAGAATCATTGATACAAAGGAACTGAAAAGCTTGGCCTTCACAACAAATCAATGCAGGTAAAAATTAACAATACAAATCACACCTGACAAGAAATTCCATCAAAAGCAACAGCCCAAATTGAAACGTAAAATTGCATTATCAGATATACTTTATGAATTATATTTGGTACTCTTTAACCATATTTATTTTTACCAATGGAATGCAAAATTGGCATGCTCAGCTTCTATTCGGTAAAAAGCTTTTCTTTAAAATATATCCAGCTTAGAAATCACTACTGGGAGAAATGCCATGAATTCTGTTGCAGAAGTTGCTATGATGTATCCTTTTTAAGAACATATCATTTTGAACAAAACAAGATGGAGCTAGATAAGCCTATTTTTTTCATTCAGGTAACTCTTGGAAAATTGCTGCCTATGTGCTCAATAGAAACTGAAAAACCACCAAGTTGGGAAATAAATCATTTCATTTATCCTACAAGCAGGCTTCCTGTATATATCCGTACATAGTTTTACATATTTCAGTAATGAATGAAGTAATATCTGTACCTAGTTTTAACTTTTAAATATTTCAGTAATGAATAAAGTAATATCTGTACTTAATTTTACTAATTTCAGTCATGAACGAAGCGGTTAAACAAAATTTATCCTGCCCATCTCTCTTGCTGCTTAGTATATGCTATGTTTTTTACTTTTTTCTTGTTTTTGTTACTGTACTGATTATTTGAACACGGTATCAGAGTCACATTCAAAGCACACATATGATCTCTCATGTTTTCCTGAATATACAATGCTCTTTAACATTTTTTTCTTGTTTTTTAGGGTTTCAGAGAAATGCCCTCATCAAATTCTGCTGCAGATTCTTAAAACCTTATGAAACAATTTAATGGGCAAAATTTTATCTCTGGAAACTGAGAATGGAAATGCCAGTGGTGGGGAACTTACTGGGATTGGGAATGTTGGTGACCCAAAGCTGGAGAAGACATTGTCTTTAGATGCAAATAAAAAATGGAAGATGAGGGATGCGAAAGCCTGACCATGCATTATCTATCATTTTGCTTGATAATATTGATCCTGTTATCACAAAGCTGGAGCTATCAAAAGAAGTATGGGATGCATTAATTGAAGTGTGTGATATGATTATACGAAAGATGTGAGAAGAAAGCTTCCTTCAAAAACAAAATTTCTAAGAATGAAGATGTGCAATAGACAGAGAGCAGCAGAAAGTATACGTCTAGGTCCAAATCCATCATAAATGATTTATGAGCCTGTGATGTGCTAGTCTCCAAAGAAGGATAGGATTACCCTTCTTGTAAGCATGGCCTCCTGAGTACCAATGGATTGTGCTGGTTCTAGGATCAATGGACAAGCTGGCTTTTGAAGAAGCAAACCATGCCTTAGGATGAGGTAAGGAAGGACACCAGAATAATCTCAAATTACTCTTCTAGACCATTGTTTTTGCCAAGTGGGAAAGGCAAACAAAAGGCGTCTAGCACAAGGCATCAACATAAACCAGATTCCCCAAATGGATAATCTAAAGGGAAAAGTACAATAAGATGTGAAAAATCTTCTTCATAGTTTTTACCAAAAGCTTAGTTATCTTAATTTCATTGGTTCTGAGAACCTTATCTTTGTAATGTTAATATAGTCATGACATGGGGCACATCAAGAAAGATTTCCCAAAATTTGTTAAACATAATCAGTGTTGCACATATCAGATTTTATGCATGTTCCCTTTGCAAAAAATGGCCTCTTTTGGCCAAATTTATCTGCACATTTTTGGGCATCTTTCTCTCACTAGTTGAGTTTCTTTTCAAACATTTTCAGATTTTTCGTACTTTGCTTGCTTCTTATATGTAATGAAATTGTTGATCTTTCAGGTTTTCTTCCCTTTTTTCTTGGAATTATTTTGCATTCATGTGGGTGTGGAATAGTTGAAAGTGAAGTGCTTGGTGCTTCAGGTAACTTCAAAGAAACTATTAGTCTGTTTCCTGTCTCTGAGCTTTTCTTATTTGTTTTCTAGAAAGCCAGAGATATAATTACTGAACCACCAGTACATAATCCAAGTTTTACATTCTGTTTCCTTTACTGTTCTCAATTAAATAATAGTAAAAGAAAAATAGATTTCATACTTTTAGCCAATGAAGATAGACCCACTGGTACTGTAAGACTGCTAAAAGATGAAAGTTTGATAAAAGAGATGGCATCATGAAGTGCCCTTGTCATTGAACTTCTCACATCACGAAAGCCTGTGTAACTGCTGGGATCTCTTGCAGTATACATAAGAATGGGAGTATGTGCATATTCATCTGCTATGGATTCTACAAAATCAGCGGCAATACTTGCAAAACCACCAGAGTCATCAACAAGAAATTGAAAACCCTGCAAGTGAACCAGTCCCAAAAACTCAGATTAAAGATAACAAAATAACTCAATGTGAATGATGGTACCAGGAACTGCAATACATAAATCTAGATAAATCAAAATGGAAGTACTAGATGGCATGAAACAACGATAATAATTTCACAAAGGAGTATTGCATGGTAACAAGGGGTGATGTAGAGGTCTCAAATCAAGAAGCTGGGGTGAGCATGTTTAATGAATAGAAGTTGAGAAAAACATCTAGTTGCAAATGAGAATTATAGCAAGGGCTAAACACAATCATTTAAGTCAACTTTATGAGAACTGTCATAACTCACTGGGAAACGTCACACTATTATCCTGGTTAAAAAAGTAACTTTCCCCTTTGATTTCTACGATGCAATATATCTATCTAGAATTAACAGGCATTATGAAAATGTATAATAATGAAAGTTGCAAAAACTGTAGCATGGGATGAACACCAAATGTAAGTCTACTTCTAAGTTGCCAAATTGGAATCAGAATCGGAATTGGAATCGGGTACGTGAGTACGGTACATCGGTACGGAAAAAAAGAATTGGAGGGCTGGGTGTGTTTGGGTATGTTTGGGTACGTCCATACAAAAAATATAAAAACATCATAAATATATATTAAAAATTTTATATATTTATATATATATATATATATATTTTTTAAATTAAAAAATAAATATATTTATATTTAATCATATTGTTTAAATATACAATTTTTCTAATTTTTATTTTGTTATATAATTATTAATAAATAATATAATAATATATTGTGAAAGGGGCGATCTTCACCGATTGATGCGGTTAGAAGTGCTCACCTATGTCATATCCATATACGTAATATCTAAACAGAACGAACTATGGGAAGGGAGAGGGATCGACCTTCGCTTGCACGGATAGGTCCGCAGTGAGCGACAGCAAGAGGGAATAACATGATGAAATGAATTGGACTGGCCCACCCCCACTGATGGAGACAAATGGAATGTCCTATAGGCACGGAGAAGAAAAGGTCGTTAGCAGCACAGGAGGTAGAGAAAGTTGGGACAGAGGCATAGATAGGCTACAACACTCACAGGAAAAATCCATACCAAGCTAGTGTATTACTTTTTGATTCGTAATTTTCATCTTAATCAAAACGAGGTTTTAAATCTTAATGCAGACTGAGGATCTGTTTAGGGGTTTTTATTTTCGGGAGTAAAGCATATTGGTTAGTGTTTTTCAGAAGGTGGGAAGTCTGCAACGAAGATTTTGAACCCAGACCGAATCCGCGCCAATTCCAAGCAGACTCCAATTCCAGTACGTACTGTACATGGAATCGGCCTCTATTCCAGACGATTCAGTAACCTATGTCTACTTTATGGGAACTTCCGTACCCAATGTGAAAGGCCCTAATTCAATTCTAATTATACTTTTGTTGACACTTGTAATAAGACTTTGAAAGATACTAATGCCATTGATAGGTTGTATAACAAACTGCTCTAGAAATACATGCTTGTTTAACAATTTGGAAAGAATAATGAATATTTGGAAAGTGCTTTTCATGTTAATGTCAAAAGGAAAGTGAACATGCAATCACTGTCTAAGGAAGGGAAACAACTAGCTAAGGTATCAAAGATAATTCTACCAACAAAAATACAAGTTAATACTTCTCTAATAAGACAGATCACCGAAAGAAAGACAGTACAAAGAGAATATGGCTAGAAAACAAAAGGAAACAATCAAAGACATAATAACTGGGCAAATATTGTTGGAAATGATGATAAAGATGGAAAATATGCTTTATTTGTTTCTCAACATTAGAATGATGTTGTTTTTTATTTTATTTCTATTACCAGTTAGCACCAGTGTGAGAGATCAGTTTCTATACTTTATTGCAGATAAAACTCAAACTGAAAAATGTGACTCTCAGTAATAAGAACACATTATTTAGGTCATGTTGTGACCTTTTTCACACATCACCCCATTGCAAATGGTGACCCCCTAATTTTTTCTTTGTTCTGGTCTTTTGGCTTTGGTTTTGTCTCTCTCCCTCTTTCTGTCTCTTTTCTGCTGCTTGCTTTCCGGGGATATGCCCGTCTGTGAGCTTAAACGTGAAATTTTGGCCAAGCCTGAGAATTAGGGTTTTGAGTTTTCTGGTCGAATTAAGTCAAATGGAGTGAATAAGTTGGAATCTGAGCTTCACATTGTAGTCAGCATGCTTCCAGCAGGTTCCCGGAAAAATTTCATCGAGTTCTGACAACTTACTATTTTTAGTAAGTACCTGATTTGGGGCATTCTCTCAGCACTACTGAAGTTCTCTCAGTCACACTGCATCTAAGACATGTCAGGTTGCTCGTTTGCAAATTTTGAGCCAAAACGGACAACTGTCTATTTTTAGCAAGTTCGGCTTCGGAAGGCTGATTTTAGGGTTTATATGTGAAATTCTTCAATGCATGTTTGGAGATTCCTTCTGGGTTTTCTGAAACCTACGCAATGATATAACATGCAAAATGAGACGATGACTTTCAGTGTTCAGCCTTCAAGGGCTATTTTTAGGGTTTGCATGTTGAGATTTTCTTTGCATGTTTGCATATTCCTTGTGGGTTTTTCGAGACCTTCGCAACGATATAACATGCAAACCAAGATCAAAAATTTTTTAGGAAGTCGTCTTCAGAGGCTATTTTTAGGGTTTGCAAGCACGGCTTTTCAACGCATGTCAGCATATTCTTTATGGGTTTTTCAAGAGCTACGCAGTGGTGTAGCATGCAAAGCGAGATGATCAATTTTCAGAGACTTACTATTTTTAGCAGGTCCATTCCGGCAGTTGCCCAACGCATCAGGATTACAAATAGGGCGAAGTGCAACAGAAACGAAGTTCAACGGAGGTCATTTGATATGCATGCAAGTCAAATTAGGGTTTCCAGCTTCGGGACCCAAAATGAGGGGTAAAATGCCAAAAATTTTGAAAACCGGTGTATCCCACTGCGATCAACATCTTTCAGGCTATCCACCGGTAAAATTTGAAGACAATCGGAGCACTTATTATTTATAGTAAGGCGTTTCAGAAACTGGCTAAAAATAGTAAATCAGCAACAGGCACAAGTGTGAACAGGCAAGTCACCCCATGAGGAGCACGTCATTCAGATTTCAAGTCAAACGGAGTTGTGGAGATCTCAGAAACAGGTAGTTGCTATAAATAGTAAACCACCTTCAGAAACATACTATTTATAACAGGTCAGCTCGAGATGGCAGTATGAACGGGTCAAGTAGGTCATGTGGATCCGGTGGTTAAAATTTCAAATCAATCCAATCTTCAGAAGAGAGAAAACTTGGAACTTACTATTTATAGTAAGTATCGAGCTGGCGGAAGGAGGAAGCCATAAAATTTTCTAAGTCTGAAGTTCATCCTTCACCACCCTCCAAATGCGCCCTCATCCACAGTTGGCTGGCAGATGGAAAATTGTCTAAGTCTGGAAGTTTGTCCACCTTGACCCCCTAAATGCGCCCACCTCAGCTGGAAAGTAAAAAAATTCTAAGACATGAATCATCCTGCTAGACATGTCAAATGCGCCCACTTCAAGGAGGTTGATAAAAAATTTCTAAGTGTTGAAGTTTATCCTGCTAACCCCTCCAAATGCACCCTCATGTCAAGAGAAGTAAAAAAATTTAAATGTTTAAAATATCCTTCTCCACCTCCAAAATGCGCCCTCATCTCCAGCATGTGATAGAAAATATTCTAAGTGTTGGTAAAATCCACCTCACCCTCTCAAATGCGCCCACTTCATGATGAAGGTAAAGAAAAGACAAGGTAAGGCGTTGGAAATGTAAATCCCTCTCCACATGCAAAATGCGCCCTCTTGAGCATGCAAAGTCAAGATGTTGAAAAATTTCTAAGTCAAGGACTTAAGTCTTCCTCAGCATGCCAAATGCGCCCAAGGAGGAGGTCTTTGAAATATTCTAAGTGTGTGAAACTTGAAGTGGAGACCCTTGATTGCGCCTTTGACTTGGAGGAAGCTTGGAAAAAGTCTAAGTATAGAAAAGTTGAAGCTTCACCCCTCATTTGTGCCTTTGACTGGAGAAAAGTTTGAGAATATAATAGGCATGCAAATATGAAGTGGGCCCCATCCTATATGCCTTGGCTTGTGAAAGAAGTGTTTAAATTTGAAGCTTGACCTCATGCATGCGCCTTAGCTATTTAAGGGGGGCCTTGAGAAATCTCTAAGTCGTTCAAGATTTAAAGTGGGTCCCTTTCATGTACGCCTTGACTTGTGGAGAGCTAGAGAACATTCTAAACATAGAAAATTTGAAGTCTAACTCCCCATATGCGCCCAAGTAGTGAGGAAATGTTGAAGAATATTTTGAGGCGTCTAAACTTAAAGCATGAAGGCTTAAATGCGCCTAGACTAAGGAGGAGGACGTGTTGAGATTATTTTGGCTAGGTGGTATAAAATTGAAAGTTAGACCCTTGATGGCGCCTAGATTGGGACATGAAATGATAAAATATTTTCTAAGTGTTAATATTTAAATTCCTTCCTTAGAGGAAAATGCGCCCAAGTTGATGGAGGAGATAAAATTTTCAGAGACATGGATAAAATTGGCTTAGATAAGTTAGAAGGTGCCAGCTTCGCGAAGGATGATAAGAAATTTCAAGTCAGAGCAAGAAATTATACCCAAAGATGAAGAATTGGAATAAATTTGATAAAAAAATAATTTTCTAAGGTTTAAAATTCAAAAATTAAAAGTACCCCTTCACTTGTAGACACATGAATTTGATGCTTTCTGAGGGAAATTTTATTCTGGGTACTGGACATCTTCAATGAGGAATTGATTTCAAAGTCTTCCACAGCTTGCCAAGGATTTTGTGGTGAAGATTTTTGGTGGGCACGAGATTGATGAATTTCCTAAGGAAAATATGAAAAAAATTCTAAGGCAAGGAATAAAGTGTGTTGTTGACATAAAAATGCCTGGGCGGATGAATTTGAAGTTGGGTGTTGTTGATGCGTGTTTTATGACACAACAAACATTCTAGAATAAAGAGTCCAAAGACGCTCTATCCCCTCTTGAAAAACTACCTCGTATGCTAAGATTGCAAGTAAGATCATACGGCAATTCCAATGTTTAAGATGAATGCGGATGAGCTCTATGGTTTGATGTGATTATGTTGGTAACACAAAGGGACTTACGCTAGGCTTGTTCAATTCACAATGAAGGTCTAGACAATGAAGCTCTATTGCTTGGGTCATGGATCAAACAAACTGAAAAAGGAGATAAAGGTTCAGAAGTTTTAATCTACTCCTAAGAATTCAAGAGACGGTATTGACTTGGTGGAACCAATAACCACGCTTTGCTTCGCCACGCTCAACGACAACTACACAAAGGGGGTGCAATCTTCAAGGGAATGTGCTTATGATTTTCAAGTCGTGAATAACTACCATCAAATCGAACAATAATTATCCAAACAGAAGTTAAGCATCCACAAAGTAAGCTCAGGCTAACTTTACGCATTGAATGAAAATCATCCATTCAAAGAAAGTATGAGCAAAATTTTCACCGCAAATCAATACTTATCAAATCTTGCATTCATCTAACATACATGAAAAGAAATCTAAACTATGATGAGGGATAAGAACCATGACAACTCCAAAATAAGAGAAGCAATCACCATCAGAACAATGCATGCATTACTTATTACTTTGGCAATCTTACAACAGTTGCTTATCTCAACATGTTTTGCAACATGCTCCCATGCTTTACAAATGAGGGGTTGAGCTCAATTTATAGGCTCCCCAATTACAATTCAATGGCCAAGATTAATTTAGGATCAACGGCCAAGATTACAAATAAAACCCTAATTAGGGTTTGCTACCCCTCGACCAATGAGAAAATTACACTCGAGGACACTTGTCCTTTTTACCAAATATGAACCAACAGATAAAATAGAAAGTTGTTGTATGTTGATTTGGAATGATTTGATTGGTTGGAAGATGACGAGGCGCCACCTCAGCGTGCTGGATGTCTTCCTTGGTCACTTTGTTCTTTTTCCACGTTCTTGCCTTAGAATATTTTCTGTCCTTTGCACTTTGATCTTGGATTACTTTGGCTTCTTCTTCCCTCCTCGCCTTAGACTTGAAGTTATTAAGTCTTTCTTCCCGGATTGCTTTGGAATTCCTTCACGTACCTTGAATTTGGAGAGGAACTCCCTTGTGCCTTCGCCGCAATGGAGGAAATTGGCACTTTCTCTGCGGAGAATTTCCCATACTTAGCCAAATTTTGGCTATTCAATTTCATTTTGTAACATCTTCAAGATTCTGGCCATTTTTTTGTGCTCAAATAAACTTCGCCAGTAGATTTGTCTTCAATTTTGAATTTGGCTTTTGCCTAAGTTGGGTGTACTTGATGATGTGCCTGCCGTTGTCTTCATGATTGCCAAATTCTCTTCTTTCATCTCCCTTCAAGTTGGACTTTACACTTTCTTTGCCATTTTCTCCTTTGAAGATTCGCCTTGTGTAGTCATCCGCCTGCAAGAAACAAAATAAATTTATTTTAGATTTCCTCTCTCCTAAAGATAACTTTTCAAGATAAGCTTTGAAAGATTTTTATAAATTTCATTTTCAAGCTTTTAATTTTCTTTCCGTCCAATTTCATTTGGCCATATTTTATTGCTTTTTTCCAAAATTTATCTAGCCACGTCCAACTTTATTTGGCCATAAATCTTTTCGTCCAAAATTATTTTGCCATGATTTTCAATCGTCCAATTTCATTTGGCCATATTTTCTTGCCTTTTTCCAAAATTTATCTGGCCACGTCCAACTTTATTTGGCCATAAATTTTTTCGTCCAAAATTATTTTGCCATAATTCCGCTTCGTTCGATTTTATTTGGCCATGAATTTGCTTCGTCCAATTTTACTTTGCCATTACCCTCTTTCATTGGCCATATTTTCTTGCCATCCTAAGTTATTTGGCCATGATTTTTTAATAGTCCAAAGTTATTTGGCCAAAATTTATTTCATCTTCCTAAATCATCTGGCATGATTTTAAGTCATTGGCAAAATTTTCTCTAGACATTTTGATGTTTGGACTTAGGCGAATTTCCAAAATGCCAAACATATATTTTTTTTTATATTTGCCAACGTTCATACTTGGGCAAAATTTCACAATTTCTACTCTTCTCTAAGCATGGCGGACTTCCTTATTAGTTTAGCCATTCAACTTTTTCCTTGGCTATGCTTTAGCCAATTCACTTTTTTCACATGGCGGACTTGCCTCTTATTCATGCCATACTTTACTTCTCATGGCGGACTTCACACATTTTCTAGCCATTTACCAATTGACTAAGGGCGGACTTCAGCCTGCAACCTGCCACTCCACTTTGTGCTGGGTGTTTTCTTTATGGCCTTGCCAAGGGTGGACTTGGCACATTTCTTTGCCATCTATTGTTTTGGCCATGGGCGAACTTTACCAATTTTGATGCCACTTCAACTTTTGGCTAAGGCGAACTTCACTAATTGTCTTGCCATTTTAACATGTGGCTGGGCAGACTTGACCTCACTTCAAACCATTTGCATTATGGTGGGCGGACTTGGCAACTTTCCTTGCCATTTGACACTTGACCAAGGGCGGACCTCATCATTTTTGTTGCCATTCACATTTTGTCCAAGGCGGACTTCATCATTTTTCATGCCATACAAGGCGGACTTGGCAAAATGTCTTGCCATCTCAACATTATGTCCAAGGCGGACTTGGCCACTTAGCATGCCATTTAACATTTTAACCAAGGCGGACTTAGCAACTCTTCATGCCATTCTCAGGGCGGACTTCATAGGATGGCTTGCCATTTCTCCATTTTGTCTAAAATTATTTTGCCATTGCCTCTTCCTTTTGAGGGCGGACTTTAGCACATGTCAGGCCATTGGAAGGCGGACTTCAGCCTTTGGCTTGCCATTTAACCTGCTTGGCTGGGCGGACTTTGCTAGTTTCCTTGCCATTGATAGGGTGGACTTCAGCTGTTTGCATGCCATTGACTTGTGGGCTGAAGGTTTTTGATGTTAACTCCTCCATACTTAAGCGAATTTTTTACAGACTTCAGTCTTCTCCATGAATGAATGTTCAGATTTCTCACGAATTTCCAGATTTTTCCATGTGTCTCCCGGATGAATTTCTCAGATTTTTACGTGTCTTAGACTTTTATCAATTTCTTGATGATTTCATGACTGATTTTTTCATCTAACTCGCCATTTTCTGTGCTTTTTCCAAAATTCTCTGTGATTTTCACCATTTTTTTTGAGCAAATTTTCCAGAATTTTAGCCAAGATTTCAAAAAAAATTCGAATCGATTTTCTGAGAGTTTCGTTGATCTTTTCGAACTTCTAAGTGGATTTTTGAAACTCATGACCTTTCTAAATATAGAAACTTTCTAAAAATAGAAATTTTTCAAAAATAGCAACTTTCCAAAAATAGACCCTAAAAAATAGGGATCCCAGAATCGCCCAAAAGTGCCAAAAAAGTAGGTCCTAAAAAATAGGGGGCCCGAAGTGAAAAACCCTAAAAACTTGGAGGTGTCGGATTTGACTGAAACGACAGTCGATCTTCGTCTCCCAGGCCTTCTAAGCGCGATGGCGACGTTTATACAGTGATCCAGGCTAAAACTCATTGACTCGGGTGACCATTCAAAACTCAAACTCCTCATTGTAAAAAGACTGGTGATAAGCGGTTGCGACGCCAAGGCAAAACCCAAAAGCAAAAAAAAACGAAGGGTCCCCATTTGTGATGGGGCGATGTGTGAAAAAGGTCACAATAAGTGCCTAGATAATTTTTGATCAAATTCCTGATGAAAACATTTTGCTCAAGCCAGAGTTGGATGAAATGTCAGAGTGAACGCCTCAGCTGGAAAAGTGAAGAGGATGCAGTTGAAGCTAAGATGATTTTAAAAGTGCATCTCTTAAGTACGCCCTTGAGGAAGATGAAATTTGTCTAAGGCATTGAAATATGATGCATAGGTGTTATATGCCCCAGCTTACAGATGTTAAAAAATCATGAAGAAAGCAAAGTTGGCTAGAGAAAAATGATGAACCCTTGGAAATCAAAACATGGATATCAGGTGAGTAAAGTGGATTTATATTATTAAGTGTTTTGATGCTCTTCTTTTATCTGTTTTGCAAGATGAACGTCAAGGCCAGAGCACGATGACTTGAAGTGGTGAAGCACGATGATATTACAACCTTCGAAGGGAAATAAAATTATGAGTTTCGAGCTCTTCCACGAGATCTCGGTTGCACCCAAAACATGAAAGAAGAAAAGTTGCAAGAAATGGCTAAGTGTTGGAATTTCTCCTCGAAGACCCAATGTGCACCCAACGTAGTCAGGCGAGTGGCAAGGAGGAATAATCGAATCCAAGACAAGAAAATCTTTCAAGTTCAGAATAGAGGGAAAGATGAAGTACCAAGTGTTAGAGATGATCCTCAAGCACCTCAAAGTTAAAGAATGATAGCAAGATGAATTGAAGGACAAAGTGGAGGTCTTTTTTCGGCATTGACCCGGAGGGTGTTTTTCCAGCATACTTCACCCAACCTGAAATGTAATGACATCAAGGAGTAAAACCATCATCAAGAAGGAGAAAGAAGTGGCCATGTCAGTCCAAGAAGTTGAAGCCATGATGATCAAGCTCATCCAGTTTGCAATCAGAAAGAAGAATAGTGTGAACGCATTTCTGGACGGGAATCTTCTAGAAGATGGTGGCCATTAATTGCTCATTTATTACCCCACTCCTCTTTGTGGCAGTTTTTAGGGTGAATTTTGTTTAGGGCTGAGGTGGCACGATCTGGGCCATCCAGCCGATTGTAATCTGAGTCGTCCATTGGACTTGGCCAGCTATATAAAGGGGCATCCCCCCTCATTTGTATCTCATTAGATTAGACATTAGATTAGATATTAGAATAGAGAGACAGCTAGGTGATAGCTTAGAGATAGCTTAGTATAGATTGATAGAGTAGTTTGAAGAAGAAGGAAAGTTTTCCCTTTGAAAACTTTGTAAGAAATTGTTGTGAACACTCTCTCAATAAAAAGAGTTTCATTGATGGTGAATTTCGTCTTTTGTTGTGAGTAGCTAGCAAGGTTTCTTCGTCCTTATGATTCAAGTAGTGGCTTAAAGTAGAATAAGTTTCATTTCATGTACGTAGGTGATAGTTGTGGAATGTGGTCTTCAATTTAAGCAAACTTCGTCTATCCATACCACTAGTGTGTTCGCTGATGGTGAATGCGCCTTGTGTGATCAACTGGAATATCGTGTACTTAACTTCAATCATGATTTGTATGTTTATATGCGTCGTTATGATGGTATTTTCATGCTAAGTTGTGATCAGAACACCTTGAGCTACTCCTCTGAAGATTGCACCAGTTCTGTGGACGCTATCCGAAGTGAGGCAAAGCGGAGCCTGGTTGAGGCTTGTGAAAATTGATCGCCATGTCCCATGCCTTAGAATAAATTTAGACTTTCTGAACCCTGCAACCACTTTAAATTCAATACTTTTTGGTTAGAATAGGAAACCAGTGCTTCATTGATAAATCTATCAAATTGTGAAAATCGCTTTCTCTGCTGTTGAACAATTCCGTAAGTCCCCTTGAAATACCAGCAAATCACATCGAGCCAACTGAGACTATTCGCACTGAAGGAACCTTGGAGTTGAACGCACGAACTATCTCGCAATCTTAGCGTGCTGGATACTTTGATCAAGAGAGAATAGGGTAGCCGTTGGCGACTTTATTCTGCATTAGTGCGGTCACGAAAAACACATCAACAGGTCATAGAAATATTTGAACCAAACTAACAAGAGCTAACAATCACATTTCAGAATGTTTTGTATATTCATGGATTAAGAATCTATTGCCTTTAAGTCATATCACTATGAAAGAACATTTAGAAGTAACTTTCTATGCAAAACAGTTTTCTGAAACATAAAAGTTATAAAATAAGTTTATAAAATTTTGGTGTAGAGAAATGAATATCTACCAGTTTGCCTTGTTTCTTATTGCCAACAGTAACATGCATTGAAACTTGCAGCATGGTCATTTTAATTTAGAGTATCTTGTACTTTAAAGAAACGCGTAACGGTAGAAGGTTTAACATATAAGAAAATTAAGAGGTTGCCACTGGTATGGCATATGTTTTTGCAGGGAAATAATATTAGAATCCTTTTAGTGGAAGGGAAGGCTTCAAGAGCAAAGCATTGTTTGGTGTTGCCATGTGGTGAACTATACAAACCTACAAAGGTAACCTTAATCTCTAAAGCCACATTTTCTACTGCTCGTTGATTATTGTAGTAGGAAAAATTTGGTTTATCAGCATTCAAGGTTTGAAAATAACATACTGCACTAGTCATAGAGATATTCTCTATCAATATAATATATGACACAACAGGTTGCATTAAAGAGCAGATGATCTACTCCAAGTCGAAGACATCAGAGGATTCTTTCAAAACAATTATTAAAATGTTTATCCCTACTGCTCAGTAGCCAGTTCATCCATGGTTTGATGATTTGTTAATATATTCCTCCCAGCAAGGATCTCCGAATGCTTCCACTCCTCCTGCCACCCCAATAAGGAGCTTTCAGTCCCACCAAAGCCACGAAGATGGAATTGATTTAACCTCTTGTCTGATACAATCACTAAGACAGTGCCTCACCCTATATAACCGCAAGGCCTGTGGAACATCCATCGGGTCTTTTCAAATTGATATCTTATCAGTTGGTACCCAGCTTTCTATGGGAAGAATGGAGGGGCAACAGATTACTTGGAAATTATACAAAAGGTTAGATCCTCAATGAAAATGCAAATGTCTTCATCTAAGCAAAAACACTTGAAGAACTTACCAGACAACATAAAAAGAACAAGTGCCAAGAATTAGTCCCATGGAAAAACCTATACCCTTACATCCAACTCAGCAATACACAGTTGGTAATTCAGTACAAATCTGCAGTCCAATTACCAAGGAAAGTGACAGCACCATGAAAAATACAAATCAGGTAGAAAGGACTCTACCGCTCCCTTCTTTATGTCTGTTCAAAAATTGTTGGCAATTACCCTACCAAATCAGCATTTAAATCCCCAAGCTCTTGCAGCCATATGGTCCTTATTCTCAAAAAACATGTCCTGTGTGTTGCATACCTTTTCAAAAAGCCCCTCAAATTCCAATTTTCTCTCTTTCCTACTCCTAGAAGACGTTTGAATATACAAAGAACAAGCTCTCTTCTGCTGAAGCATTTAATGCTAACCAACAATTTCTTTGGCTCATACAGTGGTGGACCCAACTCCCAATCCCAATCATTACCCCTCACCTCTTCCCTCCTCAAACATTAGCACACAAACTTCAAATTACTAAATAACCTCTCTGCACATGCCACTAGCAAACAGCAATGACTCCCAGCAAGCACCGTTGGCTACAATGGAAGCCAAAGAAGAAGAAAACAAGTCAATTCAGCAACTTGCCTCTCTTCAGGTCTCCTACATTCTAGAGCAAAATAACAACCAGCTCTTGATACGAAAGTTCCTTGTGAAACATACTGAGTCTTTGGACCTAATGAAGCAAAATATTATCAGCCTTCAAAGTCAGGTTGAAGCCATGGATGAGATATTCATAAACGAAAGACAGATTTTAGCTTGCAGAGATGATACACTATAACGGGAAACAAATCTCAGGCTATTTCACAGCAAATGATATGGGAATACTTCATGTTTTGGACTATCTAGGTATCCTTAGCACGACCACCCTCCAACACACAAAGGAACAGTTACTGAGGGAGTTGATCCAGCAAGCTTATGATGTTAAGAACACCAGAGTAGAGGAGCAAGAGGCAGAATTTTCACCTCTAAGGACAAGCATGAATATATGCTGTTCATTTCTTCACATACTACAAAATCACTAAGCTATATTACTAAATCATGATGGTCACTGCCTATCTTAACAATATATACTTTCCTTAGTTGTTATTTTACTACCATTCTCTATTTGACTGCAAGTACTTTCGTTGTTACTTATGTATTGAATGTATTTATGTCTTGAATCGCTCTTCTCAGTGGTTTTTTCCCTCCTTGTCCACTGAGGATCTTTGTAATCTCTTTTGAATTAATACAGCTGTCCATTATCAAAATAATAATTTTAAAAATAACAGCAACAAAAATAAACATAAAATAAACACACAAAAGTAACTAATCCTAAACCTTCTCATTATTTTTATTTTATTTTATACATGCCCATGCCAGATGCAGTGACTAAGCATCCAAGAGAATTGAAATGTTCCCTCTTATAGAATTCCGTAAATTCACCTAGCCTCACTATCAACAGCCTTGAAAATCAGAAATAAAAAACTCAGTCTAATTATCATGCAATCAGCCCGACAGTAGCATTCCTTAAACTTCATATTCCAAGGACATGTAGCCTATCCCACCATGTCTACTCGACTATGTATCCTTCCAAACTTTTCAATGAGAGAATGAAAGGGGTTCAAAACAAGTAGGTGTATATATACCGAATTATATTCTGCAACATATACCACTATCTAAGCAAAAACATGGTCAATAAGGTGAATTTACTCGTCCTCCTCAGAGCATCTTTCCATCCTTCTGTAAATTTCACCATTTATTTGGCACAGACTGCCCTTATCACTTTCTCCTGCCTCCAAGAGTTGACTTACATTCCCTTTCAGATGTTCCAAAATTTTCTAATTGCATCAAAATAGTGTCTTCCATCTGGCTCATACCTTCACAGATAGCCAAAGTGTTGCTTGAATTCACCAGCACAGACTGAACCCCAATGACCTGAGCTGCTTTCAGCACATTAAGCTTAGGCCACAACTGCCCAAGATCTTGCACAATTTGCACCACCACACCAGTGGAACCCAAAGTTCCCATCAGTGTTCCCCAAAGACACATCCCTGGGGCCTAGGCACCCTTCCCGGATGCAGATCATTCTGGGGGGTGGTGAGGCACCATCCAGGTTGAAACAAGTCTACAATTTATTAGTCTCTTCTCTAAAGGCCTTCCTAATTTATTCCTAAACAATATATTTGGCTGCAAAGCTAGGTTGCATTCTATTGTTTAAAGAAACACAGAAAAACTATTTTTTTGTGCTCTGATCTTGTCTTGGATCTCTCACTTCTCTACAGATGTGTGAATCCTGGGCCATGTCCTTGTCTCCTTTGGGTTTTCAATCTCAAACTCTAGCCTCAACCTTTAAACCCAAAACACATTGCCTTGAGCTCTTATAGCATAAAGGAAGATTAAACCATGACACTAGCGAATAAAGAGAGAGAGGGTAGAGAGTAATAATTTGCATTACATGTATAGTATGTTCCCCCAAGTTTTGCAACTGCCAACTGATTCCTGACTTTCCCAGAACCACATATAATATGATATAATCATTACATATAGTTTAAGCAATCCTAAGTTAACTTACAAAAGTATTGAAGCAGACCAAATATTTCTTATATCAGATACTCCTTAAATACAAACTGTAGCATACAATTCCAAATATCCAATAAATGAATAAAATAGTATAGAAAGATAAAGCATCCAATTAAAGCAACGCACGTCTAATAAATTATATCCTTTACAAGCATCCAATTCATTCCATCTTCACAAAATTCATTTCAATTAAGAATAGTACTATATACAGAGAATAAAGGTCAATAACCAAATTTAATGACCGTGCTCACTCACAAGCAATCTGTTAAAGTATATTTTACTGTGTTACACAGGGACGCATCCCCACCCCTAAACCCTACGTCCCTATCCCATGTGACATTTCGGGGACAGCGGGACATTAGGAGACGTTCCTCTGCTGTCCCCCCAATTTCGAAAACCCAAGAAACGTTTCAGAACATGTCCCCTTTTCGGGAACGGCTGCAAAAAGTTAAGGGGATGCCTAGCCGTCCCCAAGACGGCTGGAGACATCTCAGACTTCCCTTGACCATCCCAGGGATGGCTAGGCGTCCCCCATGGCGTCTAGGGCATGAAACAACAAAACAATTAAAAAACATTTTTTTTTTAACTTTTCATTGGGCAGAAAAGGGGCATGGGGGTTCCCACAAACAATCCCACGCCCCTTATACACCCTAAAATTGCAAATCATTCATTCATTATCAAACATGAAACAAACAGCAAGCCATCATTTGCAAAGTTAAACAGCAGGTGTGCCTAGCCGCTGGAGGTTTTTTGTTTGTTCAAGCTCAGTGTTGCAAGGATATAGAAGGAGATTTTGCTTGTTCAAGGTGCAGATTTGAAGCTTGATTTCAACAGCAGTCTGAAGGTATGCAATCTGCTCCTTTTTTTTTAGTTTTTTTAGCTTGTTACAGTCAGATAGGGTTTGTAATTTTGTAATTTTTAACTAGTTTTTATTTTAAACTTTTAAAAAATGTTTTGGTTTCAGACTTTCAGCTTGTTATCTCAAAAAAACGCTACAAAATGAGCACCAGCAGCAATGACAGTGATAACAATTACAATATGAATGAGGGCAATGAAGAAAATGAAGTTGACCTAAACAGGATATCAATGGAGTTAGATCCTTCTTCTCATTCTGAAAATCCAAACACAGGTTCTATTGGAACTCCAAAAGATCGTTTGCATGCCCTACACCCTCTCTTCAAAAATTTGCAAAAGGCCCTTTCAACTCCAAAAAACCATTGCTTCAATTTGCCACCAATTTAATTGTCAATAAGGGTAAAAATGCACGGGGCAGCAAGCATTGGCTATGTCATATTTGCAATACTGATTACCATGGGAGCTATACTAAGGTTAGAAACCACCTATTGGGTGAGAGTGGATATGGGGTTAGAGTTTGTGAAGATATAACATTGGAACAGCAGGTTGAAATGGCAAAATTAGTTGGAGTGTGTGAGGACAAAATCATTGGTACTACTCACAATAAGAAACGGGCATCTATTGATTTGCGTGGCTATTCCAATGTATCAATTGGAGAGAGTTGTGAAAGAGGGAAGAGGAAGGCAAGTGAAAAAAATACAGTGATGGGGTTAATGAATGTACAAAGACGTGAGCAAGCCGATGATTCAGTGGCCAATTTTTTTTATGCCCATGCTATTCCATTTCATTTGGCAAGGTCACCTTATTTCAAAGCTATGTTGAGAGATGCACAGGGAATTGGACCCTCTTATGCTCCCCCTAGAGAATATAGATTGTGTACCTCCCTCCTTGACAAACACTATTCAAAGGTGAACAGGTTGATGGAGATGAGACAACTAATATTCGACATCAGCCACTCATTAATATTATTGTTACATGCCCTACTGGTTCATACTTTCTTGAGTTATTGATTGTCTTGGGAAACGAAAGAATGTTGATTACCAATTTGCCATTTTGAAGGAGGCCATAGAGGAGGTTGGGTCTTCTAATGTTGTGCAAGTTGTGACAAATTCAGCTCATGTTTGCAAGCTAGCTTGTTTGATGGTTGAGAAGGCTTACAAACATATTTTTTGGATTCCATGTTGCGTACATGCTTTGAATAATGCTTTGAAAGACATTGGAAAAATAGATTGGGTGAAGTTAGCAGTGGCCAAAGCTAGAGACATACAAATGTTTGTATGTAACCATCACACTTCACTTGCACTATTCCGGTCTTATTCAAAGAAAAAATTCCTCAAACCAATTGAGACTAGATATACTAGCTATTTTATTTTGTTGGAGAGGATGTTGGAGGTGCAGGATGCTCTACAATCTATGGTGGTTTGTGGAGAGTGGAAGAAGTGGCCTCAATCAAAGACAGAAGAAGGGAAAGCAGTGAGAGAAAGTGTGTTTAATGATACTTGGTGATCCAATATTAGGTAAGAAAAATTGTTTTAGTATGTACTTTGTTTTACTTTTTAGTTTTTAATATTTTATTTTAAAATTTTAATTTTCATTATTAATAGTGTTCATGTCATAATTAAATAATTTAAAATTTAAAATTTTTTAAATGTTGTTTGCAGATATATATATATATGCTCTATCATATCACCTGTTGTGGGGGTAATCAGGTATGCGGATACAAGCTCTCCTAGCCTTGGAGAGATTTATGAGACTTTTGATAGCATATTAGGCCTATTAGGAGCATATTAGGCCTATTGTCACAAAGAGGTGGAACACAATTAACACCACTCATCATATGGCTGCCTATGCTCTTAATCCG
Organism: Sequoia sempervirens; assembly: GCA_007258455.2. Lineage (NCBI taxonomy): Eukaryota > Viridiplantae > Streptophyta > Pinopsida > Cupressales > Cupressaceae > Sequoia > Sequoia sempervirens. The sequence goes on along the minus strand of VDFB02000013.1, from coordinate 208,343,532 downwards.
AAATGGTATGCACCTAGACCTAGCCAAATACCTCTTTTTGAGGATGATGAGGCAACATAGGGGTTTATGGCAGCCCTTTGTAAAATGCGTAGCACTGAGGAGGAAACCGTACTTCAAGAGCAATGGCTTCAATTTTTCAATTTTCAGGGTCCTACATTCAGCAAACCAAAGGCTAGGACGGATAGGGCCTCTATTGCACAAAAAAACCCCATTGGATGGTGGAAATTTCATGGGAAGGACACACCAGAGTTGAAGCAACTTGCTATTCGTTTACTCTCACAGATTGCTAGTTCCTCTACTACAAAGAGGAATTGGTTTACCTATGGCTTCATCCACTCAATTAAGAGGAATATGCTTACCTCGAAACGAGCAGAAAAACTAGTTGCAGTTCTGTTGATGTGTGTTTTATCATCCACCAAACATTCAGAATAAAAATGTCCAAAGACACTCTATCCTCTCTTGAAAAACCACCCGGCGTAAAGGCGATTCCAAAGGTTTCTTTAGTCGGGTCTCGGCGGTGTGGATAAGTTCGATTCAATTAGTTGTGGTTTCTTTGGTAATGAACAAAGGGACTTCGCAGTGAAAGTCACGCACAAACTAAAGGACTTAGGAAATTTATCTTTGTGGGTTCTCAATTAGGACTTTCAATTGTGGATCTCAACAAAAATGGCAAAAGAATAGGGTTTAGGAGAGTCTAGTCTAAGCCTAAGAACTCAAGAGACAGTAAGGACTCGGTGAAGAGAAATAAACCACACTTTGTTTCGCCTCCTGCAGGACAACATACGCAAAGTGGGTGCAATCTTCAAGGGGTTTGTGAGAATAATTTTCAAACCTCGGATAAGGTTGAAGTTAGGCTTCCACACTTAGGAGCTCAGGCTAACTTTACGCATCGGATGAAAATCATTCATCCGAAGAAAGTATGAGCTACACTTCACCAATGAGTCGATACGATCAATCTTTCATTCAATTAACAACTTTTCAAAGCAAATTCTAAATTTAACTCTAATCTATGGTGGAAGATAATATGCAACCTCGCTTACTATTCAACAATAAGAAGTGATTCAAGGCAAATCATGCTCAAGAGCTTTTATCATTCAAAATAGTCTCAATGCGACAATATACATAACAGGTCTCCACACCTTACAAATGAGGGGGCGAGCTCAATTTATAGGCTCCCCAATTACAATTCAATGGCCAAGATTGATTTCAAATCAACGGCCAAGATTACAAAATAAAACCCTAATTAGGGTTTGTGACTTTCGACCAATGAGAAAATTTCATTTGAGGACACTTGTCCCTTTTGCTAAATATAAATCAACAATAAAATAGAAAGTTGTTATATGTTGATTTGGAACAATTTGATTGGTTGGAAGATGACGAGGCGCCACCTCAGCGTGCTGGATGTCTTCCTTGGTTGCTTCATTTTTTTCTACGTGCTTGCCTTAGAATATTTTCCCTGCCGATGACTCTGTCCGTTGTGCTTGTTCCTTCCTAACTTTGATCTTGGATTCCTTTCAAGTGTCTAGAATTTGGAGAAGAATGCCTTTGTGCTTTCACCACAATGGAGGAAATTGGAATTTCCTCTGTGAAGTATTTCCTAGACTTAGCCAAATTTTGGCTATTCAGGTTCATTTTGTAACATCATCTGGATCATTCAACACCATGCTCGAACGAACTTTGCCTGTGGATTTGCCTTCAATTCTGAATCTGGCTTGTGCTATGTAGGACAAATTCCATCCCTGGACAAGAATGTTATTCACTTCCTCTTTATTTTCCTCTTCACCCTTCCTGTTTTCCGTCCAACACTTAGTGAATTCTTCTAGCCAATTTTCTCGTCCTCTCCTTGGGCGGACTTCATATGAGCTTGGACGTTTTCTCTCTTAGCCTAATTCGGACTTCAAGCCACTTTGGACAAACATCTCTGGGGATAAGTCGAACTTTATCATGCTTGTGCCATTTCTCAATTGAGCAAAGTCGGATTTGCTAGTGGTTTCACCATCTTTTCTTTAGGCTGGGGCGAACTTTCTCAACACTTTGACATTTCTTTTCTTGGTCTGGATCGGACTTTGCATCATGTTTGCCATTGTACTTGGCGGATCTAATGGATGTCTGGACATATCTTCTCCAAGCAAAGTCGGACTTTGTAAAGGTTTGGACATGCTGTGCTTAGGCAAAGTCAGACTTTCTCGTGCTTGTGCCATCTTTTTCCTTCACTCTATCTGGCTTGAAGCAGACTTGCCTCCATTCCATGCCTTTGCTTCTTCTTTGAAGACTCGCCTCGCGTCGTCATCCACCTGCAAGAAATAAAATAAACAAATTCAGATTTTCTCTCTCCTGAATTTTTACCACTCTCTCTCCTGAATTTTTACCACTCTTTCTCCTGAATTTTTACCACTCTTTCTCCTGAAGCCATGGTGAATTTAATTTTGCCCTTCGGATTTTATCTTTGGCCGGCACAAATTATTTCCCTCCAAAACATTGTCTGGCGAATTTGATTTTGTCCAAGGCATTGAAAATAAATTATTAAAATATTAAAATATTTTAATTTATTCCAACCCGTTCGTCTTCGCCCCATGGCTATTTCGATTTTCCTTCCATTTTTCTTGGCTAAGAGTGTATCTTCCAATTTTATCCTCAATTTCGTCTAGCCAAACCAAAATTCAAGCCATTCCGTCAACAAATTCTATGCCAGATCCCTGTTTTTCTTTGCCAAGGCGAGATTTTAAGCTTATTTCACTCTGCCAAAGTCAAATATTTCCTTGCTCAGTCGAATTTTTCTAGGCAATATCCTCGTCTGAATGACTTCGTTAGGCGACTTTCCTTGATGTCTGACATATTCTTCCTCCCTCTGACCAAGGACGGTCCTTCTTTTCTCCCTGCCTTGCGCATTTTTCCTGGGTCAAAGTTGGCAATTTCTCGACATTTTCTCCATACTTAGGCAAATTTTGCCTCTTTTTTAGGCATATTCCGTTTCATTCCTTGCCATATCCTGACGTTCTTTAGCACATGCCCTTTCAAGCTTAGCATTTGTCATCTCAAAAATGTCTGGATGTCTAGCCAACGTCTTCATTTTCCATCCATTAGCCTCTATACTTAGGCGAATTTTAGAACTTTTCTTTGGATTTGGCCTTGACACTTAGCCAAAAATCTTACCATCTTATCATCTTGGGCGGACTTCCTTGGTATCTTGGACGAACGTCATGGATGTCTTTGCTATTTTACCAACTTCTTCCAAGTGCATGGTGGACTTTGTATGGTCTTTGGGATGAACATTTTTGAACGTCCCTCTTTTCTAGGGCGAATTTCTTTGGCATCTTAGCATTTGATCTCATCACTTTATCCTTTTGGAAAGGATTTTCCACCCTTTTAAGCCTTCATACTTAACCAATTTCGAAATTTTCCCTTGGTAGGCATCAACACTTAGTAAAATTTCAATTTTTCTTACTTCATAAGTCTAGGCGGACTTTACTTGACTTTCAGCCAAGTCCCACCTTTTAAGGGCGGACTTCTCAAGCATTTTGGACGAGCTTCTAAGTGGAGGGCGGACTTTGAACCTTCTTTGGACATGCATTCTAGTGCTGGGCGGACTTTGGAACTTCCTAGCACAAGTGTGGCGGACTTTTGGAGACCTTTTGGATATCCCCCTTGCATATGGCGGACTTCAAGACTCCTTAGGATGTGCCTTTTAGTGGATGGCGGACTTCTAAACTCTTCAGTACTTCCTTCCTTACATATGGCGGACTTCATCAACCTTTTGGACATGCCTTTTGGTGGATGGCGGACTTCCAAGGTTGCATGGATATCAAAGGCGGACTTTGAAGAGTCCAAGGATATTCTTCAAGATGCAAGGGCGGACTTTGGAGCATGCATGGACATGTATCTTAAGTGTTTGGGCAGGCTTCCTTAGTGCTGCTGGGCGGACTTTCCTTCCTCCTTCAAGGGCGGACTTGGCTGATGGTCTGGCCATTGGCCAGATTTTTGTGCCATTGATTGCTTGGCGGAAGCTTCACCATTGACTGTGAGCTGAAAGTCTTCCATACTTAGGCGAATATCTCAGTTTTCTCCATGAATAGATGTTCAGTTTTGCCCAGATTTCTCATGAATTTCCAGATTCTCCATGAATGTTCAGTCATTATCTCAGATTTCCGATGAGTTTCTCAGATTTTTCCATGAATTGCTTGGATTTCTTGACTGGTTCATCAAATTTTCAACCATTTTAGTGCTCTTTACCAGATTTCTCTGTAATTTTCCAGAATTTCTCACCATTTTTGAACGAATTTTCCAGATTTTTCGAAAAAATTTCAAAATTTTCATTTCGATTTTCTGAGAGATCTATTGAGTTTTTTGAACTTCTGAGTGCGTTTTCAGAACTCGGGACCCTTCTAAAAATAGAAACTTTCCAAAAATAGAAATTTTCCAAAAATAGCAACTTTCCAAAAATAGACCCTAAAAAATAGGGATCCCAGAATTGCCCAAAAGTGCCAAAAAAGTAGGTCCTAAAAAATAGGGGGCCCGGGGTGAGAAACCCTAAAAATTTGGAAGTGTCGGATTTGACTGAAACGACAGTCGATCTTCGCCTCCCAGGCCTTCTAAGCACGATGGTGACGTTTACGCGCTGATTCAAGCATGGATTCTTGACTTGGCTCAGATGACTCTCGGCAGACTGACTGACTTGGAACCCTCAAAATGACGACCTCATTGTAAAAAGACAAGTGACATGCAACTGCAACACCGAGGCAAAAAAACGAAAACAAGGGGGTCCCCATTTGCAATGGGGCGATGTGTGAAATGGTCACAACAAGTTCATAGTGCCTTGAGACTTCAAGATCGACAAACTATTGAGCATCGACAGACTCCAGCAACACGTTGGGATGTTGATCCTGAAGATGTTAGGCAGATTGACGAGGAGGTGTAACCAAGAATGGTTGGGCTTCCTTTGGATGATCCACTTCAAGTAGAGAGTGATAGTGAGACGGATAGTTCTTTTGATATTGATAGCCCGAATGAGGCATAGTCTCATAGATTGTTGTATTTTGAAGTTTCAGACTTTGAGTTATTTAACTTTAATTTTAAAATTTGAATAACAAAATGCTTTTATATTTAATACTATTGTCATGAATCTCATGATTAAAGTTTAAACTTATTGTTGTTTATACTTTATAGTTTATACTGCTGTTATACTACTTTTATATTGCTGTTATACTACTGCTGTCATAATTTATGCACATATTGATATTGTTGCTATGATTCTATCAGTTATTGACATATTTGATATTTCAGATTTCTCTCTTTCTCTCTCTATATAATATATTTTAAAAATTCATATATATATATATATATTGGAAAATTTATATATTGTCGTCCCCCAAAATTGGCCCTCGGACTGCCGTCCCCAAAACGCATCCTCTACTATCCTCCCGCCCCCATCCCCAAAACACCGTGGAACATAGATATTTTCTAATAACCTCCCGGCCCCAATACCACATCATCCCAACATTTTGTTTAGGATGGTGTATGTGTGCATGCACATGTATATTGAGTAATAAAAACCTGTATGAACTTCAGCCATAAATCTCTTGCAGTAAAGAAAAATAGCACCATCTTTGATAAAATTTGTGAACCATATGCTATAAGTCAAAGGAATAGTTTGGTTTTCATGAATCATGAAAGAAAAGGCATGAATGTTATTCGAGGATGTCTTTGCTGCTCCTTGTACTCATACCTGTAATTCTATAGTGTGCCAGTTACCATTCATCATTATGAGGCAAAAATGGGACTACTAAGTTTAACTACAAAAATAAAAAGCTATAGTTCTCCAGAAATATATACATACATTATACATATATACAAGTTCTCTACAGTCATAAAATAAGATTCGTAACCATCTAACATAGTAGAATACAGAATATGTTTAACATAGTAAATGCAGATACACACTGCAGCCCATCAACCCCAAGCTTTTGATATTCCAAAGATGCTTCAGAGGAAGAAATAATGGTGAGGACATTTTTCTCAGTTTTATTAAGTAAAGAAAAGTTGATGCAAGGAAAAATAACCCTTTCTGTTAAAGGTTAACAAATTTTCCTCACTTTATCATGCTTTTTTTTAAGTTAAAATGAAAATCTTCCTATTGTCCAGGTTCTATAAAAGCATGATTGAAAACTGAACATCTACCCAAATTGAACAACTTCTCGCACTGGTGGCTTAACTTTTTCAAAAATTGTTCAATACATATATTGTCTTGTTACCTTAAGCCAACAGTTTTTCCTCTGCTCCACTCTCTTTGCATCTGTCTTGGAAAATATTTTTATATTTTAATATAGGTTTCCAAAATCTTTCAGTTGAGATCATTAAACAAAAGTTTGGAAAAGGCCCAAAAGGCAATATGAGATTCTATATTTTCATAAATAATTTAGTAATTATAGATCTTATCTTAAATGAAACCTATAACATTTACGATTTGGAGCCTTCAAAAATATCTAAAAGGGTTGATAATATATTACATTTACTATTTGGTATCAAGTTCATATCGGATCTTATTGGTGGTAGTATGGCATTTATCTTTATTGAAAATCTCATCTCTTTTATCAGGAGGGTTTCACATGAACTAAGTACCTGAATATGATCACATTCTTCAACAAAGAAACGTAGTCTATCACTTAGTTCCTCTGCTTGTGAATATCCTGTAAGAATTCCTCTTCCATTTCCAAAATTGTCAAAGGGTGTGATATCTTTCCATAAGCCTTGTATTTCATACAAACTCAAGGGATGAAATTGTACTTTACAATAGTCTGTCCAGTACTGAACTCCATTTTCCAAACATTGGATGCGTGCTCTGTCCTCTGTGCCATTTTCACTGGAGGAATTCCCAGCTTTGATGCTGCCCTGGTGATTCCCACCATCTTCCTCTTCCAAGCTCTGCAGGAATTTATTCTTTTCATTCGGTTCTGAAACATACCGTGCAACGCTCCCACCCCTCCAAACGACATATTAAAAAAGTGAGATATATTAATAAGGAAGTGAGCTATCTACACATAGAAAGCATAAGGGCATTGTACATAGATAGCAAAGGAGACAGAAAGAACACCAAGACCAAAGAAACCATTTAAAACATTCACATAACAAACAACTAACTCCAAGCCACATTTTATAGAGTTGCATAAAATATAGTGGTCAAAGTCCACAAACAAGTTTTATTAGGGATGTTTTCTTCAAATGAACTACCACATGCCAGGTAAACACTCTGGCATTCAGTAACTCTCATTCTAGCAAAGTAACATCATAAAGAACTATCAGCCCAAAGCATTTCCTAATCAAATCAAGACAACAACAAAGGTGAAGTGCAAATCCCTATTATCAAGAAGGAATCATTTTGTACTAATAATCTTGAGTCCATATCATATCCTCAAGGAATTGAATGGTTGATGACTTCTGAAAAAAAGTTTTCATCTTGAACCAAATAAATTTTGCAGTACCCTTTAAGAAAACTTCTGAACTAACCTGAATAGAGCATATGTCAAGCAAATTTCTTCACTTATATTTCAAAGCTAGTGAAAATTAGATGTACATTTTAACCCTACTTCCTGCAGCATTTAAATAGAAATAAAATTATCTATGCTATTACTATCCACGCAACACTTACCTCCAGCCTTATACATGGTTTTGAAAATGCTCCTTCTCTTCCATGCTCCAGCTTCTTTCTTATATAGCTTCAACAAAACTCTTCATAACATCAATTTTTCTCCATGTTCAAGTTCTATTGGAGCCATCTCTTCCACTTCTTTAGTTTGGGCTCTAAGCACACTTGTCAAACTTATATTTTACTTTAATTTTCGATATTTATATGCTATGTGATGATGTTGGACACATTTAAAACACATACTATTAAAGCCTCTTCCACCAGTTTGATTTCCATTCTCTTCTTCCTTCATTCTATTTACTCCTACACAACTTCACATATGTCTTCAAAGCACAATAATTTGTTGTCTACAAAATGCACTTTGGCTAGCCAAATTCATCTTGGCTGGAAATCCTAGGGCCATTCACACATCTAACAATCTTCTCATCATATCTTCCACATAACCTACTATCATGGTTAGGTTATAAAATTATTTGGTGTAATTTTTACACTCAACTCTTTCTGCCTCAGCGTCTGCAACTTTTGAAACAAATTCAATTGATATAATAATAAGTGGGAAAAAACTTAGCTTTCACCTTCAGTTATCCTATCCCAAGTTTGGGTATATATCTCAAATCATGTCAACAAGGTCAACAACTCTTGATCCCTCTAGAGGGATGCATGGCCTTTCAATTTAGTGCATATGAACTTTAGTCTCTAAAGGTCCACTATTTGTTCATAATCAAAGTACTTCTCTATCCCTGTAATCCAATCTATCAAATCTTTGGGATTTATACTTCTCGAAAAGATAGGGCTGTAAATTTTGGATTGCCTCCAATTTGGATATTACATGGATGGTCCTCTCTTCCAGTCTAGGATTTCCCTACAAGTTCTACAGTTGGTCTTTAGAGGCTTCTCTCTCTTCACTCATTTTTGATACAGCTCCTCTTAGTTGTGGTCTTCATAGCTTTCAATCTGGCTTGCATATTTCTCATCATCTAAATGATGTAGGAGCATCAGGGCGGACGAGCGATCAGCATCACCAAAAAGATTTCCAGTTTGGTTTTGTTGTTTTGTTTTCGTTTTCCTTCTTCTGTGGGCAATTCCATTTGATTTGGTGCTCAAATTTGGATGATTTCATATATCGATTTACCTTTGAAATTTGGTTTCATTGGAATTTGCATTCTTATGGGTCATCATTTTATTGAGAAACCTTGTTGGAGATAATGAAGTTCGACTTGTTAATCAAAGGGAAATGAGTAGATACCTTTTGAAGTTTTAAAATTTTAGGGAGAATAAAATTTAAATGTCTCTGAATATGAAAGGTCACGACTCCTGACTGGCATGGGAAGATGAATGGTTTCTCTTTAGAAATAAAAACTATGACAAGAAATGGAAAGAGCACCCCCGGTGGAAAAAAGGGAGGTCATGGTATCTGGAAATGCAAGAAGAGAATCTTATCAATGCCAGGCCAAAGTGTGAGAAGAGATGTCGTGCCATAGCACCAGACAAATTAACATTATTTGCCTTGAGTTAATGGTACACAGTGGGTGTAATACTAATCCGAAGATCAGATTTACATAGGAAATGGGTTTTGGCAGGCACCAAATTAAGGAGATGGAAAGTTCACAAAAACGCAGCATGATGTTAATATTTTGACATGGCCAACATAAAAGCTTAGCAGGCAGCAAAGAAGACAAAAAGTTAATAGGACGTAGTTGCAAGGAAAGGAGTCAACCTAGCTTATTGGAATGGGGAGTGCAATAAATGTTTGGCGTAGAAAAGGTATGGAGATCATACCACAATTTTAAATGAATGCAGATTTCCAAGATTGGGGTGCATGACTTGTAGTTGAAGACAATACAAACATTTGCAAAGAAATCAAAGCAAGATGGGGAAGAGATAAGAGAATTGGGCTTTATGTGAAAGAAATTCAGAATTAAATAATCCTAAAGTATGCAAAAACAGGGAGCCGCGAATGATAAGGAGTTAAGAAGAGGGCGAAGTCATGGCAGGAGTGTGCAAGATTTCGAAGGTAATAGAAAAGACAATGACAATTTTAAATGAATGCAGATTTCCAAGATTGGGGTGCATGACTTGTAGTTGAAGACAATACAAACATTTGCAAAGAAATCAAAGCAAGATGGGGAAGAGGTAAGAGAATTGGGCTTTATGTGAAAGAAATTCAGAATTAAATAATCCTAAAGTATGCAAAAACAGGGAGCCGCGAATGATAAGGAGTTAAGAAGAGGGCGAAGTCATGGCAGGAGTGTGCAAGATTTCGAAGGTAATAGAAAAGACAATGATTGTTGGAGAATGAAATGTCTAAGGCAGCAATCTAAGAGTATGCAGTAGTTTGGGTCTGGGCATGGAGGAACCTAAATGTAAACTATTTGTGATTGGATGATTTTATTGCAATTTTACTACAAAGTCTAAGCCAAGCAAGATGACTGGAACAAAATGCAACAAAGGCCTTTGCAGATAAATTGCAGATAAATGGCCACACAAGCATGAGAATGGGATTGGAAAATTCTGGACAGATTTGTATGTAGAAGCAAGTTGTCATATGTAGCACCCCTCCATTTTGGCTCTTTTGATCGGACAGTGTTTTCTTTGTTATGCTTTGTTCTGTTATTACTTTGCCTATGGTACTTGGTTCTATTTGATCGTAAATTGTTAAGCGATGCGAATGTTACATTTTGATGTGATGGTATTTTACTTTGATGTTATCATTATGGTATGCTTTGAGTTAGCCTAACAGATATTTAATTAATGATGCTTTATGCTTTTGATTATATTATTGATGTTAGAGTCGTCAGTTAGTAAGCCTGTATTGGTGAAGGGGACAAGATTGTATCACTTGCTTGCGAGCGCCCTACAATTCCAAGATTTCCTCTTCACGGTGTATCTTATGAGATATATATATATATATGCATGTTCGATGTACTCTTTGTTCGCAGGTTGACAGGTATAGGACATCGACTCCACCTGATTCACAAGTTTAAGTGTGTCCATTGGCCAACGGTATTTGATTGGGAGATAGTAGCTAGGTTTTCCGTGCCAAGTCATCACCCTAGTCATAGTGTGTCATCGGGTTTTAGTCGGGTTAAGTTGCTTATTTATTGTTCATCTCTCCTTGATTTATTTAATTTCAAGTTGAAAAAAAAGTAAATAAATGGCTTTTGTATTTGGGTTGTTTATTAAATAAATCTAGTTGTAGTGTTAGAAATGTTACTTAAATGATTAATTAACATAATTTAATTAATAAAATCATCTAATCTTGGATTAGATTTATTTTATTGATTATTTTAAATTAATTGTGTGGAATTAAATCAATTTATTCATGTTGGAAATTATAATGGTTAAATTCTTTTTAAAATGAAATTGTAAAAATGTTAAAGTTTTTATTTGAAAAGAAAATTTTTAAAGTTGAATTCTTTTGGAAATGAAAATGATTAAAAGCATTCAAATTCATTTGAAATAGAAATTTAAAAAAATGAAATAATGAAATAAAGTCATGTTGAAAGAAATTTGCTTGTTTTAAAATTTTAAAAAAATAAAAATAAAATATCTCCAAAATAGAAAGAGCAGCAGTAACTATGGTGGATAGGATATTTTAGGGTATTTGACCAAATTTGGGGAAAAATAGAGGAGGTTTTTCATTCTTAAAAATTGGGCTGTGAGAGAAAAAGGAAGGAGAGTTCATGTTTTGTTGATGCATTTTGGATTTTGGGTGAAGATTTGGAAAAAGCTTTGGAAAATCTTCTTGCAGAGAAGCTCAACTATCTCCTTCAAACTTCAGATCACAGGTTTTCCTTGTTTATTGTTTGAAAATTTGCATTTTCAATTTAAAACTTGCTTGTAAATCTTTGTTTTGAAACCCTGTTTAAATCTTGAAGAAAGTTAGAATGTTTGTTGAAAATCAAAACTTGCAACAGAAATTTTCAATTTCAACAATAGAAAATGGAAAGAAAGCAAAATGAAATTTGAAAACCTCTATCTTGGAGTTGAAATTGTTCTTATTAAATTGGAAATTTAAACCAAGAAATTGTGCTTGAGAAATTAATTTTTATTGTAATTTTTTTGTGGAAAAGTTGCACAATTTAACTGTAAATTGAAATTTAGGTATGTATTTATAAATATGTCTGTATATATATATGTATTCTTGATATATATATATATATTCAAACATATATTATGTGGAAAATTTTGTTTTAAAAGATTTTTGCACAGAAAATTTTTGGCAACTTCTGAGCAGGGGAGGGGGTTTTTATTTTCTTTTATGGTAATAAAATATAAATTAAAAAAAAATTTGGGCATGCGTGGGGGGAGCACAGCCATGGCTGCACACAGCACCGCCCCAGTGAAGGGGCGTTGCAGTGGCAGCGCTCCCTACACTGTGTGTGGGGGAAGCGCTGCCACAGGCAGCACTGGCCTCCACAGGGGAGGCTGGGCACAACCTTTGGCTGCGTCCCCTCTCCCTTTGGGGGCCCGCGGGGTCAACCCTCTTTATTTCGTTTTTTTTTAATTTTAATTTTGTTTTTATTTTATTTATTATTTAAAAATATATATAATATATATTATACATAATAAACATGTATTATATATATAAAACATATATATTATATATTTTAAATAATTGGGAGTTATTTCAATTAATAGGAATATAAAATGTGTTTTTTTTTAAATATATATTTAAATAATATTCAAATATTTAAATATATGAATTTTAAGATGAATTATTCTATTATCATAGTTGGAAATAAAATTGACTTTATAGCAAACAATTTTATTTAAAAAGTTGATTTTATTATTGTGATAGGTCGATTCTAAGTGCTAGAAAACGAGCAACAAACAAAGTAATGCAAATAACACTAAAAACAACCTACACCTCAAGATTAGCCTAGTTGGATTCAACACAATATAAAAACAACAAATGAAACATTTTACCTTGTGTTGAATCGATCCTTTGGTTGGCCCTTCGATCTTTGGTGTTGTATGCTCCTTGGATGGCAAAATGCAAGCTAGATGATGATATGATAATGGATGCAAGTGAGTGCAAGCATAAAAATGGCTAAGAATGGATTCTAAGAAAATTTTGCAAGAGTTTGACTACAATGCATGATCTCTCTTAAAATGAGAGAAAAGAGGGGGTATTTATAGAGATTTTGAAAATCTCGAGGGAAATGGATGGTCAAGATTGAGCCACCAAGATCAAGATGTAGGGCTAAAGTGAGTTGAGAACTCACAAGCCCTCACATCTTGACATGTGGCATGTGATATGGCTTAAAAGGGGTGATGTGTACATGAGGTGGAAGGATAGTACATGACATGAAGGGAGTACAAAATACCTCGGGATTGGGACAAGATCTCCTCATAAAGGAGGTACTTGTCCCCATGTGGGTGAGAGGACATGTGAGGAATTAAAAATTCTTCAAATATTCTCATTGGGATAAGAGAAGGAATTTAAAATTCCTTTAAATGCATTGGGGGATTAAATGTGAATTAAAAATTCACATGGGGAATAGAGATGCCTTGTTCAAAAAGATAAAGCTTTTAATGAAGTTGACTAAGAACACATTCCATAAATGATATGGAGATTAGAGATGACCTAATTAGGTGATTAAGGTTGTGCAAGTATTTGATTAGACTAATTAAGGACTCATTAGAGACAAGTGGGAAATTATGGAGGATGGGACCCTAATGATGATTAGAGGTGTGCACATCTTAATCATAAATTAATTATGACTAAGAAAGAGGGTTAGATTGCTAAGAGGGATTAGAGGCCAACTTGCAAAAGTTGCAGGATGTGACAATGAGAGAGAAAATAGGGAATTTAAAAGTAAATTTAAAATTCCAAAAGATAATATGACTAAATTAAATAAAGTGATGCATTTATTTAATTTAGAGAGAAAATAGGGGAAAAGTATTTATTAAATTAGATACCTTGGGAAACCTTATGCAAGAAACATCATATTAATTAAATGAATGATTTAATTAATACCGGCAAAGAGGACGATTTTAAAAGAGCAAAGGGATGATTAAGAAGACGACTTTGATCGTATGGAAGTGGTCAAATTTGGATGTCTACAATTATTATGTGTAATTGGAGAAAACGGAATTAAATTATTAGCTTAAGTTCCTTAACGTTGTCAATATAATTTTAATTACTTTTGAGTAGTTGCAAATAATGTTGATTATTTTTATTTGATTACATGCAATATGTTATCGCCGTGCTTGGATTTAGGAAATCTTAAAGTAGGTTATTGAATTGCCGGTTGTCCTTTCGTGTCTCTCTCTCTTCTTGATGTTGGGCAATGGAGTTATCTGTTATGTAAGTCTTCCAGATTGGACTTTCTTTTAATTCCGTGGGTTGTCGTAAAATGTTAGTCAACCTTGGTATAGTCTTGGGAAGTGCATATAGATGTATCCTGTTGTTTTAACCGCTGTGCACGAATGGGGATGGTTTGTGCCTCCTTTGGATTAGGAGTGGATTATGTGAATTGTGCCTCCTTTGGAAGGAGTGAATTATGTGTTTTGTTGCCTCCTGTGTTTGGGGTGAGTTTTCATTATGTGTTCCTCCTAGAGTTGGAGTGGTTTTACCTTGGTAGTATGCACTTGGGATTCCCTTGGTGATTGGTTTTTTTGTGTGTTGTCAAGTAGAAGAGTGGCTTCTGTTAAGCGCCAGAGCCCAAAGAGGTAAATTGGGTAACCTTCAGAAGTGGTTTAATCAAGTGATAACTAAAGCAATATACTTAGAAGTTTGGGTAGTATTTCACACTAATTAAGATAATTGAGTCTCACTCGTAGACGCAAGTGCTCGATAGGCTTGGAATGAGTGGGCCATCCTGAATGGGCACACTCATCTCTGCCTCCTAATGGAGTATTTGATTCCGCATGAGTGAGTGTGGTGTTGGGATCTCAGTGAGGAGCCACCAGACAACCCTGTGGGGGCTCTGTTCTCCATGGGAAGATTCTTTGAGGATATCCCATGCCTGAACCTGTAGCATGACACTTTTCTACCTACAAATGGCCAGCATTTGTCTTGTGTGTATGGGTCTCCCATCATACCTAACTGCTTTTATTTCCTGGAAGCTAATGCTAATCTGTGTTGATATAGAGTTGGGTACTTGTATATTAAAGGGCTGGTATGGTTCATGTGGGATTGGCTAGGCTGCAGGAGTTAGTCTCAGGTCTAGGAGGAAGGACGGCCTTGCCTGAAATCCTTTGCTACTAATCTCCCCTAACACGGGGGTGAGCTCTGCACTGGGCATGATGGTGGAATGCACCCCAACTGTTGGGTCAGTTTCTTGTTCGGTGGTGGAAGTATTATTCTACTGGAGAGTCGGAATCCAGAGCATTTTCTTGCTTTATTCTTTTCAGTTGTTATTGTAATTTTATTACCGCTCATTTGTATCAAGGTGGAAGATGTAATTTGTAATCTTGCTTATTGAATTTACCTCATTCAGGGAATGAAAGTTGTAATCGTATTGTAAATTATTGTTATTGGAAACATGTGGTATCAGTTATGCCTTTGATGTAATTTTATCATGTATGGAATGTATGTGTATTTAATTTATTAAGTAATTAAATGTTATGGTTTCAATTCATGTTTCTTGTTTGGGTTTAAGTAAATTCAGTCTCGTAACCTTAGGGGTTGTTGGCAATGGGTAGTGAACTTGCATGTTAATTGTTCTTAAACAAACAAACAAACAAAAAATTTAGTTCGTTTGAGTAGTTAATTGCAATCTTCCCCTAGGGTTGCGTAGCGGGGCGTTACATCATAAATGATGAACGAGAGGACAGAGAAAGAAAAACAGAGGTTGCCAAAAGAGGAATATAGAGGAGAAGGAGTTGCCAAAGTTATTGTAATGTAATACTGTAATGAAATTTGAGTAAATAAATTTATTTGTTTTGTTTTCAAATTGGAGTGAAATGTAGTGTAATCGTGCAATCGATTTAAATTGACACAAGTTATTGTCAATTTAGAGTTTAATCGTTTATGGAGTCTTTTGTAATCTGTATTTGGGTGAAATTGGAAGAGTGAGTTTTTGTCTCCATCACTAAACAAGGTCAACAATTCTTGATCCCAACAAAGGTATGTGTGGCCTTTCAATTCACTGCATGTGAACTTCAGTCTCTTAGAGTTCTCTACTTGTTCATAATCAAAGTACTTTTCTAATCCTGTATTCCAATCTATCAAATTCTCATGATTCATACTTTTTGGAAAGTTAGGGGTGTCAATCTTTGAATTGCCTCCAATTTTGGCTATAGCATGAATGATCCTTTCTTTATTAATTTTTTGGATTTCTTGTGAAAGAAGCTCATGTGTCCTAATTTAAATCTTTTGTATTATGTAATGCCAATGGAAATCCCCTTTTTGTTCATAACAGAGAACGCTCTCGTTTCTAATAGAGACTATTGATGCTTGTGAAAAATCTTGTTCATTATAGATGTACCAAAAATAGTGAACTGCAATAACATTTCAACTGACAACCTGTCGAGATGAAGAGGTTCAGTTGCAGTATTCTGCAAGAGACGAGCAGGCAGCAGAGATCTCCTCAGGTCAAGATAACTTTTTCAAATTTAGCATTTTTCTTGGTTTT
Organism: Sequoia sempervirens; assembly: GCA_007258455.2. Taxonomy (NCBI): domain Eukaryota; kingdom Viridiplantae; phylum Streptophyta; class Pinopsida; order Cupressales; family Cupressaceae; genus Sequoia; species Sequoia sempervirens. The sequence goes on along the minus strand of VDFB02000013.1, from coordinate 208,327,308 downwards.
ACAAAAAGTACGAACACTAGAGAGGGGTGTAACTGTAAGAGTATTGGCATATCATTGACCATGTTGTAGTATCATACATTAAAATTGAATACTATGAAGGTCTTGATCAATAATGACATAAGATGATTGTTGTTATAGAGCTACCTAAACACAGGTAATCATTGAAATTGTCAAGAACAAGACAGTATGTAAATTTGTAAATTGTTTCTCATTGGCCAGTAGTGAAAATTTTCTACTTAGCAGTGATATAACATGTTCTGGCTCTTTTATGACATGCTAATATCTAAATAATAATGCTATGGAATATGCCACACATATGTTTAGGGTATTTGGAATTAGTATCAAGGCATGAGATGATTCCAGAACGGTCTTTCCTATTATGCATCTCACTGCTAAAGGCTTTGCTCATTTCTACGATAGAAGAAAACAGCTCAGCTATGGAAAACTTTTCTGTTGTGCTCAAAGATGATAAAATACATTATAAAACAAGAAATAATAAGAGTATTTGATAGAATTTCAATTATACTTAATGCTCGTTTATGGTTGCTATCTCATGCATAGTAAGATTTGGAGAGCAGCTTCAACACCCTACAGGAAGTTGAAACATCCTAAGATCTTGAAAAGAACTTCCAAGCTGTTTTTTTTATGAAGTTAAACAAGAATGATGCCTTAGAAAATGAAGAAATAGGATTTTATACATCCATAAGGTGCTGTATAAGATCTAAGAGTATAGGCATATTCTCTTCACCTATGTACTACTTAACCTAACATTTGATTATATATGGTTTAATAGAACTAAAGGTATTAAACAACGTGTTTTGATCAGATGTGTCTGGATTAGAACTGTATAAATGTTTTCAAATGGCAAACACCTGTGTAGTTCTTTTCCAGGAAAATCTGTTCAAAAAAATATGCAAAGCAAAAACCTGAAATTTTTAATTAAACAAGGTTGTTAAAAGCTAATTTAGGCATGACTGATCTTTAACTGGTCAAGTGTGGTAATGAAAAACATTTGAGATCTAATTAGGATCGTAACGGTTCATACAAGCAGCTTCTATGTTAGTGTTCAGGTAGCAACATTTATCATCCAATAAAGCTGCCATATTTCCTGTCATGTATAAATTTCCTTGACAGTTTATGTGAAATTAGAATAACACTCCTAATTTCATTTGCCTTGTTCAAAAAATATAGCAATATGACCAATCAACGCATAAAATTTTAGGCCAATAACAAATTGTATGTCAATTGTCAAATAACAAATGTCAAACAGTGAAAGAGTGAAATCTGTTTTAGCAAAACAAATATGCACAAATACAAAAAAGCTATATTTGTTTTTTAGCATATATTTTAACTCCAAGAGAAAAGTACTCGAATGACTAAATATTCTTTCTATCTAAGAACTCCAAAGGAGTTGAAAGCAATTAAAACAACCATAAACAACTTCAATGCCAATGGAGTCCTGTATATTTACCAAGTTGTAACAGATGAAGCATCTGATAATGAGGTCTCTTCATATAGGGAACCAGATGCACGAACTGCACCCAAGGAGCCTACATAAAACAACATAATAGTTAGAGCATTACAGTGGAACAAAATTGCCATCTAATGAAATATACCACTTGATTTCAAACTTGTTGGACCCTATAATTAGGAACTTATAATATATCACATGATAACAACCACAACCTAGAGAAGGTCCATAAGACATGACTTAAACAAGAAGCAATGTCAAAACTGGAGAGGAGAATTAAATCTATCAAATTTCCACTGTTTATAATATTGTATTGAATGTTTCTGGATTTAACTGTGTAATAATTTTTCCATCAACCAATCAAAGTACACAAACTGAAGCATAAACTTTTTCACTTTGAACTTGGAGAATTTGATATTCTTTATTGATTTCTCAAAGAACTGAATACATAAAATACTTAGAAGAAATGCACAAAGACACCACTCATCTACACGCTACTCTCAAACTCAAATTACAAACATAAAATCTACACCTGCTGAATTTTTGGAAATTCCTAACAATCTCTCTTGCAATCTGCACTAACTCACTTTCTTGAAAACTCCCCTCACTTTGCAGCTTCAACTGTAGCAAGTTCCAAAATCCCCTCTCTAATTTGGGCATAGTATTTATCTTCATTGTTCTTGAACATTACAAGAGGGAAGAATAACTACCAGGAAAGATGAAACAATTCTCCTTCAAAACATTGTAAGTTTTCAGACATTGAGATGAAATGTCCCAAGATAAACAACTTCAGATGGATGAAAGGAAACTCATCTCTAATATGGCATCATGACATGTATCCAAGCATCAACAAGTGACACATGGCGTACCTCTGTAACTGACTACACTTTAACAACATTTCATGAAATGACCCTTATTAAGGGTTACTTGGCAATTGTCACCGTGACACGTGCCAATCCTCTCACTGAGGAATTCATTGTGGCCACAACACCCCAAGATAGTCATTTGATCAACCATATGATGTCTTCCATGTTGGACCAAGATTTGAGCCCTCAAAAGTACTGTTGTTACACAATAAAATGACCCACATGGTGTCAGTAGTACAATACCAAACTTTTTTTTGCATAATGGTGTTGCCACACCTATACCTCGAAATTATCTTCCTAGGTGTTGGCAATACTACCTAAACTACTTCTACAAGGTTCACCCAAAAAAGATACCTTATATTAGGAATTTCATCATTATTAGATCCCTCTTTGAAATATACAAAAAACCAAAAAACACACTCAATTTGGAGTCCATATCAATGTGTAATGGTCTTTGCAAGGTATCATTGCCTCAATACCACATTATCTGCTTCAAAATGGTATCTTTTAGGCGAAACCTCAGCCAACATCAATTGTGATGGGATCATTGAATTGCTCTTTAAAAATATGATTTCAAAGACAAACCCCACTCAATTCCAAGTGCATACAAAAAGTTATGTTCTCAGCAAGTCTTGAGACTTTGACCAAAAGTGATCTCTAACACAGTCATTTCAAGATGATTTCAAATATGGTCCTCTCAAAAAATCCAACAAAATTAACCTAAAATGAGTTGCATTTGCAGGACCATAGAATGGCCTGGGACATGCAAGATCAAGTTGTTTTCCAAGCATATAACTACATCTGTCCCCCATGGAAAGTGTGATTGTAAACATTTTTCTCAGTTTGAATCTAAGGAAATAAATATGGTGAATGAAATCGAGCATGTGTAAATTTTGATATCTAATTAATCTCTTTTGGTCCTTTGGCTTCCCATTGTCAATTGTGTCTACAAATTTTTCAATCCAACGTCTTCTACATCATCTCACACTACATTTATAGACAACTTCTCTTCCAATCTTCCTTCTACTCAACATCATTTTTGGAACCTTAGCCTTTATAAGGGCCAATCTCCCTATAATTTGCCTTGGTATTCATCTTCCTAGTGAACTTATTTGCTTTCAGACTCAACAATCCTAATTTTTAAATAGAAATTCCCTACACTCTTTC
>VDFB02000013.1:208181645-208323704 GCA_007258455.2 Sequoia sempervirens | reverse complement strand
TCTCCAACCTTCAAGCTTATCCACCATTATTGCATCTTCAAACTCATATTGCATCCTTTCCATACACTTATCAAAATACCCACTTGAATCATTTGAATCTCCATCAAATCCTCATCATTTTGCATATCATTTTAGATTACTTTCCATCAAGGTGCACACATTATCGACAATCAAAGGGCCAACCAAGGTATGAACTTGAACAAAGGTATATCTCTTGTTTATCTTTTCTTTTGTTTGAGTTCAAATAGGCTAATCATTGAGGTTGTGTAGTGTTGTTTTCTCCTTTGCATCATTCTGTTTTGCATCTTTTAGGATAGGTAAACTTCACTGCATCACACCAGGATCTTGTACCATTTCCTAAAGGATGAAAAATTGTTGGTTGCAAGTGGTTGTTTAAGGAAAATATGGGTCTAGATAGAGGTATTGAGAAGTACAAAGCAAGGTTGGTTGAAAAGAGCTACTCTCATTTGAGGGTGTTGATTACAGTGAGATATTTTCTCCTGTTGCAAAAATGGCATCCATTAGATTATTTCTTTCTATTGGTGTTTCTTATGATCTATAGGTTAAGAAAATGGATTTCCTTCATGGTGATTTGGAGGAGGATATTTACATGACACAACCAAAGCACTACGTGGTGAAAGATAAAAGTAAATTGGTTTATAAATTGAAAAAATATTTATATGGACTTAAATAGGTTCTTAGGATGTGATACCAAAAATTTGATACATATGTGTTGAGTTTGGGATTTGAGCGTTCTAAATTAGATTAATATGCTTATTATAAATTTGATGGTGATGATTTCTTATTTATTGCATTACATGTTGATGATATGCACTATTTATTGGTAAAAGGAAAGGAATTATTTTAGAACTAAAGTCTCAGCTTGCAAAAAAATATGAAATGAAAGATCTTGGTGTAGCTAAACATATTCTTGGGATAGAAATAAAAAGAGATAGAGTGAATAGAAAGCTATGGATTGATCAAGTAAGTATTTCAATTTAGTTCTATAGAGGTTTAAAACATGTAGGATTGTAGGCCATTTTGTGTTCCTTTTATAGTTGGAACAAGGTTATATACTTTAGATTATCCACCATCCCCATTGGAGATGGAAGACATGGCCAAAGTGCCTTACTAGAGTGCACTTGGAAGTTTTATTTATGCTATGGTTTGCACTAGACCAAAACTTTCCTAAGTAATGGGAGTTCTTTCCAAATACATGTCTAATCTTGGTAGAAGTCATTGTGATGTAGTTAAAAGAGTCTTCAAATATTTATAGGGTATCTCAGGGTATTCCTTGTGTTATCATAGTAATATGGTGGGAGATGGGTATTCCCTTTGATATTCATGGTTTTTTGGATTCAAACTGGGTAGGTGATGTTGATAGTAGAAGATCCATGAGTGCTTTTATTTACTTTATTAGTAGAGCAATCAATTGGATGAGTAGGCAACAAGTTGTGGTTGCTTTGTCCACTATTGAAGTTGAGTACATGGAAAATAATCATGCTTGTAAAGAAACCATTTGGCTTAAGAGACCATGTTTAGACATTGGAATTAAACAAGGTATAGTGGCAACTTATTGTTATAGTTAGAGTGCAATTTTCCTAGCTAAGAACCCAACATTTCATGCCAAAACCAAGCACATTGGTGTACAATATCATTTAGTTAGAGATATGTTGAGGATGGAAGGGTGAAGTTGGTTAAGGTAGAGACTTTGATGAATGTTGTAGATCCTTTAACTAAGCTTGTGAGCACAAAGAAGTCTAGATGGTGTTTGGAGTCTATGGGCCTCATGGCCACTAGTGATTAAATTATAGTTTTGATACTCCCTTTGCTCTTGCAAGGTGTTTGAAAAGTGAGAGAATGTTAGGAAAATAGTCTCGAGAAACCTTGAAATTACACAAGGTTACTATTTATAGTAGGTTTACATTTGAGAACAAATTGATGTAGAATTTTCCCCAAAGCTTTAGATTGGCTAAATAAGCATGCTTGTAAAGTTTCATTGCAAGATCATGTTTGGATTTTAATATATTAAAGTTTTTGTTTTTCAAAGTTTCAAATTCCATTTTTAAGGCCTAAAAGTGGTCATAACCTGATAGATCACTTCATAAGCTTTTTGGTAGTTCAAGTAGTTCATCAATCAGACACTCAAATCCAAAGTTATGGATTCTAAAAGTTGGGTCTCCTAAAATGGGAGATGTAACAATGTGTTGGGAACACAAATGAGCTGTAAAGGTGGAGCTACATGTGGTGGTGTGTGTTTAGACACATCATAGGCATCCATTATTAGAGATAAAGATGGTTGCCACTTTTAGGTGGTTTTAGCTCATGGTTTTAGTAATACCATTTAATGGTTTCATGTATTGTATCTCCTATATATTAGGTGCATGAGATGGAGGTTGAGTGTAAGAGTCATATAACTATTGAGTTGCCTCAAAATCTCTGGTTGGTGATACTCCTATGAGAAAGCTTTCTCTACAAGTATATTGTTATCTTGTTGATTTATTAATAATATATTGGGTGTCTTTCAGAGTGTGGGGTTTTCCTCCCAAAGAGTTTTCCCCATGTAAACCACTATGTTGTGGTATGAATATTATTTATGTTGAAGTTTCTATAACTATTTAGATTTGAATTTTTTTTACATAACCCTCCTCTCAAGATTAGTGTATGATTTTGTTCCACTACCTTAGCTTCCTTACACTAATCTATGGAATCCTTTCCCTTGAGTGAAGTGCCGATTATATTTAATGTTCCTCATTCTCTTTGAAAATGAGACTATTTGGTAAGAATACTATAAATATAGTTATCATATAGTAAGTTGGTACTTTTACAAGCATCCAATTGAAACTCTTCAATAAATCTTCAAAGTGGCATTGATTCTTCAATATCTTCTATTTTATTTCACTCTTTGATTAAAAAAAATAGAAGATAATTTTTTTATAGTATTACACTATACATGTAATAACACCTGAACCATTTATTTTGAAGACATAATCTATCATAGATTTCCTAAAAATGGAATCATTAGAATGGTTAGTAATACAATAATCAAATAAAGTTGATTCTTAGTGGAGAAATATTAAAGACCATGATTAATGATATGCATTTGTAATTTTTCAATGAGCATATATTATTACACATAAATCTAAAATATAATAAAATTGATTAAAGATAATTTTAAGATCATTATTAAGGAGATTAGATTTATATGAACATAAGTATGAATGTAATTTGTTGTCTCATGTAAGGAAGAAAAGCCACACTACTACATATAGTAATGATCCTTAAAAAAATTAAGCAATATGTGAGCTATCCTTTCTAGGCTTTCTCCTCCAACAATTTATTAAGGTGATAACCACCCATTATAGGTATGTGCTTTATATCCAAGGATTTTATATTTTTTAAGAAAATATTTTAAGCTCATAAAAATGTTGGATGCATGATCAAGAACCCATTTTAGTGGGTATAAACTTGTATAAATGAGTTTATGTTCTTTTCCCACACAATCCAAATGTTGTAACTACTAGTTTAGGGAATAATGTTTCTAACTTTAGGTCCATCATTTTAAATAAATGATAAAAAAGGTTCAATTATCATTTTATTTTGAATTGATGACTAATCATTTTTATTTGGGATATTTAATGCAAGTATCCCAAATCTTATAAATCTATTAAAAAACTCATCATAGTCATAGGGATCCTAATCAACTAATAAGAAAATGATTAACTTTCATTTACACTCTTCAAGAATAAGGAACATAGGTTATCGATGTAAAATAAATGGAAATAAGCTATGTTTTTAGCAACATTGAATTTTATAGGTGTAGATTCCTTCATATTAATTATTTTTTGTGAGCATAGATTTTTAATTAGCATTTGGATTCAGTATTTAAGTTGATTTTAGTTTTTTTAGTTGAGAATTACCATCAAATTCCTCCCCTTAGCCTATTCTTCATTGATTCAACACCATTACATATACCTATAATGACTCACTATACATGTCAATTCTATGAGAGAAGGCAAAACAAGTAGATTAGGATATAAAAAAACACTTAGCACCATGAAAGGTAGTAGAGAAGACCCCCTTACTCTCAAACATTAGTAAATATAAAAATTAACCCATGCATGCTTGTGTATCAGACAATTCAACAAACTAATGAATGAGATTAATAGGGCTATTAGACCTACTATAACAAATTCTCTTTGTAGTTTCTGCACGAATACTCATCATATGAAGTATGAGCTAAATAGTTCACCTTCTAATAATATCTTTCTCAAGACTTGGAAATAAACATTGAATATGATATGATTCAAGTTGGAAATATCAATAAATAGTAAGAGAAAGCCTCATCCAATATTTCCTAGATAATGATATCATGAACACGTTGGAGGTGCTCACAAGCATAAATGAACACCATTTTGAAGAAAGCATAAGGTACAATATTAATTGATATGTGTCATGAAGTAATCCTTCTCAAAGTGTTCAAAGAAATCCCTTTATCATTTTAGATCATATACCCAATATGGTTGATTCTAGAAGACCTAATCATAGTAGAAATAAAGGGAATGTAAAACCATTTTCTTTTGTATACTTTCTATAGTTAAGAGTCTACAAGATAATAACTCTGAAAGGGATTCTATATTTGGTCCATTTTGGTTCCACTAACTACTATGGAGATATTTAATATATTTCAGAATAGATTTATATGTAATTATGTTTTCTATTAAAACAAAAAATAGGACCCACCAAGCCCTTTTAAATTAGCAACAAAAAGGAATTTAGATCAAGCTCACCTAATAGGTCAAGAGTAGTAGGATTTAATAATTTCAATAAATAGTCAACCCTCCTTAGAACCATGGTGGTTGAATTAGCATATTATTTTGAATTGTGTTCTAAACTATTGTCAAAAACCTTAAGTAGATATAATATCCATGTTTGTAAGTAGATATTAGAAAAGAGGATATCATTGATTATTGATACAAATTAGATCGAGTTTTAATTATATTGTGACGTGTAAAAGTACTTTTATTGAATATCAAATTAATTGTTGCAATTTAATTAAAAACTTGATCTAATTTACATCAATAATCACTTTAAATATTTTTATTTTTTGGTATAGTTCAATAAAATTGTGTATTTAGCTAAAATATCAAGTAGAGACTTTAGAGAAGTACTTTAGTATATCACATTTCTTTGTATATTCAACTTGATTTATTTCTAATAGGATATGATTGTTGAATTTTTATTTTAACTATTCCTTTTGTTTCCTATCTCTTGCTCTTTGAAACTCTAATCTCTTTTATCTAAGGTGTATTTTAGATTTCCTTGTAATTGTAAAAGATGCATTAGTGTTTTTATAGAATTTTACTAGGGTTTAGATCTAAAAGATATCTAACGAGATTTGATACCAAAGATCCTTAGATCAAATGTGTTTAAGTGGCTGAATTGTAAATTGAATGCGCAAAATATTCTAGTTCACATTGTGTTTTTAGGGGTCAAACAAAGTTATCATAATATAAAATTTTATAGATGTATTTTTGTATTATGTTTTTAATATTATGTTCTTTAATTTTTTAATCAATATAGGTCCATTACAAATAATAATGACATCTTTTTGAAACACTCAAAATTAACATACTATATTAAAAATCTCAAAAAATTATATTGAACTTATATTGATCCTTTATTTCAATGGAAAAAAATGATATATATACAAAGATAAATACATTTTTTTATTACCAATTAAAAATTACTAGTAAATAAAATATAAAAAAATCAAATGTTAACAATAGATATTAACCAAATCAAAACAAATTATGTGAATGAGACAATAGAGGGACCTAAAATATTTCCTTAATAGAAGAGTCATGTTATTATTGATTTACAAAAGATAAAATCTCTAGTACTTTATTTCAAGAATTTGTGAAATGCTTTTACATATTGATATAAATTATTTTTATAATCAATGATAAACTTTGTAGTATTTTATTTCAAGAATCTACGAAACCAATAGACTGATTCTTTTGGATATCGATTTAGATTATTCTTATAATCTATGTAATGAAGACCAAATCGAACTGTATAGCCATTTGCCCACTCAAAGTTGTCTAACAAAGACCATGCAAAGTAACCTTGTATGTTGGATCCACCCCTGCAATTCAATCCATCATAATCTTTAGTCTAAGTATTGGAAAAAGAAAAAAAATAACAAAAATATATATAAGATTTACCTTATTGCTTGTTGAACAAATGATAAATGTTTTGAATGATAGTCGATTCGCCAAGTATCATTAAGTGCTTGTGTCAATGATAATGTATCATCATTCTTTTCGTCAATACCTATAATATTAATTTAAAGAATTCATAACTTTTATAAAAAAATGTGCAAATAAAATTCAGTCATAAATATTTCATTTTCATAACAACTAGAGTTTTATTTAAAAACTAATAATAGCAACAATAAATTTTATTGTTGTACTATTGCTCTTATTGTTTAGTAGATTTTTTCATGTTTGATATTGCTCTTATCGTTTAGTAGATTTTTTCATGCTTGACGTCGAGACTCTAGAAATGTGACTCTCACCCACTTTTTTAATAACATAACACTATTTTATAAATGATAATACAGAGAATTATTACTAAAAGTTTTAAAGAAATAATTTATATATTCAATCATAAAAATGGTTTACCGTTTTCTGTAATGAAAATCAGTGGATTGGCATATCTACGTTTTATGTAGTTCAACAGCTCTCTTATTCCAAGTGGATATACGTGAAGCCAGCTCGATGCTGCCTATTGTCACCATTCAAAAATTAGACGTTGGCCACCAAAAAATTCATATTTAATAGTACTTCGAAGTTTTATGAGGCTTACCACTGGTCCGATGAGCATACCATTTCTCTCAGCTGACACCATTTTAACAACAACACAGGTAAGAGGTTATGTTGAATTTTTCTAAAACAAAACTGATCCATATGCTAAACTCAGAAAAAAAAAAAAACATTAAAAATGTGCACCTGTTAGATTAGCTTGAGAGTCCAATGTATAGGTGGTGTTAATGGGATTAGGTGGTGTTGGAATTTCAGCAGCGTAGAGACTTGTGTAATAATTTAAGCCCAGAAAATCAAATGAACCTTTCACAATAGCAGATTGATGGGCAGTAAATTCGGGCAAACGGTCACCAACTAGATTTCTCATTGTTGATGGGTATTCCCCTTTTGTAATTGGATCCATATACCTGTAATTTTGTATTGCTAGTCAAATTCATATGTACAACACCTAAAAATGGGCATTACTGGACCGTTTTCAAAGGATCTTTGCTTACCAACCAAACATAAAATCTAATGCCCTTTGGGCGGCTTTCTGGTCAGAGTGTGATTTTGAATAGGGAACCATCCAGTGGCTCACTAGTGTAATTCCAATCAATCCCTTTTGCGTCCCCTGTTCATAAAAATGGCAGATTGGTATACTGACAGATGTATGTAGATTCTAAAATAGGAAAAAATTTGGGGAAAAAAGACGGGTCACCTGATACTTGCTCTTGTAAACACGCACAGCAGCTGCATGGGAAAGGAGGAGGTTATGGGCAACAATATATGGCTCTGTTGCAGAATTTCCTGTGCTTGAATTTCCATCAGAAGAGGAGTGGCGGCCGGGTGCCAATGTGCCACTGTCATATCCTAAGCTAGCGTAGGAATGAGGTTCGTTTAAAGTAATCCAGTGCTTCACTCGATCACCAAACTCTTGAAAGCACAATTCACTGTAAGCTTCAAAATCTTTCCTGCAGATATAAGACAACAGGTCTCCTCATCCAAAGAAAATGGCTAATCAATGAAATAAATAGGTATGCTATATAGATCCAAAAACGATCAAATGATTTGGAAGAGTTAAAATACACTATTTTTTCGCTGAGAAAGCCTCCATATCTGTCCTCCAGAGCTTGTGGAAGGTCCCAGTGAAAGAGTGTCACGAAAGGCTTGATATCTACAAACATGAGGAGTTGGTTATAGCTTGAACAAAATCACAGGAATTTATATATCCATAATAGAAAACAATATAAATTTCACCATGTTTTAAGAGTTCATTGATAAGGTTGTTGTAGTAGGCCACTCCAACTTTGTTGATTCCACCTTTGATTGAGCCATCTGTCTCCCAAACAAAAAAAATCTTTTAAGAGAGGATCTGCTGATAACTAATTATTTCTGTTTAAGAAAAAAAAATGGCTCACATGGTAATATCCGTGACCAGGAAATGGAAAACCTATATGCATCCAACCCCATGTCCTTCATCAGTTTCACATCCTCCTGTAAATTGCAGTCCCTTTTTAGTAATAGTGCAAGATGCAAGCAATCAATCCATTTGGATGGTAAAGAAAACATAGAAAAAGCAGGTTCATGATCTTCATGGACCAGAAATATATATGATTTGAATCAAATGTTGTAAGTAGCATACCTTATAGCGATGGTATTCATCCACAGCAACATCCCCATTCTTCCCATCAGCAATTTTCCCTGCACATTATTTTTCCTTTTTAATTGAATAGTGTTTATATTATCATTAATAAAATAATGTTACAAGAAAAAGCGACATCCAAAAGGTTGAAACAAAACACAAGTACTTAAAGGTGCTATGCGATGAGAGCAAGTCCACTGGAAAAGGAAGATCTCCATCATAATAAAACATATAAACTTCATTTACACTGCTCAATAAGATATATACAACAATTTCAATCGATCATTAAACTTTTTGTTATATCTTTTAAGTCATTCTAGGATTGGTGCTTTTTTACTAAGCTACTGAAATAGATTGCATGAGAGAAATTCAATGGACAGAAATGGAAGATGCAGAGAAATAATGTATAGAAAAGTAAAAAGCAAACCTGGGATATGGGAGAAAGTATCCCAAATGCTTGGGCCTCTTCCTCCTTCATGAGCAGCTCCTTCATACTGATACGAAGCAGAGGCTGTACCGAATATGAATCCACTGGGAAACCCACTCCTATTCAGTACTTTTATTTCTTCCTGAGCAGATACAACAACGACCCACCACATGCACACTGCCACACAGCCTCTCCATCCCTTCCTGCTATTCATTACTCTAAGCTGTTAGAGTTTCAGATCCAATACAAAGAATGCAGTTATGCCATGAGGATGTAGAGATGGCTTCTTTTTAAGTGTTAGTTCTAGTCGTATTACAACTATTAAAAGATATCATTCAACACGGCCCTCTCATATTTAGTGTATAGATAAGGATAAGAAAGCTACAATCCAACAAGAGAGAGTGAAGATTAATATAACTCCTTAGATTTTATATGTTACTGCCAACGCGGACGCCCTCGTTATTCTTATCAGTAGACCAACGATTTTTAATATTTTTTATAGAAAATAGATGCAAGCTTCAGATGAAAATAATATAATATTTATTTTGAATTAAAATTAACAGATGAACATTATTTCTACGTTATGAATATATTGTTTTTACAGTTCATAATTGTTTGTTTAAAGATTTTCTGTGTTAAACTTATTTCTTATATGATAAAAAATCATTCTAATGAATTCTTATCAGTAACCCGATTATTATATTATTTATGAAAAAAGAATACAGAAAAATTTCAAATGGAAATTATAAAGTATCTATTTTAAATTCAATTTAACAGATCTAGAAAAGATTTTTCTAAATTATAAAATTGATTCTTAATGAACCAAACGTTCTTATCATTGGTCCAATGATTATGTTATTTTTGAAAGAAAACCTATACAAACTTCAAATGTAAACAATAAAAGATTTATTTTGATTAAATTTAAACTATTTGGTCTGAATTCTTGATTTTTAAATGAGCAGACAATTCGTCACACAAGATAGATGATATTTTTTTTAACTGGGAAAGAAGTAACATGTCCCTGTCTCGTAGAAAAATGGACAGAAACGTGTATTGACGGAAAAATAAGAGATATGATTGCACTGTTTGCATTATCAGAAGGCAATTGTAGTGTTGCTGTACATGTCCCTGTCCTGTAGAGTCGGTTGATCTTGGAACTTTGAAAAATGGACTGAAACGTGTATTCACGGAAAAATAAGAGATCACAAATGATATGGTTGGACTATATCCATTATCAAAAGTCAATTGTTTAAATAATTTAAAATTATTTAATTATTGTGGATGATTTAGGAAATCAAAATTAAAAAAGAAAATGTGTTAGTTTAATTAAATAATTAATAGTGACGAATGAATTGATAAGAAATGATGACTAGGATGATGGTCTAGATAAAATGCACTAGTTATTTTTAAGTGTCTACAATATGATATGAAGGATTTAAGAGGAAATGTACCAGACATGAAATTAGCACATGTTGATTATCTAAATGAGAGTGTCAAAACTATTTACAATCATCTTTTTAGATTAGTCAATTGTAAATTATGATATGATACATGAAAGACTTAAGTGGAAAGCTACCAATGATGGAATGAGGACATGTTGATTATCTAAAGGAGAGTGTCAAAACTATTTATGCCAACTTTCTTGATTAAGAAAACCAATTGCAAATAATTTTGCGATATAAATAAACTAAGAGGAAAGGTATTGAACCATGAAATTTGAGGACATGTTGATTATCTAAATGAGAATGTCAAAATTATCTACAATCATCTTGTTAGATGAAGAAAATTAATTGAAAATCATGATATGATATGAAGGATTTAAGAACAAAGGCATTTTGGCATGAAATTAGGCAATCTGGATTATCTAAATGAAAGTGTCAAAAGTATCTACAATAATCTTCATAGATTAAAATAAAATCAATTGCAAATAATTTTATGATGTGGAGGATTTAAGAGGAAATGTATAGATCGTGAAATTAGGACATGTTGATTATTTAAACAAGAGTCAAAAATATGGGTATGTGTAGGGAGATGGGGGGACCAAAAGGGGGTCTTAAGTGACCACTTTTTTTTTGAAATAAAGGATTTCTTACCTTGGATGAGAAATTGAAGATAGTTACACTCAAATTTTGAAGATGCAACAAGAACAAGAGTGGTGGTGCTTTGAATATACTTTCTAAATTACTAATTTTAAAAAAATTGTGGAGATTATGGGGTTCAAAAAGAGGGAGCACACAAAGTGCTCTTATTTATGTCAAAAAGCATAACATAGCATTTGGTGTATTCCCCCTAAAATGTTAGCTTTTTTTTAGTATTTTAAAAATTGCTCTAGTGAGAAATTAGCTAACACAATATAGTTTATGCTCAATTTTTTTACTAATTTCCTAATCGGACACATCCTGAAAAATAGAAAATTGAATGTGCCCCCCTCCAAATTTTTGGAAACTAATTGAAAATAAATTTATTTTTGAATGTGCAAAGAATACATTCTAGTTTGTAAAAATGTAATTTGTTTCAAATTTTGACAAATGGGTAAAGAATGAGACAAAAATACCATACATAAGCTTTTGAAAAAATGGGACACTAAAAAAAGAAATTAAAGACCAAAAACCTAAAATATTTGAAACATGAAAACAATCACATGATTAAAAAGCTAACAAAGAGCTCAATGTTACATCACTTTTTGACTTGAAATTGAAACACATGCAAAACTAAGGGGAGCATGCTCAAGATTGTGTCACATTTTTTAAATTTTACAAAAAAATGTCTTTAGACATTGAAATGTATATTCCCAACCCTTTTGGTTGAAATCCCAAGGTAAATCTAACCCTAAGGGTTGGAAATTACCAGTTAAAAAAATGTGAGCGTGCTATAACATGTTTGTATTATTTTCTATACTATCTTTCAATAATGTGAGTGTGTTATAATATGCTCACATTATTTTAAAGGAAAAATTACCCACACCTTCTGACTCTCTCCTCTCTACCTCCTACCCTCTCTCTCTCTCGCCTCTCACCTCTCTACCTCCCTCCCTTATCTACCTCCTGCCCCCTCTCCATCTCTCCCTCTCTCCATCCCTCCCCTCTCTACCCTCCCTCTCACCTCTCTACCTGGGTATGTGCAGGATCATCATGGAAAAAATAGGCCCTTAAGTGGCAAAAAAATCAGAAAAATCATAGTTAGGAAACTTGACGTAAAAATTTGAATAAGTTATATATATTATTTCAAAAATATGTAAGAATATAATCCATAGAAAATTGAATGTAGTTTCTAAACTACTAGTTTTTTTTTTTTTTAAAAGAAATCTATTTGGTAAAAATTTGAAATTTCAATGCAGTAGTACTTAAATTTCAAGGAAAAAATAAGTAGGTGTTTGTTGACCACCTAACCAAAATTAAATGATAATTTTTTATAAGATTTTAGATATAAGTAGAGGACTCATGTGCAATGTGATGCATATTTTTTTTAAAAAAAATTCCAAGTAAATAATTAATTATGAATTTTTTATTACAACTTTTAAAAAATATAAAAAACTCGTATGTCGACCACCTTAACATGGTCAAAACTTCAAGAAATTCAATTTTTTTTAATCCTATAGTATGTGAGGCATAGAATGTGGCATATGTTTTGGATTCAAAAAATATGATACCGTTTTAAAGCTATAAATGTTTTTCAATTAGTCTATCAATTAGGACTTTAGTCGTAATTTGAATAAAAAATGAATAATAATTACTTATTAAATTCTAAATAAAGCATAATTTATATTGATGGAAAGTTGAGAATCTCCTTTAAAAACCCTTTTTGTTTCATCAATTTTGGGTAAAAAAAAGTTGTTAGCCACAAACCCATCATATTGCCACTTATCATGATCCTGCACATACCCACCTCCCTCCCCTCTACCTACTACCCTCTCTCACACATGCACACCTCTCTATCTCCTACCCCCCTCTCTCTCCTCTCTACCTCCTACCCTCTCTCTACCTCTCACCCCTCTTTACCTCATACCCTCTCTCAACCTTCTACTCTATCTCTCTCCTCTCTACCTCCCTCCCCTCTCTCTTTCTCGCACCTCTTTGCCTCCCTCCCCTCTTTATACTCTCACCTGCCTCTATCTATGTTTCTCTCTCACCTCTCTACCTCCCTCCCCTCTCTACCTCATACCCTATATATCTCTCTCTCTCTCTCTCTATACCTCCCTCCCCTCTTTACCTCCTACCCTTTCTCTCCATCTCTGTCTATCTCACCTCTCTACCTCCTACCCTCTCTCTCACATCTCTACCTCCCTTAATATTTTTCATGGTATAGGGTTTAGGCCCTAGTGTATTTTCTTTAGGGCTCAGAGTTTATGATGGAGGTTGAATAATGAGGGTTTAGGGATTAAATTTAATTTTAAAGGTTTTAGTG
Source organism: Sequoia sempervirens (assembly GCA_007258455.2). Classification (NCBI taxonomy): domain Eukaryota; kingdom Viridiplantae; phylum Streptophyta; class Pinopsida; order Cupressales; family Cupressaceae; genus Sequoia; species Sequoia sempervirens. Next base: position 208,310,425 of record VDFB02000013.1, on the reverse strand, counting down.
TTAAAAATTATCAATGTTAGGTTTTAGTGTTTAGGGCCTATAATTTAGGGTATTTAGTTTAGGGCTTAGGGTTCATGGTTTTGAATTGATGATGGAGGGTTTAGGGTGGAACCTATCTCTCTCTTAGTCTCTTCTTCTCTCTACATCACCTCTCTATCTCTACCTCCCTCCCTCCCTATGTATTTATCTTTGTCACTCCTTTGCTCTTTACTCCTAACTACCTACCTCTCTATCACTCACTCTCTCTCATTGTGTATTTGTCTATATTTTTTTGTGCGTGTGTGTTTTTCTCCCTCACTTCCTCCCTCCTTCTCTCTGTCTCTCTCTTTTCTCCAATTATCCCCACCTCTTCTTGTTGGAATTAGACTCGTGATAAGGAAAATTCATGATAACATGATAGCATTTTAGGGAGACACAAAAATGGTGAAAAATGCATGGTATCCCCATGATTTAGGACCCACATAGTCTTTCCTTTTTTGCATTCTTACATATTATTTGACAAACAAACATTTTTTTCATGATGTTGAGGACATATCTTGATTGAATTGTTTGCATATTCCACCACCTTTATTTATTTTTTCAATGTAGAAGAATTAAACTTCATGTTTTAAGACGAATTTGGTTCTATGAACTAATATTTTCATGTTTTTGTTTGAATTTGATAATATAGAATCATTGTTTTCATAATTTTTACTAATTTTATAATATTGATATAGAATTGAACATTGAATATGAAATAATTTGTTAAAAATTTCTAATTTTGAAGGTTTGTGAATCCAAAAATGAAGAAAGTATACTTGTGCAATTTGTCAAATCAATTCTCGAACTTTAAGGTACGTTCTCTTTGTATTTCTATGTTTTGTGCCTGCCACCTTGTCAACATAACTTTCATGTTCTATATATCGTACCATCAACTCACAATGAAAAACCAAAAAATGAAATCAAAATAGCAAGCAAAACTGATGAAGCATGATGCCCCTACATTAGACTCCCTAGGAGACAAAAATAAGCATGTGTTCCTACACATGAGGTCACTAGCCAAAAATCACCTTCGTTCTCTTCTTTTGTGTTTTCCAACACCGTTCTAGAACAACGATCATGTGGTCAATCTGATTTCATTTGTTTTTCTTTTTCTATTTGTATCTTCTCCTTATGTATTTTTCATCTACAAGCCTCCAAAACTCCATCTCTCATTCATATATACCATTGCCACTATTTGATTCCACATCCTTTTTGTCTTCTACTTTTAAAATCTTCCCTTTAACAATTTTCTTTAAAGATTCAGAAGCATCGTTACTAAAATCATCAGAAACAGTTCTTGCTTATTGTTTACCTTGCATGTGCGCTCCTCAAACTTCTTCTAAGCTACTCCTGAAAGTGTGTCAATCTTCTTTTTCATTGATATTTCATCAATCAATACTTGTGTTTCTTCATCTTTATGTACATCGTCTATTTTTTCCTTCTCAAGGTTTCTTGCATCCTCTTGAATAGTAGTTTCCTTTCCATGATCTTCCATTTTCTTCTTCTTGAGGCTCTACTTCCATGTCAACTTCCTAATGTGGCAATGCTTTTTCTTTCAAGGCATCCATATTCTTCCCTCTCATTTTCTTAACAAGCATCTTCACAGGTCGTGCTTCAATTTCTTTTTCAATGGCCAACCCAAACCATATTCTTGGCTTCTTTCCTCAAGCCATTTGTTACACTTCTTTAAATCCCTTCTCAGCTCTGCTATTTCTTGATCAAACTTTGCGTCTTGTCTTATATTATCGAATTTCAACCTGTCCTCCTTTTTGAGGCTTCCTTGCTACTACATCTTTTATTCTCTTCTCCACTTCGTGATACCTCACCTAGGGCTTCTATCTATTTCCTCTTCCTAGTATTTTGGTACCAAGGTTATTCTTTTTAACCTATCAAACTCTAACACACATACTTGTCAAAATCCTATGAGCATACCGACTTCCACTTCCCAGAACTTTGTGGCTCTGATACCAAAAATGATGACAACAACTCAAACACTCATACATTCTCTTACATTCATAGACACAATATTATGATATCAAGATAATGATGACTACATGCACTATATCGAACAAATAGTGTGTCATGTCCCTACAAGAAATCACGAACTAATCACATACATAAGAGGATCAAAGACATGAATGAATTAAATATTAGGAAGATGCATCACCAAGTAGAGAAGTGCCAACGATAATTTTAGAGAATAATAAATATTAAATAATTTCTTGAAGTGATGGTTAGTAGAGACCATTCGCTAACAAACATGACTCTTGAACAAAGGAACATCTTGGAGAGATGTGTCCCTTAGCCACCATAGGTATACGAAGGGGAAACATATAGTAGGGAAAGGCATCATCGAAGGATACAAAACATTAGAGAAGAGAGATCGACACCGGACCAACAATGCTACTTTTAGGTGTATCTCTGCCATCGATTATCTTCAGGAGATTAAATATATATATATGTGTGTGTGTGTGTGTGTGTGTGTGTGTGTGTGTGTGTGTGTGTGTGTGTGTGTGTGTGTATTCCTTACTAATTTTTAGACCAGTGCAATGCTGACACAGTTCTGCAACAAGATTAGTATTATAAATTATAGTCTAGATTCTCATATCTGTATTGATGTTATGCATTCATGCTACTTAGATATTTATGCATTTCTATGTGTATATACTGAGATATGGATATGTGCAATAATACATATATATAACCTTTCCTGCTTAGTTAGAAGATATGATTCTTTATAACTAGATCTATGCATAAGTATCAATGTATTGTAATTGCTTGAATTTGCCTATAAATCCGCTTGGGGGAAGAGGCCTGGGTGAGTGGTGAGATCTAGAGATTCCACTTATAGCTACCCATACCTTTAAGGAAAGGATGGGCCATGGAGGGGTTGGAACAAATAGGACCACTCGAGATGCCTCGTTGATTCCCACAAGTGGATAAGTGTCTTCTGAGGATGAGGCATGGTTGGGGAAAGTAGGTACAAGTCGCTAACCAGGAGAGTTGTGGTATACAACCTCTTAGGTTGGTATATGGCTTCGGGCGGACCCACCATGATTATGATAGGTTGCATTATTGTTCATCTATGAATCTGATTGCCATGGATTAATGCTAACAAATGATATATGTTGTTTGGAAATCTAGTTCCATTGTTGTAATTGCAGGTTTTCCAAGAATCCAATTACAATCCTCAAGAAGTAAGTCATTGATAAGAGGGAATCCCTAAACCTAGCTTCCAAAAATTGTGACCCTTAGGGAATTTAGGGAAAATTTAGACAAGGGACATTACAAGTGGTATCAAAGCATCCTACCTGCCATCTTGTGAAGGGTAGTTGATGCAAAATAGCCAAAGAGCCCAAAGAGCTCTAGAGAGGGAAAGGAAAAATCTTACAACCAACAAAATGAGTGAACAAATGAGCAACAAGAAGAGAGATTTCATTGAACAAACCACACAAGCCCTTCTGAATCAAAATGAAAGGAATGAGAGAACCACCCAATTACTCCTCCAAGCTATCCAAAATATGCATAGTAATAATAACACGAGGGAAACTAATTCCACTCACTCTGAAAATAATAACCCTCTTTCTTCAAAGGGACCCAACTCTCACCTAACATGACCTTCTTTCATACCTGGGGAAGAAAATATAGAGGAAGGGGAAGCAAACAAAAACAATGTGGATGAGATTGCAACCACATACTATAGATTGGACCTTAAAATTAGGAGAACTATCCCCTTCAGGGAATATTGTGAGGCCAAAGAAAGAACCACCCCTAGGAAGGAAATAGAAAACAAACATGATAAATACATGACTTGTTAAAAGAAAAAAACAAAGCAAACCCACCCAGTAGGTCTCCTACAACCCTTGCCAATTCCAAACCAGAAATGGGAAAGTATCTCCATGGACTTTATCACAGGGCTATCCAAGGTTTAGGGGAAGGATTGCATATATGTGATTGTGGGTTGCCTCACCAAATATTCCCACTTTCTAGCCATATCCACAAAATACTGAGCCCCCTAAGTAGCGAAAGTGTTCTTTAAAGAGATCTTTAGACTACATGGCTTTTGTAGGACTATCATTAGTGACAAAGATAACCAATTCCTTAGAAAATTATAGAAAGAGCTATTTCAACTAGTAGGAACTGACCTTACCCCTAACACAAGTTATCAGGTCCACAAATAGATGGATAAACGAAGATCGTGAACAAGTAGGTAGAAGGATACTTGAGAAACTACGTCACTAGCCAACAAAGTGCATGGGTGAAGTGGCTACACCTTGGAGAATATTGCTACAATACCACTCACCACATGTCCAATAAAATGAGCCTATTCAAGGAATTATATGGGTACAAACCCACCACCTTAGGAAGCCTAATTTCCTAAGCAAGCCGAGTCCCGAGGGAAAAGGATCTAGTGCAACAAAACATGGACATTATGAATGCCCTCAAAAATAATTTACAAGCACAAAATCAACAAAAGATCTATGCCGACCAAAACCACACTGAGAGAACTTGTGAATTTGGAGATCTGGTGTTATTAAAATTACTACCATACAAAACAATCATCCCTAAAAATAAGCGGGGCATAAAAACTCAAACCCTGATTCTATAGACCCTATAAAGTCTTGAGAAGGATTGATGAAGTGGCTTATGAAATAGAGTTACCCGAAGGTAGCCACATTCACAACATCTTCCATGTATCAAGGTTGAAGAAAGTATTAGGACAACAAGTTGTCCCATGTAAAGAGTTTCCCCCACTAGACGATGAAGGAAAACTAGTCCTTGAACTAGAAGTAGTCCTCAACATGCATGAAAAATGATTAAGGAATAAGAATATACCCAAATTTTTGATTAATTGGAAGGGACTACCAGAGGAAGATGCCACATGGGAAAGCGAAGAAATCTTCAATCACCCAAACCTAAAATTTCTTGAGGGAAAGAAAATTGAGAGGGGGGAACTATCATGTCCCTCCAAGCAATCACAAACTGATCACATACATAAGAGGATCAAAGGCATGAATGAATTAAAAGCATTCAAGAAGATGAGTCACCAAGTAGAGAATTGTCGATGATAATTTTAGAGAATAATAAATATTATTAATTTCCTAAAGCGATGGTTAGTAGAGACCATTTTCTAACAAAAATGACTCTTGAACAAAGGCACATCTTGGAAAGAGGTGTCCCTTAGCCACCATAGGTATATGAAGGGGAAACATATTACAAGGAAATGCATCATTGAAGGAGACATAACAGTAGAGAAGAGGGATTGAAACCATACCAACAACGCTACTTTTAGGTGTATCTCTGTCATCAATTATCTTCAGGAGATTATATATATATGTATATATGTATGTATGTATTCCTTACTAATATTTAGACTAGTGTGATGCTGACACAATTCTGCAACAAGATTAGTATTATAAATTATAGTCTAGATTCTCAGATCTGTATTGATGTTATGCATTCATGCTACTTAGATATTTATGCATTTAATATATGTGTATTTACTAAGATATGAATATGTGTAAATATAAATATATATAATTTTTCCTGCTTACAAGTAGAAGATATGATTCTTTGTAACTAGATCTGTGCATAAGTATCAATGTATTGTAACTACTTGAATTTGCTTGTAAATCCACTTGGGGGAAGAGGCATGGGTGAGTGGTGAGAGCTAGAGATTCCACTTATAGCTGCCTATACCTTTAAGGAAAGGATGGGGCATGGAGGGGTTGGAACAATCAAAACCACTCGAGATGCCCTACCAATTCCCACAAGTGGATAAGTGTCTTTCGAGGATGATGCATGGTTGGGGAAAGCAGGTACAAGTCACAACTAGGAGAGTTGTGGCATACAACATATTAGGTTGGTATATGGCTTCGGGTGGACCCACCATGGTTATGATAGGTTGCATTATTGTTCATCTATGCATATGATTTCCATGGATTAATCCTAACAAATATTATATGTTGTTTGGAAATCTAGTTCCATTGTTGTGATTGTAGGTTTGGCAAGGATCCGATTACGAGATCATCAAGAAGCAAGAAATTGATAAGAGGGAATCCCAAAACCTAGCTACCAAAAATTGTGACCCTTAACGAATTTAGGGAAAATTTAGACAAGGGACATGTTACACAGTGACACCTTTATGAATACCAACAACTCAAATTATAGAATGGCACTTTCCAAGTGCATCAAGAACTTGATAAATAATCTTTCACTTATGGGCAAAAAAAACTTAAGCTTCTAAACAATCAAGTACAACATGTTTACACCTTCATTCCTTAAGCTAAATTACAAGATTATAAATAAAATTTTAATGCATACAAAACTAAACAATAACCTTCAACCAATCGATTGATTCAAGGACATCCAATACCACCCATTTGATCCTTCTCTTTGTCTTTTACCTTATGCTTTGGATCGATTCTCCTTTCCCTCGAACAACAGAACAAGTCTTCTTACTCTCAGTCGCTCTTCTCACTCTCTTCCCTCCGTTCCTCTCTTCTGTCTTTTACAAACCACACCCCTTCTTCCAAGTACCGTCCCTCTTTTCCTTTCCAACTTGTCTAAATTTTTTTGAATGAACAAAAAAACATAGAGCTACTGCTCTGTTTCCCAATCAACTGGGAATACACAAACAAAATGTGGAAGTACAAGGAGACATGCAAATTCTTTTGTATTGAATAAGCTGGAAATGATAATACATAAAAGGCTAAACATAAAACTCAAAAAATAAACTCTAAGCTATAGACTATTAGCTGCTGGGAGCTTTCATGAGCTGCTAGAAGCTCACTGTCATGAGCTACACAAAGCTCTTTCAGGAGCAATCACTGCTCACATACAAAAAAAACATACAAATGCTGTTGTTCATAAACTTCTTTGAATCACATAGAGAACAAAATAAAGCATTCCACTTCAAACTGTTGCTGCTCAGGAACACTTCTTCCAATTCGAAAAACTAACTTCCTTCAATTTTTTTTCTCTTCAAATTTCCCTCTCAAAAATTTGAAATTACCTACCACCATAAATTGGGAATTCAAAATATCCTACCATATTTAATTCTGGAGTTTTCAGGAGCTGTAGGGATGGAGATCCCAAAAACTGCCATTGAAGATGGGGCTCCTGATGGGTAGGTGAAACAACTGGGGGATCTGACATGAGAGTAGGAGGCTTTAGGAGCAATAAATTCCAACACTCCCCCTTTGTCCTAAGTCGATGAAACATGATCAATCCTTATCTAAATCAACAATGCCCAATCTGCTCCTTAGGTGCTCGAAACTGTCCCTGCTCAAAGGCTTGGTGAATATGTTTGGTAGCTGCTGCTTAGACCTGCAAAATGCCATTTTAATTTCACCATTTTCAACTGAATCTCATAAAAAATGATACCTAATTTCAATGTGCTTGCTTCTTCCATGAAACATAGGATTTTTCGTCAAAGCTATGGATGAAACATTGTCACAAAAGATTGTTGTTCCATCTTCTTGTTCTTCTCTCAAATCTGCCAAGATTCTTCTTAGCCAAATAGCAAGTGACATGCTGTAGCATTTTCTGCTATATATTCTGCCTCTGTTGTTAATAGGGAAACTATGGGTTGTTTCTTGGAAGCCCATGAGATAGTTCCCGAACCCAAATGAAACACACAGCCCGATGTGCTCCTATCATCCAAACTTCTTGCCCAATCACTATCTGTGTAACCAACCAGCCTAAACTCATTTGCTACTATGTACAAAATGCCATATCCTTTGGTTCCATTCACATACCTTAGGATTCTTTTACCCGCTTTCCAATGGGTGTCTCTTGGAGTCTCCATAAATCTAGAAATAAGACTCACTCCATGCATTATATCAAGCCTATTTGTAGTTAAATACATCAAACTTCCAAAAAAACTTTTAAATATGGTTGGATCCACATTGCTTCTACAATCTTCCTTGCTCAACTTTAGACCTATGGCTATTGATTTTGGGGTAGACTTGCTTTCAAGCATCCTAAATCTCTTCAAGATTTCATTTACGTATTTTTCTTGAGAGATAAATATACTGGATCATGCATTTGTTTTACTTCTATGCCTAGAAAATATCTCAAAAGACCTAAATCTGTCATTTCAAACTCTCTTTTCATGGCATCTTTAAAATCAACAATGAGGAAATCATCATCCCCAGTGAAAACTAAATCATCAACATATAAGACAACAATTAAGATCTTACCATTTGCTGCCTTTATGTAAAGAGTGGGCTCACCATCACTTTTTCTAAAGCCATTGCTCATCAAATATGAGTCAATCTTGTTGTAATATGCCTATGGAGCTTGCTTCAGCCCATAAAGAGCTTTTTCAACCTATACACCTTGTCTTCTTGACCCAAAACTTCATATCCAAATGGCTGCTCCACATAAACTTCCTCTTTCAACACTCCATTTAGGAAGGCAGACTTCACATCCATTTGAAACACCTTCCACTTGTGCTAGGCTGCAATTGCTATGTTTTCCTACATGGTTTCCATCCTTGCAACAGGGGAAAATGTCTCATTATAATCTCTCCCAAATTGCTATTTGTACCCCTTGACAACTAATCTTGCTTTATGCCTTTCTATTCTTCCTTCGGCATTGCACTTGGTCTTGTAGACCCATTTCACCCCAATAACTTGCTTGTTTGGAGGGAAATCAGTTAACTCCCATGTGTTGTTCCTCTCTATTGCATCTATCTCCTCATCCATGGCCTCACACCATTTCTCCTCTTTCACAACATCCTCAAAATAAACTGGATCACTATGAGAAAATAATGCAAAATTCACTCATCAAATTCTTCATCATACCTTTCATTCTATAGATCTCCCTTAGAATCTTGGTCTTCTTTGGCATTAGGGAGGCGAGAGTGGGGTCTGAACTTTCACTACTGCTGTTTCTCTGCTGAACAGGCTGGTTCAGGAGTTGTCGGGAGCTCTCAGGATCCATCTAGAGCTATCGGGAGCTCTTGGGATCCAATCTTCTAGCTATCTCTGGTTGCTTTCCTTTTTGTCTGCTCATTTCAGGAGCTTTTAGGAGCTGTTGGGAGCTCTATATGACCAAATCTTTGGCTCTCTGTGACTGTCTGCTTGCGTCAAGAGTTGTTAGGAGCCGTTAGGAGCTTTTAGGAGCTCATCCAGAGCTTTCAGGAGCAACTATAGTCTCTTCTTATTGAACTTCTTGTTCTCTTTCTTCTTCTTCAGGAGTTGCCAGGAGTGGTTCTGAGTTGTCAGAAACTATCACTCCATCCCATGACTCATCCTCTAGGAACTCCATGTCCCTACTGATGATGATTGTCTTGGCTACTAGATTATATAGCTTGTAGGCTTTGAACTCCTCACTGTAGCTCGTGAAAATACACTTCTCACCCTTGCCATCCAATTTCTTCCTCTTTTCCTTAGGAACATGAGCATATGCTACACACCCAAACACTCTCAAGTGCTCAACCATCCGCTTGCATTTTGTCCATGCCTCTTGAGGGATTTTTTCACATATTGCCTTTATTGGACTTCTATTTATCAGATATACAACTGTTGCTACAACCTCTCCCCAATATTTAGTTGGGAGTCCCTTTGCTTTCATCATGGTCCTTGTCATCTCCACGATGGCCCTATTCTTTCTCTCAACCACTCCATTTTGTTGCGGAGTATAACTAGATGCTAGCTCCTTCTTGATGCCATTTTTCTTGCAAAAAATTACAAACTAATAGGAGGTATACTCTCCTCCTTGATCCGACCTTAGGAACTTGATAAAATTTCCACTCTCCTTTTAAGCCTGGGCCTTAAACAACAAAAAACTTATCAAAAGCTTCAAATTTATGTTGCAAAAAATAGACCCACATCTTACGGCTGTAATCATCAATAAAGGTCATAAAAAAATGGCTTTTACCAATAGATATAGTTTGCATAGGGCCTACCAAATCCATGTGCACCAGCTCCAATGGTGCTTTTTCCCTTGTAGAGTTGCTCGATTAAAAGGGCTGCCTATGTTGCTTGCCCAAAATGCAAGCCTCACACTTAACATTAGGCTCTACTATTCTTGGAAAACCATCAATCATTTTGTTCTTGGACAAAACACTTAAACCAACATAGCCTAGAAATGTACATACCTGAGATGCCATGGCTTGGAGGGGTCTTGAATGGTGCTCTTGAGGGCTACTTGTTGTACTGCTGTACATTTTCCATTCATGAGAGGTGCAACAATAGACTAAGATGAGAAACACATCTCAATCTTCAAAGGAAACATTTGGTTCTTTGTCATTTGAACTGTTGCAAACACTTTCATCCTCTCATTCTTTTCATAAATAATGTATTGACCCTTCTCCATCGACACTTTATATCCATTTTGGATCAACTGTCCAACAATCACGAGGTTATGTTTTAACCCAAGAGCAAGAAATACATTATGTATCTCCTTTTTCTCACCTTTCTTGGTACAGATCATAATAGATCCTCTGCCCACAACTGGAACTAATCCATTGTTCCCCATTCTTATCTTTGACTTTACATTCTTATCAATGAAAGAAAACAAACTTTCATTACCACTCATGTGATTGCTGCAATCGCTATCCAAATACTAGACTTCGGGGCTACCTTCTTCACCAATGTTGGACATGATGAAGGCTATGGACTGATTGCCTTCAGCAATATTTACATTTTGTTTTGATTGATCATTGTGCTTTTTCCAACACTCACTTGCATAATGACCAAATTTATGACAATAGTAGCATTCAACATTGCTTTTGTCATTGTCCTGATTCAAACTGCTGTTCTTCTTGCCTTGTCAGAAGCTGGTCTAAGAGCTGCTCACTCCCTCTTAGCTATTTGCTCATCCCAAGATATCTCCTCCAACATTTCCTTGTCCGGAGTTTCCACGACCTCTACCTCTTGAGCTCCTTCCACCATTGTTTCTTCTCCCCATTCCTCTTGCATTTGATTGAGATTTAAAAGCTTGATCTTGGGAAGAAGTAGCATACCTATTTAGGCACTACTCATGGGTTTGTAGAGAACCCATCAACTCATCAACAGATAATGTTGTGAGATCCTTTTCCTCTTCAATGGAAATCACCACTGCATCAAAATTCATGGGTAAGCTCCTGAGGATTTTCTCCACAATCCTCTGATCGTCCATGACTTTTGCATTCACTCTCAATTGGTTTATTAAACTTGAGAGTCTTGTGTGAAAAACTGAGATGGACTCATTGTCCTTCATTTCAAGAGTCTCAAACTCTCTTCGAAGCATCTAGAGCTTCACCAATATGACTTTATCAATCCCTTTATAGTTGGTCTGGAGGATTTCCCAAGCTTCCTTTGCATAGTTAGTTGCTGCTATTCTGGGAAAAATGGCCTCTGTCAAGGCAACTTCTATTAAACTCAGTTCCTTAGCATCCTTCCTCCTCAACTCCTTCAACTGGGTCTTTTGGTTATTTGTGAGCACAACATATGCTACTGGGTTAACTAGTCACATCATTGAACCCACTGACCACAAACTCCCACAAATCATTGGCAACCATTATGGTCTTCTTTTCCCAAACATCATAGTTCTATCCATTAAAGGACGGTGGTTGCTGCCAACTCTTCCCTTCATCTCCAGCGATGCCTCCAAAAAGAAAGTTTTAATACCCAGAAAAAACAAAATTCCCTAACTCACGAAGAAATGGGGCCTATGGCTCTGATACCATGTCTAAATTTTTTTGAATGAAAAGAAAAACACAGAGCTGCTACTCTATTTCCCAATCAACTGGGAATACACAAATAAAATGCAGAAGCACAAGGAGACATGCAACTTCTTTTGTATTCAATAAGTTGGAAATGAAAATACATAAAAGGCTAAACATAAAACTCAAAAAATAAACTCTAAGCTACAAATTATTAGCTGTTGGGATCTTTCATGAGTTGCTCACATAGATAGGAAACTTCAGGAGCTACTAGGAGCTCACTATCATGAGCTACGCAGAGCTCTTTTAGAGCAATCAGTGCTCACATACAAAAAAAACATACAATTGCTATTGTTCAAAAACTTCTCTGAATCACACAGAGAACAAAATAAAACATTCCACTTCAGACCGCTGCTGCTTAGGAACACATCTTCCAACTGGAAAAACTAACTACCTTCAATTCTTTCTGTCTCTTCAACATTCCCTCTCAAAAATTCAAAATTACCTACCACCATAAATTGGGAATTCAAAATAGCCTACCATATTTAATTCTAGAGCTCTCAGGAGCTGTAGGGATGGAGATCCCAAAAACTGTCATTGAAGATGGGGCTCCTGATGGGTAGGTGAAACAATTGGGGGATCTAACATGATAGCATGATGCTTTAGGAGCAATAAATTCCAACACAACCAAACCTCCAAATAAAAACTGTTTGATCACTCTGTTCTCTCTAATTGTCGGCCTAACTACCTTCTTCCTTGCTTTGACACAAAAATGGATTTAGAAGAAACAACATTGCAAGAATCTTGTGTGCCAACAATAAAGCGACACATGTCCACAACAAGACAAAGGATAAGAATTCAACTCCAACGAAGTAGCACCATCAATGCACAACCAAAACCAAAAATTGAAATCAAAATAGCAAGCAAAGCTGACGAAGCATGATACTCCTGCTTCAATTTATTGTCCATGACTGTATGGGCATTAGATTTTTAGAATGGCTCGTTATTTTGGATCATAGTTCTAGAATACAAATGGTTGTTTCTAGTTTCTATATTTTATATTTATTGGATACATGTTATAGATATTTGTAAGGTTATTTTGTAGGTACTCTCATGCCACCAAATTATTGCTAGAGAGATAAATGGATTTTATTGGTGTACACATTATTGTAATTAATACAAGCTTGAGTCTCTTTAGTGGTTGATATTTTTTTGCAAGGTTTTCCCCATGTATATCTATTTTTCATATGGTTTTCATATTCTATCTTTTCTTATCGATTTCTATATTAATCTTATTATTTTAATCACATGCTTAATTAGACCAGGAAATATTTTTTTAATATTATCATTGTGTCATTCATTGTGTATTTAATATTAGTGAATTAAGAATGATTTATTCACACTCAGTAGAATATGTTACTTTCCTATCACTTAAGTTAGTATAATAAACCTTAAACCCTTGAATTTTGTAACCCCAAACCCTATTTAGCATAAACCTTGATCCCTAAACTCTAAATAATAAACCCTTACATATGAAAATTGAACCCCATTTATAATATAAACCTTAAATTATAAATAAGAAACCATAAACCTTAAAATGTAGACTAGGTAAACCATATGTAATAGATTAGTTAAACCCTAAATCCCATATTCTAAACCATAAAACCCTTTGATTATAAACCCTAAATAATAAGTACTAAGTATACACATTAAACCATAAAACATAGACCACAAACTAATACAGGAGCATCATGAACACACAATCTTGTGTCAACCAAATAAAATGATTGTTTGACGGTTTGGTAAGATTTCAAGAAAAACCTTCTTACAAGCATAATTTAGACTCCATTACAAAATTAGTGTCGAAAGTTTTATTAGATGATCCTTCCTGGTTTCGAAAAATTAATAGTTTTGTGACTTGTACTAATAATTTGGAAAAGTTATAAAATTTTACAATCCATAAGGTTTGAGGTAAAATGGTTTGGTCAATTTTTTTGTAATGTCCAATTACACATCTTTGTGAGTTTTCAAAGAATTTTGAGTTTCTGATGAAAATTTATATAAAAATTGGTTTTTACTTCCATGAGCGAAATCAGATTGAGGATGAGACCATCTTGAGAAAAGTTAGAAGGGGCACAAGCCTATGAACCAAATAAAAACTATTAAAATACAACAGTGAGATGGGGTAAAAGTGTGCGACTGTTGAATGAGGTAGGGGGTGTGAAGAAAAGAAGTACCTGCAAACACACCCACTATCCATGCCATGGAAGGACTTGAAGTTTGAAAGCAATGAAAAAACCTTCACACTTTTATGCAGATTAAAAATCAAGTAGATTCAAACGTAACGAAGGTGCACAAGAAGAAATTTGGCTGTGTAAAGGAAACTGTGTGGGAAGAGGAAAGACCACGTCGTGGATAACATAATGAGATCAAGTTGTGTAGGCATAAATGAGGAGATGATAAAAAAATACTGATAAGAGTGGGAGGAGGGAAGCCACGAGTACTGAAAGAAACTTTGAGAAATTGAAATGCAACAAGGCCGATAGGAGTCAGAGACATGAGTAAAGAGAGCAAGCTGACAAAGAGGAGGGTTGTGCTAAGTAATACCGAAGAATTAGCTCATTAAAAGTCAGGAAACATAATATGAAGGGCAACAAACAAAGAAGCCAGGTTAAAGAGGAGAAAAGGGAAGTAGCTGGGGTCAACTCAGTACAAGGAGAATTGAACATTCATTGTAGGTTGCTACAGTGAATTTGAGCAAAACATGAGGAGGCTGAGTTCTTGGAAGGGAAGAGTTGATGGAAGAAGATGTTGCTTGGCAGATTGGAAGAAAATCAGGCCAGCGTAAGGACAGTGTGAGTTGTTGAATAGAGTAGAGGAGCAATGGAGTTATTTGGAAAATGTAATGTAATTTTCATGAAATTGGAATGAATAAAGTTAATTGATTTGTTTTCAAATTTGGGTATTGTGTTATGCAAATGTAATCGATTAAAATTGACACAAGTAATTGTCGTTTTTCCACTAAATCGAGACAAAATCTTCTATAATTTGTGTTGCAAACTTGGGTAAGAAATAGGGAGAGAGTTTGTTTCTCTCTTCATCACAAACTCTAAACATAAAACATAAACCCTAGGGTCTATAGTAAATAGGGTCTATATTTAATGTAAACCCTTAACCCAAACTGTATTCAAAATAGATGATAAAACCTATATTGTAAACCATTAACTACAACCCTCAAAACCTGAAAATATAATTTAAACTTTGTAAAGTATGAATCTTAAACCCTAAACTATAAACCCCAAACCCTAAAGTTCTTTAAAAGCTAAAAGCTAAAATAGGGTATGTGGAGGATCATGATGGACCAAAAAATGGCGATATGATGGGTATTTATAGGGTATGTGGTTGATGACTTTTTTTAACCTAAAATTACTAAAACGAAAAGGGTTTTTAAAGGAGATTCTCAGCTTTCCAAAGTTATGTTTTACTTTGAATTTAATAAATAATTATTATTCATTTTCTATTTGAATTACAACTAAAGTCTTGATTGATAGGGTGATTGAAAAACATCTATAGCTTTCAAAGCGGTATCACATTTTTTGAATCCAAAATATGTGTCACATTCTATGCTTAATACTATAGGATTTAAAAAAATGAATTTCATGAAGTTTTGACTAAGTTAAGGTGGTTAGGCGTACGGTTTTTATATTTTTAAAAGTTATAATTAAAAATCATAATTAATTATTTACTTGGAAAAAATTACAAAAAAATATGCATCACATCGGGACATTCCTCTACTTATATCTAAAATCTTATAAAAAAAATATTATTATTTTATTGTGGTTAGGGTGGTCAGACAGACACCTACTTCTTATTTTTTCCTTGAAATTTAAGTACTATTGCATTGAAATTTCAAATTTTCAACAAATAGATTTTGTTTTTAAAAAAACAAACCTAGTAGTTTAGAAACTACATTAAATTTGCTACAAATTCTATTCTTACATATTCTTGAAATAATATAGATAACTTATTCAAATTTTTACGTCAATTTTTCTAACTCTAATTTTTCTGAATTTTTTGCCACTTAAGAACCTATTTTTTCCATGATGATCCTGCACATACCCAACATAAATCTCAAACCGTAAACCATAAATATTTAACCCTTAATTATGAACTTGAAACTCTAACCTCCAAAATTTTAACCATAAACCGTAAATCATAAATAAGTTAAACCATTTAAAAATTAAATCATAGACTACATAAATATACCATATAGACCATAAACACTAAATCCCCAACAATGACTTATCATAATTTACTATTCAACTATAAAGGTTTTAAATCACAAATAATAAGTAAACCATAGACCATATATCCTAAACCCAAGTTACCCACAACTCCAAACCCTAAACCATAAATGGTTTTACTATAACCTTCAACAAATGAACATTAATTTTTATAAACCGCAGACCATAAATGTAAGACCATAAAACCTAAAACAACAAAATCCAAACCTTGAATCTTAAATTATAAATTTTAAGCTATAAATTGTAAACATTGAACCATATAGGTTATCAACCTTAAACCTTAAATCCAAAACTTTAAGTGAAATTATAAACCTAAAATCATAGACCCTAAACCCCAAAAATATAGTTTAAAACCTAAATTATATGAATATTAAACCCCTAAATTTGAAACCCTAAACTATAACCCAGATAACTTATAAATGATAAATTATAAACTCTTAACCATAGACCATATATACAAAGCCCTATATAATAAACCCTTAGTTGTAAACACCAAACACTTAGCCCGAAATCCTAAACCTTAAAACACATATATTGTAAATTTAAATATTTTCCTTATCATTCCTAAAAGAAACCCTTATTAGTCTAGCTTATCACTTCCACCTTTTGGCATACCTATATCTCTAGTAAGATAAACCATCCATTATACCACACCTTCCTCTATACATAAAGTTACATGGAATATTTATGGTGGGTAAGTACATAAAATGTGGAGCCAAAGGGGATAAAAATAATCACTTTTTCCCATAATAAAAATACCTAAACTTTGTTGAGTACATACATTCAAAATTTGAAGATGTGAAGAAAAATAATTGTAGTGATTGAAATATAGTTTTTAAATCACTAATTAGGTTGAATTCTAAGTGCATAAAAATTGATCATGTTTAATCACTAATTTGTAGTATAAAATCTAGGAGGAACCCCCATTTTTTTTGTTTTGACATTAAGTAATTTTTAAACCAATATGTAGAAAGATAGTCAAAAGTATGTAATAAAAGTTATATATTATTTTTTAAAATTATTTTTATGATTTCTTGAAGTGGTTGTATCTTGAATAACTTGAGTGTATGTCAACTAAAATTATAAAAAAATAAATGTCTTAATCTATTTAAAATATTTAAAAGTATGGTTAGAAAGATAAGAATTAAATCAACATTTTAGAAGTGGTTTCATGGAATTTCCTTCTAAAATACATAAATTTGAAAAGGAGGAAATTCAAACATGCTCTCTTTTGTAAAACATAGATTTATGTACCCAAATTGTACGCCCAAGCTTTAGGCTTAGAAAATTTAAATGTGTTCCAAGATTTAGAAAAAATAGATTTCATTGGTTTAAAAGGCAATTTGTACATGATATGATTTGTGCATTATGTGTTATGGCTCATACACACTTTTTGGAGTATGTGCATATTATGTTTTAAAGTTGATGTTTTACCATTTTTTGGTCCTCTATTTTTGTGAGCATACTCTAATACACAAGAATAATTATTTCAATATACCACTTTTTTATATATCAAATATTTTTGCATATATATGAAAGTAGATATGCACATATGAGAAAAGTGGAATGAGAGAGTAGATAATCACCTATAAAAAATATATTGAAAGGTTTTGAATCTATTTGAGACCTAGGTATTCAAGTATTAGGACCCCTCACTTCACTAGACCCTATATGGGGAATCTAGCTTAGTCAATATAATGAAGTTTGTTGGATGAAGAGGATAGAGAATTTTTTTTGAGGTAAAAGTCTAGAAAGAGATAGAGATAGATGGCAAGCAAAAATATATTGAGGAATCTTTTTCTAGATAGTATCCTAATCACTCCAACATCTATACCCCTCAAATATAAATCTAGGTCATCACTTCCCAAGATATGAGAGGGTAATCTTGTTAAATGTTGTGTTTAGTGCACTATGGAGGATGGGTATGAAGAAGAAGAAATATGTATTAATGACCAAATGTTAGTTATAATATATCTAACTTTCAAAATTGTATTTAAATAAAATATAAAATAGTTGGAACAATAATTAGAAATAAAAATATTAGATAAGAGGATATCATTGATTATTGTTGCAAATTAGATTGAGTTGTAATCAAATTGTGGCATGCACAAGTAATTTTATATGAAATTCAATTAAGAGCTCCATTTAATTTCACAGTTTAATTAAAAATTTGATCTAATTTACATCAATAATCAATTTTTTATTTTTTATTTTTTTGATAGAGTTTAATAAAACTGTGTAAATTAGCTAAAATATCAAATAGAGACTTTAGAGAAGTATTTTACTATATCACATTTCTTTGTATACTCAACTTAATTTATTTCTAATAGGATATGATTGTTGACTTTTATTTTATCTATTCTTTTTGTTTCCTATCTCTTGCTCTTTGAAACTTTAATCTATTTATCTAAGGTGTAATTTGGATTTTTTTGCAATTGTAAAAGATGCATTAGTGTTTTTATAGAATTTTACTAGGGTTTAGATCTAAAAGGAATCTAAGGGGATTTGATAACAAAGATCCTTAGATCGAACATGTTTAAGTGGCACCTTCATGGTAATATCTCCCCCTTCTATCCACATGTTGTAAATTGAATGGTTAAAATGTTCTAGTTCACATTATATTTTTAGGGGTCAAACAAACTCATCAAAATATCAAATTTTATAGATATGTATTATGTTTTTAATATTATGTTTTTTAATTTTTTAATTACAAAAAATAATGACATCTATTTGAAACACTAAAAAGTAACAAACTATATTATAAAATCTAAAAAAAAAATATTGAACTTATATTGATGCCTTTGTTTCAATGGAAAAAATGATATATACAAAGATAAATGTATTTTTGTTATTCCCAATTAAAAATTAACAGTAAACAAAATATACAAAAAGATCAAATATTAACCATGATTAGACATAATCAAAACAAATTATGTGAATGAGACAATAGATGGACCTACAATATTTTCCTTAATAGAAGAGTCATGTTATTATTGATTTACAAAAGATAAACTTTGTAGTACTTTATTTCAATAATTTGTGAAACCATTAAATTATGTTTTTGGGTATCAATATAAATTACTTTTTAAACTATGATAAACTTTGTAGTATTTTATTTCAAAAATCTATGAAACCAATAGGCTGATGCTTTTGGATATCGAGTTAGATTATTCTTATAATCTATGTAATGAAGACCAAATCGAACTGTATAGCCATTTTCCCACTCAAAGTTGTCTAACAAAGACCATGCAAAGTAGCCTTGTATGTTGGATCCACCCCTGCAATTCAACCCATCATAACTTTTAGTATAAGTATTGAAAAACAAAAAAAGAAGAAAAAAAATATATAAGATTTACCTTATTGCTTGTTGAACAAATGATAAATGTTTTGAATGGTAGTCGATTCGCCAAGTATCATTAAGTGCTTGTGTCAATGATAATGTATCATCATTCTTTTCATCAACACCTATAATATTAATTTAAAGAATTTGTAACTTTTATAGAAAAAAATGTACAAATAAAATTTAGTCATAAATATTTAATTTTCATAACAATTGAAATACTATTAAAAAATTAATAATAACAACAATAAATTTAATTGCTATATATTCTTATTTTAAAAAGACCCCTAAACACAACTTATATAGACAGTCAAAATTTAAGGACCCTAAACACAACTTATATAGACAGTCAAAATTTAAGGACCCTTGCTACCAGTCTAGACTCTAAAAATGTGACTATTTCACCTTTTTTTTAACATGTAGAACACTATTTTATAAATGATAATACAAAGAGTTATTAAAAAAATTTAAAGAAATAATTTATATATTCGATCATAAATATGGTTTTACCGTTTTCTGTAATGAAAATCAGTGGATTGGCATATTTATGTTTTATGTAGTTCAACATCTCTCTTATTCCAACCGGATATACATAAAGCCAACTCGATGCTGCCTGTTGTCACCATGGAAAATTAGACGTTGGCCACCAGAAAATTCATAAATATTACCTATTTAATAGTTGTTTGAAGTTTTCTGAGCCTTACCACTGGTCCGATGAGCATACCATTTCTCTCAGCTGACACCATTTTAACAGCAGCACAGCTCAGAGGTTATGCTCAATTTTTCTAAAACAAAACTAATTCATATGCTAAACTCAGAAAAAAAACATTTAAAGTGTGCACCTGTTAGATTAGCTTGAGAGTCCAATGTATAGGTGGTGTTAATGGTATTAGGTGGTGTTGAAATATCAGCAGCGTAGAGACTAGTGTAATAATTTAAGCCCAAAAAGTCAAATGAGCCTTTCATAATATCAGATTGATGGGCAGTAAATTTGGGCAAACGCTCGCCAACCAAATTTCTCATTGTTGATGGGTATTTCCCTTTTGTAATTGGATCCATATACCTGTAATTTTGTACGGCTAGTAAAATTCATATGAACAGACACCTAAAATGGGCATTACTGGACCGTTTTCAAAGGATCTTTGCTTACCAACCAAACATAAAATCTATGGCCCTTTGGGCGGCTTTCTTGTCAGAGTGTGATTTTGAATAGGGAACCATCCATTCTCCCTCTATTGTAATTCCAATCAATCCCTTTTGTGTCCCCTGTCCATAAAAATGGCAAATTGGTATACTGACAGTTGTATGTAGATTCTAGAATAGGAAAAATTTGGGGGAAAAAGGTGGGTCACCTGATACTTGTTCTTGTATACACGCACAGCAGCTGCATGAGAAAGGAGGAGGTTATGGGCTACAATATATGGCTCTGTTGCAGAATTTCCTGTTCTTGAATTTCCACTAGAGGAGGAGTGGCGACCGGGTGCCATTGTGCCACTGTCATATCCTGCGCTAACGTAGGTTTGAGGTTCGTTTAAAGTAATCCAGTGCTTCACTCGATCCCCAAACTCTTGAAAGCACACTTCACTGTAAGCTTCAAAATCTTTCCTACACATATAAGATAGCAGGTCTCCTTATCCACAGAAAATGGGTAATCAACGAAATCAATAAGTATGGTATACGGGCATAGATGCAAAAAGAATCAAATGATTTGGAAGAGTTTAATACACAATTTTTTCGCTGAGAAAGCCTCCGTAGCTGTCCTCCAGAGCTTGTGGAAGGTCCCAATGAAACAGTGTCACAAAAGGCTTGATATCTACAAACATGAGTTGGTTATAGCTTGAAGAAAATCACAGTAATTTCTATATCCATAATAGCAAACAATATAAATTTCACCATGTTTTAAGAGTTCATTGATAAGGTTGTTGTAGTAGGCCACTCCAACTTTGTTGATTCCACCTTTGATTGAGCCATTTGTCTCCCAAAAAAAAAAAAAAAAAATCCTCTTAAGAGAGGCTCTGCTGATAACTAGTTTATTTTTGTTTAGGAAAAAATAATGGCTCACATGGTAATATCCGAGACCAGGAAATGGAAAACCTATATGCATCCAACCCCATGTCCTTCATCAGTTTCACATCCTCCTGTAAATTGCAGTCCCTTTTTAGTAGTAGTGCAAGATGCAAGCAATCTATCCATTTGGATGGCAAAGAAAACATAGAAAAAGCAGGTTCATGATCTTCATGGACCAGAAAAATATATGATTTCAATCAAATGTTGTAAGCATCATACTTTATAGCGATGGTATTCGTCCACAGCAACATCCCCATTCTTTCCATCATCAATTTTTCCTGCTCATTTATTTTTAGTATTTATATTATCATTAGTAAAATAGTTACACATATTAAAAATAATGGTATCCAGAAAGTTCAAAGGAGACAGAGCATGGGACAAAACACAAATACATAAAACTGCTATGCGACGAGAGCAACACCACTAGAAGAGGATCCCCACCATAATAATATATATAAATTTCATTTACACTGCTCAATAAAATATATACACCAATTCCAATTCCAGTCGATCATTAAACTCTATGTGCTACTGAAATAGATTGCATGAGAGAAATTCGATTGATAAATGATAAATAGATGCATATAAAAGTAAAAAGTAAACCTGGGATATGGGAGAAAGTATCCCAAATGCTTGGGCCTCTTCCTCCTTCACGAGCAGCTCCTTCATACTGATATGAAGCAGAGGCTGTACCGAACATGAATCCACTGGGAAACCCACTCCTACTCAGCACTTTTATTTCTTCCTGAGCAGATACAACAACCACCCACCACATACACACCACCACACAGCCTCTCCATCCCTTCCTGCTATTCATTACTCTAAACTGTTAGAGTTTCAGATCCAATACAAAGAATGCAGTTATGGCTTCTTTGTAAACAAGAAAAACGAGGCCCCTCTACTAGAATTTGAATTTGACCGTGAACTGTTAGTACTAGAATTTGCATTTGACCAAAGTGTTAGTTCTAGTCGTATTACAACTATTGAAAGATACCTATCATTCAACACGGCCCTTTCATATTTAGTGTATAGATAAGGATAAGAAAGCAACAATCCAAGAAGAGAGAGTGAAGCAGTAAATATCTATGCTTAATGTAAGATTTAATATGTTATTGCCAAGGCCCTCGTTATTCTTATCAGTAGACCAACGATATGATTGCAGTGTTTGCATTATCAGAAGGCAATTGCAGTGTTGCTGTACATGTCCCTGTCCCGTAGACTCCGTCGATCTTGAGACTTTGAAAAAATAAGAGATTACTAGAACTATGGCTGGACTGTTTGCATTATCAAAAGCCAATTGCAAGTAGTGAGGGTTACACATAAAAAAAATGATTGTTTTGACTGTTAAGTGTATCTAAATATCTAATCTGTAGGTTGGACTATGGACATTTTTTTTTTAGACTATAGGAATCACACCCTCCGGTACCACAGGTTTTGGGGGAGACTAGACCTTGTGACCTCTTTCCTCCTTAGGATGCTTTAGCCAATTGAACTAGGCCCCCACCCCTATGGACATGTTGATTACCTAAACAAGAGTGTCAAAATTATATTGAATCATAAAAAAGTTCAAGGATTATCTAGATAGAAAACTATATGTATGTTAATATGTTAGAGAGTATGTGTTTATATATGGATTAAATAATTAATAATAAGTGCTAAATATTGAAATGAAATAAATTTAGACAAATCTATTTTTTCCTTAAAGAGATTAAGTATTATCTAATTATGAAATATTTGCATATAGATTTAAAACATAAAACAATGCAAATGAAAAAAGAAAGTTGTCATCAAATTGACAAAAAACATTGCAAATGGAAATAGAATGTTCCATCTAATTGTCAAATCTGGATTTTATGTGATAAAATGAGATTTTGTAGGTTTTTACTAATATTTTGGAGGCTTATACCATTAAATGGTAGCTGAAACTTGTTTTCTAACAACCAATAGTGGTTTGTTGAGACTTGTTTCAGGCTCGAATCTCACACTCTATGTAGCCTATCGGCTAATTAAAAATTTCAAAAGAAAGATAACTCTAGCAATTGCACCTTGGTGTGCAATGGGTATGTCAAAGAGGTATTGATGGTCAATTAGGGAAAAATTTGGTCTTGTTTTACATAGATTTGTGCAATACATATGGTCAATTCATAGGCCATTTAGCAATTGATGTTGTTTGTGTAACAAAGGTCTCAATGGAGAAGTGATTGCTTCAAATTTTATTCCATTACCACTAGAATAATGTTATGTTTGCAATAGGGAGAGAAAGAGATAGAGAGAGGGGGGGTGAGAGAGAGGGGTAAGAGAGAGAGGGGGGCTTAAGGAGATAGAGATAGAGGAAGATAGAGATAGATATGGAGATGGAGATGGAGAAGGAGATGGATATAGAGAGAAAGATAGTGATAGATAAAGAGAGATAGGAGAGAGGGATAGATAGAGATGGAAGATATAAATATATAGATAGGGAGAGAGAGGGAGAGAATGAGAGAGGGAGAGATAGAAAGATAAAGATAGAGATAGGAAGTGATATATAGAGACCACTCTGAGATTACTAGGGTTCCCAACTTAACCCATGCCCTTTCAAGGCCATTAACAAAGCCTTCATTGGTCGCTCTACGAGCGACTGCCCCTTACATGACTAGTTCATTCTTCTCTCTACACGACCAAGGTCGGGTTCAAGCTTACACAAAAGACTTGTTGGGTCTAAATCGTATACATATTTCGACATGCAGATTCATAACTATATCTTTTCAAGAGAAAATCCTATCGATCATGGGGATCAAACCTTGTGAACTAAATAAAAAAGGAAAACTCGAGAGTCATTTTCATTGTGCTTTTTCCCTTTTGTGTGCCTTAGAGCAACACAGCGACTCAAATATCCATTTTCCCTTGCTTTTTTCTGCTCAAATCACCCACAAGTCACAGGTATGTAAGAATTTTAATGTTTTTTTTCAATTTTAATTTAGTTTTGCATTATTTTTTAAGAATTTTAGTCAAAAATAGGTTTTTGAATAAGGTTTTTTTGCATTCAAATGATTGTTAATTTTTAATTTTTAAGATGTTGACAAAGTTAATAGAGATTCCCTTAAATTGAGTCCTGCTATTGCTACCTTTATCGCTAATGATCTTAAACTCATAGAACTATTCAAAATAGCTTTTATGAATACCATATTTGCATGGCATACTAACCCCTCTAACTCTGAGGTACCTTTGCACTCATTGTTCTTATTGTATAACTCCTTTGGAGTTAAAAATATTTTAGTAGTTCACAAAATTGAGATTTCTATTTCAAAGGACACGTCCTTGAATAAGTTGGAAAGAGGGGAGGTATTTTTCAGAGAAGGACTATATAGAATTGTTCTTGCTTACCTCACATGCCCATCCTTCAATATATCAGTAGATAAATGACATGAAATAGTTAATTATTTTGTTGCAACCATAACCACAAAATGGAAGCCATAAATCAAACAATATTGGTTTCAACAACGACTTAGATGGAGAAACCCACAAAACACAAAAATTCATAGTAACAAACCCATGCAAAACTATATCCACAAAATACGAAGCATAAATGAAACAATATTCGTTTTTACAAACAATATATCTTTTCTCAACAACACCTTACCGAAAATTGAAACATTCAACAGTACCTTATTGGAAATGAAACAATATAGCCTACCACAAACCACTAACCATAAATGAATCAATATTGCAAAGGGTTTTTTCAATATGCGCCTCTTCCTGCTAGCTTTCTCTCTGCTGCCTTGTTTCTTGAATGCCTGCAAAAAATGGGAAAAAATTATCACAGGCGACACTTTTGTTTTTCTTTCGCAACCATCAGCCCATGCAAAAAACAAAAAATAACCTCCAACCACCTTCACAGAAGCTAGACAATGCTTGATCAAACTTGCACCTTCATAGAAGTTTTCCCTCCTCACTCATAGCTCTGATAGCAGGTATAGTAATAGAATGAGACCCAACAATATATTATCAAAAATTGTGCAGACATTCGCTATGTTTCCCGAGGTTTTAAATAGCACCTGTGTTACTACAACCATTGCCAGTACACAAAATCCATACAACAATTAATGTTGATGCCAACTAGCGTTTAATTTGGTTGGCCTTCTCTATCCATGTGACAGAAAATCCACCACCTTCTCCCAATGCACGTTCCAAGCACTTTATTTTTAATTAATAAAACATCCGCCACCTTTTTTCTAAATGCCCGACCATCGGAAGGCTTAAAAACTGGGAAGGAAATGCAAACCTCATTTGGGGACATTTTTTCATCTCCTGACTTCATCACTTCATCATCTCACACTTCATGCTTCAGAATTTAGGCTTCCACACTTCTTCATGCTTGTAGAAATTTTAGTAAACTTGAATTTTGGATCAAATCCTTCAATATTTTCTTAGGTCTTATCATAGTCATAGTTGCTCACAAGAAATCTGAGGGAAAACACTATTTTGCAGCAAATGGAGAAGGGCAATGAAGGTCAATCATGGAGGACTTGAAGACTTTTGGTGAAATATTTCCTTTCTTTTATGCATTTTCCTCCTTTGTACTTCATTGTTTAGCTAGGTTTTGTTTTAAGCATTTTATTTCATGCTAACCTGACTTTTACCTTAGTTACATTGGTGAACCTGACAATTGATTTTAAGCTCAATATTTTGACAAATCTTGAGGAATTTTGGAGTTGGATCCTTTTTGTTGCAGGTTTTGAAAACTCGGGTAGAGAGATGGAGATATAATGAGATAAACATAAAGGTCCATAGAGGAAAATAGATATAGATATATGTGTTTAGAAAGAGGGAGAGGGAGAGAGGGATACATAGATGGATATAGAGGGATACATGTCTAGAAATAGTGGGGGAGAAAGGAAGATAGAGATAGAGATGAAGATAGTGGGAGAGGAAGAGGGAGATAAATATATAGAGAGGTAGAGAGAGGTAGAGGGAGATAGAGAGGAAGAGATAGAGAGATGTGTATGTCGAAGATGTGTGGAAAGTCAATTGGGGAAATTTTTGTCTATTTTATACATAAAAGTTTGCACTTTACATGAGGTCAATTGGTAATCTATTTATAAAATTATTTTGTTTGCATAACAAAGATCTTAATAGAGAAGTGATAACTTTAAATAAAATATTCATCCACTTATAAGGATTGAAACATAACTAAAACTAAACCTTTGAATCAAGAAGATAATTGTACCATTATGTTGGCCTTGTTGTTGCACCAAAAGGTCGACCTATCAATGCCTGATACAAGCGTCAGTTAAGATCCATAGGGTGTAGTTAGACCATGTCACAAACCCAAGCACTGTGTTGGACAAGGAAGACCAAGGGACACACCATCTTGCAAAAATCCCCCCCCCAACACAAGCGAGGGGTTTGAACCTATGACCAGCTCTGATACCAATTGTTGGCCTTGTCATTGCACCAAAAGGTCGACCTGCCAATGTCCGATACAAGCATCGGTTAAGATCCACAGGAGGTGGTTAGACCATATCACAAACCCAAGTGTTGTGTTGGATAAGGAATACCAAGGGACACACTATCTTGCAACACATTAGGCTCATGCTATGTTTGCAATAGGGAGACATAGGGTAAGGAGACAAAGATATAGAGGAAGGTAGAGATAAAGGAGATGCAAATGGAAATGGGGATAGAGAAGGAGAGGGATATGGAGAGAAAGAGAGGGGTAGATAAAGAGATAGAATAGAGGGATATATAGAAATGAAAGAGATACATATACATAGAAGGAGAGGGAGAGAATGAGAAAGGGAGCGATAGAAAGATAAATATAGAGGTAGGACTTGATATATAAAGAGAGGTAGAGAGGAAAAAATATATATGGGTAGAGAGAGATGGAAGAAGATATTGGAGAGATACGATAGAGAGGCAAAGAGATAGAAACGAAGATAGAGCTAGAGATAGGGAGGGAGAAACAAGGAGTGTGTGTATGAGTAAGAGAGAGAGATATGGAGAGACAAATAGAGAGGGAGGGAGATAGAGAAAAATAGAGAGAGGAGAGAGGAGAAGTAGAGAGATATAGAAAGAGGGAGTGAAAGGGAGAGAGAGGGAGAGATAGAGATATAAAGGAGAAATAGAGAAATAGATATAACTTGGGAAAGATAGAGGGGATGAGAGAGAAAAAGATAGAGGTAGAGATAAATATATAGAGGGAGAGATGGAAGGAGAGAGGAAGAGGGAGAGGGAGAAATAGAGATAGAAAGAAAGAGATGGATCGAGAGAGAAAGCTAAAGATATAGGAAGTGGTATATAGAGAGAGGTAGAGAGAGTAGAGAGAGATAGAGGAGGAGAGGAGGGAGAGATGAATTTAATAAGAGAGAGATCTACAAAGATGACATACATAAAGAGGGAGAGGGAGAGATGTGAAGATAGAGATAGAGGGGGCAAGAGTCAAAGATAAAAGAGTTGATAGAGACAAGTAATAGAGAGAGGGAAAGAGATAGAGAGAAGGGGAGAAATATAAATAGTGGAATGTGATAGAGAGAGTGAGAGTGAGAGATATAGAGATAGGGATAAAGAGAGAGAACATGGAGTGTGTTTGTGAGTGAGAGTGATATTGAGATAGAGATATAGAGGGAGAGACATGGAGATAAATAGAAAGAGGATAGAAGAGAAGTAGAGAGATATGGAAGGAGAGAGTGATAAGGAGAGATGGAGGGAGAGAAAGATATAGGAAGTTATATATAGAAAGAGGTGGAGAAAGGGATATATATAGACCTTAGAAGAGGTATATATGGGGATATATATATATAGAGCTCGATGAGAAGAGAAAGAGAGAGATCTCTTATATATCTCCATCTCCATCTCTATCTCTATGTTTCTCATTATCTCTCATTATCTCTCTCCCCTATTTCTCTCTATATTTTTCTTCCCTTCTCTCTTCCTCTATATATCTTTCTCTCTTTTCCTCTCCCTATCTCTCTCTCCCTTACTCTTTTTTTCTATCCCTATATATCTCCCCTCTCTCTCCCTCTTTATCTCTTGATTTCTCTACTTCTATATATATATATATATATATATATATATATATATATATATATATATGTCTCCTATTTCTCTTTATCTCTCTATCTCCCTCTCTCTATGTGAATATATCTATCTATTTCTATACTCTTCCCTCATTTCCTCTCTTTCTTTATCTCTCTTGCTATCTCTATCTCTTTGTTTCTCCCTCTTTACTCCTCTATATGTCTACTTCTATTTCTATATCTTTATATCTATCTCTCCTTTTATCTCTCTATATCTCTTTGTCTTCCTTAGTATCTCTCTATTTCTCTCTCTTTCTCTATATCTCTATCTCTCTATCTCTATCTCCATCTTTGTTTCTCTCTTCTCTCTTTTTGTATTTCCATCTCCCTCTCTCTATCCCTCCATTTCTATCTTTGTTTCTCTCTCTAACTCTATATATATGTCTTTGTGTAGCTTCCTCTCTCCTTTGTTTCATTTTATCCCTCTCTCTTGAACTCTATAACTTTTAATTTAGATTTTAAGTTTGAAATTCATTTTAATATATTAATAAAATAAAATATTCAAAATAGAATTATTTTACAATAATTAAACTTGTAATAAGACAAACAATTATAAACTAAATTAATTCTACTAATCTATAATTATTATTTGTAATTTCATAAAAAGATAAAATAAAATTAAAATAAATTTCAAATTTAAATCTACATTAAAAATTAAAATAGAATAAGATAAATGCAAATTCAAAATATGTCAAGATCCAAATATTAATAAACATCATAATTTAAAAGTAATAATAAATAATACACTTTTTAAGTTAATAAATGAGTAAATAAAAAAGTAAAACTGATTTTTAATTTATTAGAATTGAAATATTAATAAAATGTGTAAGTTAAAATATGATTAAAAAAATTGTAAACTATCTTAACATTAATGAAAGATAAACTCAATATTAACAAATAAAGAATTATTATAAATTTGAAATAAATAAAATAAAATAAATATTAAATTACATTTTAGAAATCAAAACCATACTTAAATAAAAATTATTAAAGCTAAAATTTTATATATTATATTAAAAATTACAAGTAACATCAAATTTAAAAATAAAAATTAAATTTATTATATGTATTAAAAACTTATTATTATTTTAAACATATAATTTATTATTTATATATTATAATATAATAATTATTAAAATTTGTAAATTTAAATTTGTGCAGAATGGTAGTCTTCCCTATTTAACAGATAATTCATACCAACATGTTTCAATCTTTGGGGCAAATACCAACATGTGTCATCATAATCCAAACTTCTCTCAACCCATAGGAAAAGACATACCCAAAAAATCTAGCTATGGCATTGCTCACTGCTCATTGCTGTTACATAAACCCAAATAACTATTCTAACATATTTGAAATGGTTGTGCACAAAACATTTGGCTTCCCCTTGGCTCCCACAAACATAATGGGACGAGAAGATTTGATATATATGATTGAATAAACTAATAAGTGAATTTATATCAGATAATCATTGCTTGCAACTTGTGAAGGAGTAGTTTCGATCTTTATGTGGCTTCAATCTGTAAAGGCCATGTGGAAGGTAAATAATTTATGGGCCCAACAATTGTTCTAAAAACTTTAAATGCTTTCATTTAACTTGCCTGCATCTTGACAGTGATTTGTGTTAGCACAAACTTGCGGGTGTTCAAGTGATTTGTGTTGTAGCTAGTGAGGCTATGACATTGGAAATGAACAAGATTAACTAAGGTGTAAGAAATTTTTCTATGTGGGTACAATCATTCTTAAGCATTACCAAACTATGTTGTGATAATTCTTGTTCAACTTCCAAAGTATTCATTCATGTGTGATTATGAATGTGGGTATATTGTTTGTAGTCTCTCCTACTGGATGTGAATTAGAAGTTAATGATACTATGGTCAGCTCTCAAACCCAAAGTTTTTGCTATAGTTTGGTGTTGAAGGTCGCTTGTGTTTATGTATTTGTAAAACTAATTATTATAAGTATAAAGGAAAGTGTTTGTCATTTTATTAGTGTAGAGTTAAAACTATCTTTTCCAAATAACACTCAATTGACTTGAATTATATGAGTTAGGATTCTTATTTAAAATATATGAAATTAAATAATTTAATCATCTTAGTATTTAATTCTAATTTTTTCATTAGTTTTTAGAATAAAAAATATATCTCTCAAGGTTTTAGAATTTTGTATTTGGTTGTTTATTTGGTAATTTATCTCAATTCAAATTTATATGAGTGGATTTAAATTTGATGCACATGTCAGAAACCTATAATTTGTAGAGATGATCTGATAAATTCTTATAGTCTATAACATGTTTTTCCATACTACATAATATCTAAATTTGGTATAGATAGATACTGTTAACAAACACCTATTAAATATTTGTTGAATCATGAGGATCATGCTCTCTTTAGTTTGACACCTAATGAATTAGCTTTACAAATTTGATCAAAAAGATCAAATAAAACAAACAAGCATGGATTATTCACAATCTTTGGCCGTGGCTCAGGATTTTGGTAAGGGCTCCCTAGTCTCTTCTTCCTTGGGGCTACACCAGCAAAAACTTTAAGGGGAACTCAAAGAAGCCTTCAAGGCTATGAGGAAGAAAGATCAGGATAAGATCAAGTTAATGGGTGAGAATTTGGTGGAGTTAGGCTCAGTTAAACCTCTTGACTCCCATTTTTCTAAGCCCCAAAAATGATTGTTCTCTCTTGGAGTGTGAGGGGTTTGAACAACATCCCTCAACAAAAGGCTATTCGAGAAATGATAAAGGCTCATTCCCCTAATGTTTTATTTATCCAAGAATCTAAGTTGTTTGTGGAAGGAATGGTTAAGGTATCCTCCAAAATTTGGTGACATGGTCATTGTCAGTGCATTGAGGAACATAGTAGTGCTGGTGGGATTGCATGTCTTTGGGAAAAGTAGATCTCCCCCTTGTGGTAGATTGTGGGTCAATTTTCTTTGTCCATGGTTGCCTCATGTTTTGAATCTGGAGAAATCCTCTTGTTTTCCAATTTCTATGCTCCAACTAACTTGCTTGGAAAGATTCGTTTATGGGACCATATAAGGTATGTGAGATATTTAGCTCCTTTGTTTCCTTAGGTTGTGTTTGGGGATTTTAATTCTATTCTCATTCTTGATGAAAAGAAGGGTGGTTTGGATCATCTGGAGCCCTCTTCATCTTTGTTTAGAAATAATATAACCTAGCTGAATTTGATTGATATAAAGCCTCTCAATGGTCTTTTCACTTGGAGTAATAGAAGGTGTGGTATGGATTCTATCTCTGAGAGGATGGACATGTTTTTGGTCTCCAATTTTTGGTTGGGAAATCAATGGATATCCAATTCTGAAATCCTTGACTAGAGAGGCTCAAACCACTGGACCATAAAAATTTCAATACATCGTTGAGAAAGTACCAAGAATCCTTCCTTTAAATTCCAGTTAATGTGGTTGTGTGAGCCTTATTTGTAGGACCTTATAAAATATTGGTGGTCTGATGGATTTCCTTTGCATGGGACAACCATGTACACCTTTTTCAAAAGGCTCCATTTTATGAAATTTCAGATAAAGAAGTGGAATAGGGAATGCTTTGGGAATGTAGACTTTAAGGAAAAATTTGTAGCTCAAAATCAATTGGATAGCATTTCTAGGTAGAAGAGAGATCAAGGGATTACCTGGGAGTCCCTTAAAGTTGAAGAAGATGCTTTGGAGAAGCTTTATGAATGGGAGCTACAAGAGGAGTTGTTTTGGAAGCAAAAGCCAAGGATTATCTGGCTTTAGGAGGTGTTGATGGCGATTTTGGCACCACAACAATGCAAACAAAATATTGCTATTTTGTTTCTCCTGAAAGAGAAAGGAAACACATGGATGCCTTAGCTCCCAAGGTCTTTGTAGTTGGGTCTTAACTGTGCTGATGTTACTCAGTGGTCAATGCAATAGTAATATTCAAGGGGCCTACTGGTGTTGAGCTTCTGGATTGTTCTAAGATCAAGCATGAAATGAAACCTACTTTAATTGGGGTTTTAAAGAAACAACAAAAGATAGATCAGGGTTTTGAAATAGAAAAGAACAATAGTTCATCCAATCTTAACCAGACTTGTTAACTTCAAGGAATTTGTAAACCAAAACTGTAGAACAAGATAAGCTTGTGATTGACACACAACCTCTTTCACTCACATTGCTAATTCGCATAACAAATTTTTAAGCTACCATTTAAATAAAACACAAAATATTTCATTCCTTGGAGACTTCACAAATCAAATGATCAATTAAGACAAATATCATTCGGGAACACAACATGAAGTAGATTAAACTTTGATTGCTTCTACTATTATTAAAATAGATAAACAATATTTACAAGGCTGGCACAATCACCAGTGTACGGAGAATCTGTGGCTCCAGATTGTTTCCAACTACAATAAGAGAACTTAGAAAATTCATTACAGTTTGTACTGAAATCTAACTGCTAACCAAGAAGACAAAGAAGCTCTCATTACTGAGAATCAAGATGCAACTCAATCTACTCACTAACTCCTAACCGTTCTAACTATGAAAGCTATTGATCTAAAAGTTCTTTTAATCTAGAAGTTCTAATCCTAAAATTTATGACCGTAAAAACTCTAACCTTTACAAAGAGGCAAGAATTCCTTATCTACAGAATGCATCAAAAGAATGCACTGTCCCCCTGTATTAGGGTTTACAAATATTTGTAGACTATAGGAGAGTCAGCCTTCAGATCTTTCGGAGGAAAGTCGGCTGTGCATTCAATGTGAATCCTTGCCGACTATGCTGATGAAGGATTCCTACTCGTAGGAGAAGTCTTTTTAGATCTTTTGACAACTACAACATTAACTCTAGCATCTTCGTGTCCACCTTTGAAATCCCTCGCTGAGTCGCCTTGAATGCTTCAGGATATCTACATTAATGCTGATCTTCCTTTGTCAGTGGTCGCCACAGGTGTCCCTCTGAGTCATGGCTTCTTCATTATTTGGCCTCCCTTTTGTTCTGGAGTCCTTTGCTCATTGACCATCTTCTGGAAGCATCGTCGAACCTTGCTGTAGATTTAAACCCTTCACCTGAGTCGATCCATTGCCTTTGAATCTCAAAAGGAATCCATTTCTCTCGTATTTTGTTGTTTTTCATCACAGGGGCAGTCAATTGGTCAAAGGGACCGATGAGTCATTCTTTTGGCTCCTTTTGATTGGTCGGGCATACGCCAAGTGAGCTCCTTAGTGGGTCAAAGGTGGTTCGATCAACATCGCACGTCGGTGAGACACCATCGGTGTCTCCCTGACATGATCTCATCCTTCAGTAGTCATCGGGGTAGCATATGGCGGTCGGTGAGACCTTTCAGCGAGCTGTGAGGGTCATACCGAGCTCCAAAAGAACATCGACAAGATAGCTGCTCATTGTATAGACATCACAACAACGATATCCCTCTTACTGGCTTGGAGTTTTTTTTTCTTTCGGCAAGACTCTGCTAGTCGGGAAGACTTCATAGCGAGGTCCCCCAATCATACCGATATCTGCTTTTGTCGCTGAGACACCCTCCATTCGTCGAGACCTCTTGTAGACTCTTTCCTTATGCCGAGAGATTTTAGAGTCGGGGAGACACTTTGTTGGTCGGTGAGACCTTCTGCTTTTTTGGATCTTTCTTCCCGAGCTGGTCACCCTTCGACAAGACTTCTTATGATCGCTAGGACCTCATGGCGATGGCTTCAACTCTTAGCGAGCTCATCTTGTTATCGGTAAGACCCTTTGGTATCAGCGAGACATCTTGCTGATCTTCATTCCTTATACCGAAGCCACACCCCTTTGGTGAGACTTGAGTTGGTCGCAAGGACCTTTTGGCGAATGCTTTGCTTTTCGGTGAGTTCCTTTTCTTGTCGGGGAGACAACCTTACTTCGGCAAGACCTCTTACCGAAGTCCTTTTCTCAGCGAGGCCTTTTTGTTGTTGGTGAGACCAAATGTCTTTGCCAAGACATTACGGCGAAGGCATCTCCTCTTGGCGATCTCTTTATTGTCGGCGAGACATTGGAGTCGGGGAGACCTTTCTTTGACTTGAATGCTACGCCGAAGGCTCCCTGTTGTCGGCGAGACATCACCGGTTCACCGAGACCATATGCCGAAATACATCTCCTACCGAAACCTTATTGTTGGTTCGGAAGACTTCACTGGTCGTCGAGACTCACGCCAAACTCTTCATTCTGCCCGAGCTTCAAATTTTTTGTTTCACTGAGACTTCTTGGCGAAGAAGTTGATGAGAGATGTCTTATAGAAACCTTATGTCTCGGCGAGAGCCTCCACATGTTGTTTCTTTGGTCGCTGAGACTTATTAATTCTCTCGCCGAAGACCACTGATTGAATCCCCTTGTGGCATGTCGGTGTAACTTTGTGAATTCGCCGAGACCATATGCCAAAGAAGATGAATCCCGCCAATGACACTTTTGTTGTTGTGACCTCACATCTTCGGCCAGACATTATACCGAAGGTTTTATCCTTCACCAAAAGCAACTCCCTTCGGCAAGACTTTGAGATTTCGTTGAGACTTCTTGGCGAAGAAGTTGACTCCCATCGAAGGGATAACTCGTTGTGCGGTAATCAGGGAGACATCGTGAACTCGCCAAGACCATACGCCGATGAAGATGACTCCTGCCGAAGTGTCTGCTGGTGGTGGTAGTTGTTGAGACATTAGGGATTCACCGAGACATCCCGGCGAAGAGAGAAAATTGTGCCGACAGTGAATACCTTTTGCCGCCCATCGGTGAGACCCAAAGATCTCACCAAGACATCCTCCGAAGGAAACCCCTCATGTCGATAGGAAATTCATGTCGCCGGGACGATGACCCCTATCTTGCCGACAGGTCTTGCATATGATTCTTGATCACTGTGACACCTCTGGGGTCTTGCCGATAGGTAACATAAATGCAGATTTGAACCAAACGAACTGTGGGTCGGGGAGATCATGATAATCCCATGCAGATATGATCCTTAATGGGGAGTATTTTGATTCCTTGGGATTTCGAACAGTCAGAGCCGAGCCACCAGTCAGTAAGAGTATGAAAAAGTCTTGCCGACTTTTTCCTTAACTGATTTTCATAACCAACTGGATAGAAGAATGCCCCTCAACTGAGCTCCCTTGGTAAATATCATCCTGGCACGATTTAGTCCTGTACTCAACAAAGAAAACCACAGTGAAGATCATACAGATAGAAGTTAAATAATCAAAAACACCATTGAAACGAATCCCATGCCAGCAAGGTGCAATTAAATTTTCAAACAAAATGATCATACAACAGTTCAAGTTTTAGGCCGACTCGCGGAATCCAAGCTAGGGAGGAATTTCAGAGAATTCTGAGTTAGGCAAATTCCAGCAGAATAAGCATGAAACCACGCATTAGAAACTCAATCTGATCATTATCAAACCTAGAACAACACGTGAGATCTTCAAAAATAGCATAAAGGAAACATAAAATGCATCATTATTTGGTAACTAGCCTTACTACTCGAAACTTCTCCACAATTCTTGAGATTTCGGGGAAATCTATGCAGGATGGATTTTTGTGAAAGAGAAAACATTCCTGCGAATCCGAAAAAAATAGGGGACAATGAATTTTGAGAAAATCTAGAAGATAAGGACAATTGCGAAAAAGAAGACACCGGGAAAATCCGGTCCACGAGGAATTCCGTGAAGACCAAAAATCCCTGAACAACAGTGCTCAGCCGGAGTTTGAGTGAGATCCGGGAAAATCCGAATGGGATGGAAAATCCTGAACCCAGGAGAAAACCCAAATTCCAACTGAGGCAAAACCAAAAAACAAAGACAAAGAAGGGAAAAGAAAGGGGGACCCGTTTTGTTCCAAATCAAAATGGGGTGGTTATGCAGGGCATAAAAGGAGGGAGACAAGAATATTGCCTTCTTCTTTGACTTCATCAAAGCTAGGGGACATGGGAACTTAATCTCCTCTATTGTGTCCTCTCAAGGTGCTCAACTATCTTCTTTCCGAGATATCTCTCAGGAGGTCACTTGGTATTTTTCTTCTTTATTCTCGGTTACACCCCATTTTTGAACTACCAAATTACTTTTACGTAACGAGTAAATATGTTTTTAATGAATGATTATATTTTGATGAAAGTGACAATAGATGAATGAAATATATGAATATGCATTATGATGAGATTTCTTTTTAATTGATTTAATGATGCAAATTATATATGATGGACATGATTTTTATGTTATCAGTTAACTTCATTCTTGTTGCAATAAGTTGAATGCAGGACAAGTTCGAACCCTCCAGAGGGGGAGGGAAAGTATCATCTAGGAGAAGAAGTTGGTGTGGAAACCACTGTCATGACCATCTAAGTAACTACACACACAAACTACACTAGGTAGAGGAACCTTGATGAGTCAGTGTTGATATGTGTTGAACCATGTTGTTATCCTTTTGGGTTCATAGTTGTGTTAGGGTGTCTTTGATCCTTTTTATTGTTTTGATGATTTTAATTAAAGTGTTAAATCCTTTTTATGATTTTGTGATATTTTTATGTGTATGTTGGATATGCATATATATAGGTATGTATATATGTTGAATATATATGTATGTGTATATGTGATGGCGCATACATATGATTGTACGTACGTATGAACATGTGTAAACAAAAATGTCTACATATACCCATGATGTGTAGATACGTAGTATGTGTGTGATTGTTTGTATATACAAATATATATATATATGTATCATATATACATATATGTGCCAATATATATACAAATATAAATATATGTTATTATTAAATAATGACAATGCATATATATTAATATGTATATATACATATATATACATAATTAATGATAAATAAATAAATATATATATATAACTATTATAATAGTAATATGTGAGTAATATATGTGAATAGTAACTATTGTAATATTATATATATAATAATTGAGGAGTTAGAATATGTACAAATTTTGAATTGTTTATGTGTCGACTTGATGACTTTTTCTACTACTAGTTGTGAATGGTTGATCTAGACCTGCTCAAACATGGACAAACAACACAATGTTAGTCATCAAACACATCTAAAACAATCATTCCCCATGCAATTCATTTAAATGCAATGAACAAGAAAACAAGATAGAATATCAAATCAAATCTATTGAAAGCTAAGAAAACTTATTCAAAACATTCAAACCAGCATCCCATGGGGGAATTGGTGCTACTTTGATGTGGAAAGAATCCCTTTCCTAATTCCTTGCAAAGTTTGAAGATGATTGTGTGCTCCTTGATTCAAAATGTTGATAACCTAGCTATGATTGACGAAACTCTATGAAAAATTTGATGCAATATGGATGATATTGATGATAATGGTGGATTCAAATGACCATAGTGATTTTACATGGATTGTGGATCCAAAATTAGTAAAAGGGCTCTCCATTTATAGGAGAGAAGGATGGAGTGATCCAAAAGGATGAATGTGGGACAAAACATCAACCAATAACAAAATGCCACTTGTCAACATGTGAATGTAGAGAGGTGGAACACATTTTGATGAATGTGCAAATAAATGCTATTAGGTGGATATTTGAATTTTAAGAAGTGACATGTTGGAGGGAGATGAAGGAAGAGTTAATACCACTTGGCTCAAGAAAAAAGGACATGTAAGAGGCTTTTAATGCATTGTTGGATGGACAAGTCCTTTGGAGGGAGATTTTCAAATTTGAAGAATATTCCAACTTGATGCTATTTTGAATGAAAATGGATGAATTTATAAATCAATTAAATTGATTTACATGCACAGGTTACAAAATCTAGAGGATTTGAGGGATTAGTGTTAGCATTAATCATGATTTGATTAATTTAGATGAAAATTCACTGATTTGACATTGTGATTTAGATTTTAGGATTTAAATAAATCAAAATGAGAGGAATAATGATATTTGACTTAATTAAATAAAGTTTGGTTTATTTAATTAAAAGGGGATGATGTTAGATTTAAATCAAATAAAGATTAATTTATTTAATTTAAAGAGTTTAATTAAATAAAATGAATTATTTAATTAAAAGAGGGACTATAGGATTAATTAAACAAAATGATTTATTTAATTAATAGGAGATAATGATTTAATCAGATAAAACTGATTTATTTAATTAATAGATGAACTATGATGAATTTAATCAAATAGAGATTATTTAATTAAATGATTAGCAAAGGAGGTGATTCAAAACAAACTGGTGTTAGTAAATCAGGATCATGTGTGTGAGATCAATTAGTATATTTTATGTGTCCACATTTTCCCCTCTTTGAAGCAATGTACCTGTTGTGTTGGTTCAAAGAATAAACTTGCCGAGATTAAAATTCAAAAACCTTTCAATTTTTTGGATGCCCCAGCGGAAAGAAGTATACTAGTACACTGCCCCCTCGAGAGATCAGGCAGATAGTTCAATTTGAGGGTCGATCTCACGACAAAGAGCTTCAAGATGGACGTATGGATGGTTATGATGATGATGCAAATGAGATGGTTTATGAGATGCACTTAGAATAACCAATCTATATTATGATGATGAAATGCAATTCTTGTGAGATGATCAGTGTTTCCTATATGATATGACATGGATGATATGTAGTGTGCTGACATTTGTGGATGTAGGATGCATGCATTAGTGATGTTTTGATTAACTGTCATGGTACCATGTTAGCGCAGAGAGAAAAAAGAAGAAATGAGATGAAGACAAGAAGATGCAACAAGTTTATGATCTACGAGACTTTATTAGAGATGATAATAATGATGATGATGATGATTTGCTTACCAAGAATTGGGATTTTAAAAGGGCTACTTACCTTACATTTGATAACACACATAGGTACGATGCATCAAGGTATGAAGGATTAGGATGGTGTTGCACCTAGTGTGATGGACTTTGACTCGACAATAAGATAGGAGTATTCTTGTTCACACCTGGCATACGAAACCTTATTCAAAATGTAGTTTAGATATTTCAAATGTCTCAGACCAAAAAATAAAGAGGCAAGCCTCCCTATGTGGTCAAAAAGACACCTAAAAAACCCTCCCTACAGACCAAACAAAGTAGGCATGACCAAGGTTATTTGACAAGAATATCCAACAAGCACAATAGATAAAAAGATAATGATCATTGCCCCATTCCTTTCTCTCTAAATCCCTTTGTTTGGACATCATTGAGAGGTCATTCCAGAATGAGCACAATAAGATAAGCCAAAAAGATAGAGATCAAGTAAACAAACAAGCCAATGTTCTTCATACCTCTAGCCAAGACTAAACTACTGTGATACCTGATGTTGATGTCCATTGTAGTAAGGATGCATCCTAGGACATGATGTTATTAGATGATTTTGGGATTGATTGGATGATAGGCTATTAATACCAAGAGTTGACCAACTTTTGTACTTACTGACCTAGACTTGAGACCTTGGATGTTTTTAGTTTTCACTTAAGACCTGTTAGACTTGCTTCCAACTGTTTCACCAAAGGTTGAGGGTGATGATTGATTTATTATGAGTGATGTTTATTTCAAGTAAAACTGAGATGGGATGGATGGATTTTTTCAAATATTTGGATGATTTTGAAGTTTTGAAATGTTTTGAGACTATTTTTTGGTATTTCGAGATATTACAAATGTTTTGATTTTCAATTTTCCAATGTTTTGGGGTTTTTTGAGATTTTGACCAAGAGACTAACCTAAGGACCTATCCTAGGGGCCTCGGGGGCTTATCAAAGATTAGCCTTGCCTACGTTATACATGTAGAGACCACGCAGTTCGACTGACAAAAACTTGATTGTTGATGAGACATTGACAAATGTATTGCCAGTTTATTGTGACAAACTCCTAGAGGACTGACCTAAGTGTCTCGGGGGATGATCAAAGATCAACCTTTCCTATGTTCAGAGCTCAAAGACCCGTAGTTTGACTAACAAAGACTTGTTTATTGACGAGATATGAGCAAATGGATTGCCAGTTTATTATGACAGAATCCTAGAGGACTGACCTTAGTGTCTTAGGGGATGATCAAAGATCAACCTTGCCTATGTTTAAGCTCAAAGATGACGTAGTTCAGATACCATGTTTTTTGACATTTTTTTTGGTTTTCAATTTTTTTTTGAATTTTTTGATATGTTTTGGATGTTTTTGGATTTTTACATGATTTTGACGATTTGGATATGAATATGTGTGATGATATCAGTGATCTATTTTAGGATTTTGTTGAAAACCAAGCTAAGGTTGATTGATCAAATCGATGGATTGATGATGATAACATTGTTGAGGATACACAACAATGCAAGGACATTGTTAAGCAACACAAGGATTAGGATGGATATCCCAAGATGATGAGGGATTGAATGGATTTGATTGATCAAGATTTTGAAGCTTGATTTTGGAACAAAATTGTTTTGAATGATTTGATATGACATTGAAGTACAAATTAGATGCAACTGATATTGATTGTTTGGATTGATGTTCGATGAAAGATAAATCTTGATAAGGAACATCTTCTCGTCAAAATATTCCATGGGCTAGTGATTTGGATTTTTTTTGCTCATAAGTGTTTTGACCAATTTGATTTTATGTTTGCCAATGTTTAGATCACCACATAAGTTGGAGGATATAGATCAAGATTTATTCTCAAATCACGATGTACATATCTTCCCCCAGTGTCTAGCAATGTATGGAATTCCATGAGTGGATGCTTAGATAGGTGTGTGGATGGATGGATATGGGTTAGCATGTAAAGGATGCCGAGGATTATCTTGTGAAAAGATAAGGTGTTCAAACAAAGGATGCTCATTTGGATAATGCTTCATGGCTCAGACAATGTTGGGTAGGATAGGATCAATGAAAATGACCCATGTCAAGATGTTTACCATAAGCAAGTGTAAAGTGTACACCAAACTTTTTTCAAGATCAAGATAATGTGGATGTAGATGGATTGGATAAATGGTTCCAGATGAATGAATTTATTATGGATAAGATGGATGGAATGATGGATTTATTATGGATGGGATGAGATGCGTCCACTTGAACTAGGGCACGTAGATGCTCAATTCTACACATGATTCATGTTTTCCAAGTTTCATCATGGTACCTTCCCAAAGCACCACCCATGCGGTTTTCACTAGAGGAAATTTTTTTTCTTTACTTTTTTCAATCCTTTTTTTGAATTTTTTTTTAGATTTTCACATTTTTTGATTTTTTTGTATTTTTGAGTGAAATATTTTTAAGCTCATGCTGAACCACCTTGTGGTGTTGATGTAGATGCTTCTGTCATATTGTGCCATTGATATCTTGCTTGAAGAAGTTTCTTTGCCAAGATACGTGCACTTGAATGCAACTTTTGAGATTCCTGATTTGCTTTGTTGATATCGAAGTTAACTTTGTCTTTGTGCACACATCGCGATAGAGTGCCTTCTGAATCCTTATGATGAAGGGTCGTTGCCAATACATGGTCAATGCGAGAATTGGATATCATGCATGGAGGCATGGATGGAGTTGTGTGTTTAGGAATAGGAGATTGATTGGTTGATAGTTTGGAACCTTTGACTCTCCAAACTTGGGAAGATGAGCAATAATGGGTGAATATGGAAGTGTGCATAGAATTAGGATGAATTGTTTGTTATACTTTGTACGTTGCTTGAAAATCCTACTTTTTCTTTTGTGTACATCTTTGATGGATACTTTTCCCTTTTTAATTTTTCCCCATAGTTTCTTTGACTAATGGAGTTTGATAGGGATAATCTTTCTTTGTATTTTTTGGTATCCACATGTATTTGATTTTTCCATCATGCTTCCCAACTTATTTTTCTTTGATAATGTTATTTATACTTTGTTTCAAATATTTCTTTTGATGTTGGTCCCCATTCGTGGATGGGGTGATGGGTGGATGAAGATTCATGACATGGTTGGTTGTAGTATTGGCATCAGTTTCATCAAAAGGATTCTTCGTTCCTCCTATGTTGACGTTTGCTTGAGACGAAGTTTCCCCCAGTATTATAGAGGTATCACTGATATTTTTAGATCCCTCAATTGTTGAATGACCAAGAACTTGATGCTTAGGATTTCCAATAATCTGCATTGGTTCTAGGATACCCTGTTCTTATAGGCCTAATCCTCTACCTTGATAATTCATCTGTTGAAACATTTTATTTGAAATATGATATGATTTACCTTGGAAACAAGGTGATACTCTTTCTCTACTTTGTCGTGGATCTTCAAAGGTGATAGCTTCTTCATTGATAAGATAGCTTGCCCTAAAAAAGGTAAGTGATCCAAGTTTATAAGTGATAGGATCCTCCATAAGTGGGATAACTTCCCGATTCATATATTTGGCTTGATCTTGTGAAATATTAGATTTTAATGCTTCTTCAAGAGGTGATGATGATTCACTGTCCATGTAAAAGTCTCCCTCATGATTTATTTTTGATATGCCTTCATAGGATGTTTCTGACTCACAACTTCTATAGAAGCCTTCTTCATGACCTATTTCTGATATGTCTCTATATTTTTCTATATCTTGATCATGTATACAAATGTTAAGAGTAGGAGACTCTTGTTCCTTGGTAATAATATCAAGAGTATGAGACTCTTGTTGTGAATGAAGATCATCTACATGTCTATTAGGAGTAAGCATCTCATGGGTAGATGGAGGAATATGTGCTATATGGATATGATCATCATTTGAGACATCTTGTATAGATAAGAGAGTGTCCATTAGATCATTGTAGTATCTTAGAGATACAAATTCTTGGTCTTGATTAATTTTGGAATTGCTTTTGACATGCTTTGGATCAAGTTCTTGACATGGCCCAATTTAAAAGGATGGATTGCTTACAAAGGATTCTTAGATATCTTCATTAGGCATGGGAAGTGGCTCAATATCCTCTTGATCTTTGAGTGGATTTGGATCAAATGTTGAGTTGAAGATTCCTTCAATATCTGCAACCATGAGGTTGAAGGATGTCAATATACCTTGGAAAGGACCATTGCTAGACTTTGGTGAAAGTTTTGATCATGCTTTGGAATGAATTCTCGAGATATGTCCTCAAACTCATTGGATGAGGTAGAGGTATTTCCAAAATGATCATTGGTGGAAGGATCGTTGATTATAGGATCAAATAATGTTAACACTCCTTGAACTAGATCATTATCGAAAATTGTCAAGGGGTTTTTATCATGATCAAAAAGTGACTCTTGACGTATGTTGAGTTGATCTTTGGATGAGGTAGAAACATATTCAAGGTGCTCATTGATGGATAGATCTTGATCATTGTTTTCAACAATTGTAGGGGGGAGATTGTCAATTCTAGCACTAGTAGTGAAATTTTCATCGTTGTCCTCAATAGTTATTATTTTTTGATCAATAAGGTCTTGGATGATATTTTTGAGTCGAATACAATTTGATGTTGTATGTCCCTCTATTTTGTGAAAATCACAAAGGTGCTTCTCGTTATACCATGGTGGTTTAACTTGAGGCTCTTGATAATTTTCATAAACGAGGATTTTGATGAGATTTTCTTGTACCAATTGTTGCATGACTGATTCGATTGGTCCCCCAAGTGGTGTGTATTTTCATTTGTTACCTAATGATATTTGTACTTTAAATTGACCTTGTGGTGACTAATTTTGGAGATGTGGTGATTGATCTTTGAGATGTGGTGATTGATCTTTGAAATGTGGAGGTTGGATTTGTGTTTGATGTTGTTGATCTTGATATCCAACCCCTTGAAATTGGAGATATTGTTCTTGATGTGGTTGTGGACACAACTCAATGCTTTGATGACATGGTTTAAACAATGGAAGAGTGTATTGATTTTGGGGTGGAGATGTCTCTTGGTGTAATGAATAAATTATTTTGGTAAGTGTAGCAACTTGATCTCACAAAATTTGATCTTGATTTTGATCTTAACACCCTTGATTTGGAATGTTTACTTGTGGTGTTTGTATGGGATCATGGAAAAATTGATTTTGGACAATGTTATGATTTGGGATGATGTTTAGATTTGGGACTATAAGTTGAAATTGAATATTGTTGTGGTTGAGAATCACATTGCCTTGATTTAGGTAACTTTGATTTTGCATGGTGTTACCTTGACCTGGATCAATACATGGAGTTGTTACATATTGTTTGGACTTTGAACAACATTTGTATGATTCACAGATATATCTATCCCGAAGTTTACCAATTGTG
This sequence comes from Sequoia sempervirens, assembly GCA_007258455.2. Lineage (NCBI taxonomy): Eukaryota > Viridiplantae > Streptophyta > Pinopsida > Cupressales > Cupressaceae > Sequoia > Sequoia sempervirens. Next base: position 208,265,778 of record VDFB02000013.1, on the reverse strand, counting down.
GATTTGAAATGTTTATGCTTGGTAAAATTGTACTTGGTATATTCACATTTGGAATGTATGGATTTTGTGGGATAATGTTGTTTTGTTGAAGACTCATGCATCGATTGTTTGATTGATAGATTTGTAGGTTTGGACTTTGATTTAAATCTACCATAGGGAAAGGTGTTCCAAAATTTAGATTGGGCATACTCACATTTGTTGTGCCATTGAGGTTTGTAGGAGATAATGATGCCATGTATGGATTGTATAAATGTGAGTTTTGATAATACATTGGTTTTGTAAGGCTTTGATAGTTTGGTTGATTTAGATTACTCGTGATGTATGAATCAAGTTTATATTCCATGTTCTTCTTGCATTTTGACCTTGTTGACCGCTAAGGAATCTAGGACCAATGATGAGATGAAGGATGAAAGGGGTGAATGATATGGGTATTGAAATTTTAGGAACTTTGGATCAATGCTAGACTCTAGGATTTTTGATTGGATTGGTTTGATTTGATTTGGATAATGGACTTATAAACCCCAAGATGTTGGATGTTATCTTGGAATAAACTTGTCCACAAGGATGATAATTGAACTAGATGTATGAGGAATGATTCATCCACACACACTTAGCCAAACAAGGACATTTTGATGTTGATTTGAAGGATTTTACCAAAAGTCTAGTATGAATGATTTTTCCAATGGTTCAAAAGTTGTTTGTGAGATGGCATTTGATTGATGTTTGAGATGGATGAAATTATTGGTTGTTTTGATCCTAAATGAACCTAAGAGGGACTTGCTTATAAGACCAAGGTTTTGAAGAACATGCTTTTCTATAAGAGTACTTCAAACCAAAAAGATAAATGTTTTCTCAAAATACCATAAGACAAAAGATAAACAAGCACATGTGTGGGGTTTAATTGATTTCATCTTGATTAATGAATTGCTTTTACCACATCCAATGTCTTGCTTAAGTTTCAAATTGAATGTCTATGTCTCAATTTCTTTTCATCCCACAAGGTCCATTATGTGGAAATCAAGAGAATCAAGGCAATAGTTCCCTAATTTTGACTTTAGTGAGAGCAAATTGAGATCTAAATCCAAATACTTAGAAGCCTCTAAGGATGAAATCCCAAGGGAAAAGTAGTAGCACTTGGATTCTTTCAAAGGTATTTGCTTCTACTAAAGGGTTTGAAATTTGATGTCCTTGTTGAATGTTTTTTTTCAAGAATTTGGATCCAAACAATGTGTTTAACTAACTCAAAATTGCACAATCCTAGGATGGAAAAGAAAATATTTGTTGAATTCCCACTTGGATAAATCCTGCTGTGCTTATTTAGAGCAGATGACTAGAAGCTTGACCACACTATCTCCCCTCCACGACACTCACTTCTACAAGTCAACCAAGCTTCAGTTCTCATGAATCTCCCATGACAAACTTTTCATCTCTACAAAGAACTGCAAATATGTGGGACGACTCTGGAGGTCTGACCTCCTGACACCAACAAATATTGGGATTTTGGATTCTAAACAAAGCTTCGTAATAAGGTCATCCAATTTAGGGGTGCAATGATTAAATCCTTGTGAGAGATCTCCCAACCCTTAGAACAACGGCTTTATACATCATAAAGATATTGGGGGAGAGTTATCATACACTGCTTCCCATTGTTTGCGATTTTCATCGTAACCACAAATTTATATAGCGGTTTGGAAGAGCTTGGCTTATGCTCGCTACCGCTTGGGTCGTTCCCTTGGGGTGAGTATTTTTTCTCACCAAGGTAGGCCCTCTAAAGGTGAAAAAAAGCGAGTAAGTACATCCGTAGTTCGATCAATTTTTTTTGCGTGAACAAAGAGAGAATACACACAATATATTTGACTCACACTAGCAAGATTTTTTTCAAATTTTAGAAACCCAAATTGAAGTGTGGAGGTGTTGGAAACACAAGGGTAGACAACTGAGAGGGGGGGGTGAATTAGTTGTCTCAGAAATTTAAACTTATCAAACTTATTAACCTTATTCTTAGATCTGATAAATAACCATGAAAGCATAAACCATCAACACATCAAAAATACACATAACACCAATATTTTTTTACGTGGAAACCCTATTAGGGGAAAAACCACAGTGGAGGTTAGTCCACAAGATTATACCCTGTTAAAAGTATAAAGAAAAATAAATGGGGAATGCACTTGTATTTAGGCACATTGCCTAGAGCTCACTGCTCAAATACAAAAAGGCTTACTTCCCAAAAGAAGACACATTGTCTTACATAAACATTCGGATTACATCCACAAGATTTTGAACTGAGAAAATAGCATCTACTAATGCCTAATTATAGTTTCAATTAGGCACATGAACACTTCTTCACACTCTGCTCATTCTTCTTCACACTCTTCTTCTTCCTTCGAATGATTAGGACATTATTTGCACATCTCATACACACATTCATTCAAATGGAATAAACAATCGCTTATATATATATCCACAACAAGAGATTACATCACTACATGTTGGCCTCAACAAAATAATAAAACATGCAAACTGTCAACCCAAAAAAATAAATAATTTTCAATGCGAATTGACTAATGTTAGCCACAACCTAATGAAGACCCAAAAAAAATCCTCAAACACGAAACACCTTCAAAAATTATTCTTCAAAGATCCACAACATGCTACAACACCTTGTCAGCCAAGAACATGAAAAACATGAACACACAAGAGAAAATATCTAATCGCGAGCACAACGATCAATGTGAACATGCAACATAGATAGAGCATGATCTAGAAACATCCACAAACATCATGAATCACCAGAGAAGAATCCACAACAACTAAACTTACTAGAATTACATCATCTTCATTTAGGAACACCAACTAAAGCAGCAAAATGACTGTCAGAACATAACTGCTCATAACTCGATCAAATCTTCATGCGGATATCTAAAACTTAACATGGATAAACTAGATATACTCAACAACAAACCATTTAAACCAAAACCTTTGATCATCAATGTATTGAGCTAACCAACAGAATAAACTTCATTTCACCACTGGCAACTTGCAACTTATTTTATTACAATTTTCTCAATATCCTCGACATATACAACCTTGAAGGAATTAATGCCAATAGTGTTGACATCAATGAAAACCACATATCAGCAACATCCAACAATCTCCCCCTTTGGCATTGATTTCAACACATGATGTGAAAAACACCATCAACACAACTATCTTTAACACTTACTCCCCCTTAGGTTTTGACTCTTTTCTCCTCAACTCTTTCACACGAGTCTTCTCTCCACATGAATCTTCTCCCCAGATAATCCATTTTTTTTCACATGACTCTTCTCCCCCTTTGACATCAATGAAAAAGATCTCTTTTCTCCACACAAGCTCTGAACCACATATATGAACATCTGACTACTCCCCCTGAGTAGCAACCACCACAACATCAATTTGGATCAAGATATGACTATGAAATGCACAGACTGATGCAAGTCTATGCATCTTAGTTTTTATTAGGAGGGGTGATCACCCCTAGCTTCCCTCTGAGACACTCAAAAGTATCCTTAGGCAACAGTTTGGTAAAGATATCTACAATTTGTTCCTTAGTAGGCACATACTCCAATCTAACTTCCTTTTCACTCACCTTCTCTCTCAAAAAGTGAAACTTGATAGATATATGCTTGGTCTTTGAATGTAGCACCAAATTCTTAGAAATGTTAATTGTACTTGAATTATCACATAATGTAGCAATAGGTTCATCATACACAACTTTGATATCTTTCAACATCTGCTTCATCTACAATACTTGAGTACAATTATTAGCAACAACAATGTATTCTTCCTCTGCAATAGATAAAGGAATGGTATTATTCTTCTTACTTAGCCATGAAATCAACTTGTTACCCAAGAAAAATGCACCACCACTAGTACTCTTTATGTCATTCACATCACCTCCCCAATCAACATCAGTAAAAGCACTCAAAGTAAGATCATCATATTTAGGATACCACAACCCAAAATCAACTATCCCCTTCAAGTATCTAAAAATCCTCTTCACAACAGTCACATAAGATTCCTTAGGATCAACTTGAAATCTTGCAACAATTCATATAGCATTCATGATATTAGGTCTAGTTTGAGTCAAATAGAGAAATCCACCAATCATCAATCTGTATCTAGTCTGATTTTCTTTTGAAGAATCATCATCTTGTGTCAACTTGCATCCAGTCACCATAGGTGTACCAACTGGCTTTAAATCTTCCATAACAAACTTCTTTAGCAATTCTTTCACATACTTGGACTGAGATATAAAGATCCCTTTATCTAGTTGAGTAATTTGCAATCCCAAAAAGAATTTCATCTCACCAATCATAGAAATATCAAACTCATTCTACATCTCATCAACAAACTTCATGCACAAACTATCATCTCCTCCAAAAATGATATCATCAGCAAAGACTTCAACAATCAAATCTTTATCATCATCAATCTTGAAATACATATTACTATCAACAATACCTTTATTAAATCCAACCTTCATCAAATACTTGTCCAATCTAGCATACCATGCTCTTGGGGCTTGCTTAAGTCCATACAATGCTTTCTTCAACTGACAAACCATATCTCCCTGATCAATCAATTGAAATCCATCAGGTTGCTCAACGTACACTTCTTCCAATTTTCCATTTAGAAATGATGACTTGACATCCATTTGATAAACCTTGTAGTTTTTGTAAGCAACATAAGCAAGAAATAGTCTCATAGCTTCAATCCTAGCAATAGGGGAAAAAGTTTCTTCAAAGTCAACTCCTTTCATCTGAGAATATCCTTTGCACACAAGTCTTGCCTTGTTTCTAACAACTTCACCTTGCTCATTCAACTTGTTTCTAAAGACCCATTTAGTTCCAATTACATTTTTTTCCTTAGGTCTAGGAACAAGAATCCATGTATCATTCTTCTCAATTTTTTATAGTTCTTCTTTCATTGCTTCCACCCAATGTTCATCTTTGCATGCTTCATTGACACTATTAGGCTCAGTCTTTGAAATCAAATAGTATTCTTCTGCAATTTTTCTCCTAGTCTTAACACCTTTGTTCTTATCACCTATAATTTGATCTTTTGAATGATTTAGTCTTACATACCTTGGATTCTTAGGATGTTCTTGAAATTTTGGCTCTTGTGATCTCTCTTATGAACTTTCACTAGTTCCTTCCTCTTGATATTGTTGATTCACCATAATGATTTGAACTTGATGTTGAGTCTGAACTTTCTTTCCTATGACTGAACTGTTATTCTGATCATCTGAATCATATACATAGGTTCTTGATGGTCTAGCTATGTCTTCATCAACCTTGAAATTAGCACTTTCAACTACTTTCCTTAATCTCTTCTTGTAGCACCGGTAAGCCTTACTCTTAGTAGAATAACCAAGAAAGATTCCTTCATCACTTCTAGCATCAAACTTTCCTATATCTTCATATCTTTTGATATAGCATTTACTCCAAAAGATTTTGAAATATCTAACAATAGGCTTATGACCAGACCATAGCTCAAAAGGGTCTTACCAGTATCACCTTTGACTTGTACATAGTTGAAGGTGTAAACAACAATACTCACAACTTCTCTCCAATAGATATGTAAAACATTTCCTTCCAGCATCATAGTCCTAGCAACATCTTGAATTGTCCTATTCTTCCTTTCCACAAATCCATTTTGCTGAGGGGTCTGCGGGCATATAATTGTCTCTTTATCCCATGCTCTTCACAAAAAGAACTAAACTCATTGGAAGTGAATTCACCACCTCTATTTGATCTCAAACATTTAATCTTCAGACCTATCTTTGTCTCAACCATAGCCTTAAAAATCTTAAATTTCTCTAGAGCTTCATATTTTTCCCTTAAGAAAGTAACCCACATCAATCTAGAGTAATCATCAATAAGTAACATGAAGTACCTGTCTCCTTGTAAAATTTTGACTCTAGAAGGACCACACAAATCAGTATGAACAAGCTCCAACACTTTATTTGAACACTGTCATTTTCTTCGAAATGAGATTCTAATTTGCTTCCCTAATTGACATTCCTTGCATATAGTATTAGTAGGCTTTACCAACTTAGGAAGATCTCTCACTTCCTTAGTAGAACTTATCCTGATAATATTGTCAAAGTTTACATGACACATTCTCCTATGCCACAACCAACTTTTACCAATAGCATTTAGGTGAAAGATGTTACCTTTTGTTTTTGTACCTGAAGCAATCACATTTCTGGAACTCCCCAATATTCTACACTTTCCATTCTTGAATTGAAGATTATATCCCTTGTCAACCATCTATCCAACACTTAAGAGATTGTGCTTCAAACCTTCCACATATAAAACATCATAAGTATTATTCTTACCATCAAGAGAAATGGATCTTCTGCCACAGATTACACCAGCTTTGTCATCACCAAATCTTACAACACCACCATCATACTTTTCTAGGCTCACAAATTTTCTTTTATCACCTATCATGTGATGAGAGCATCCATTGTCAATCACCCATTCATCTTTTTCTTCAACTTTGGCCGCTAGAGCTTTCTCCACATTTGAGAAACTATTAGATTTAGTAGGTACAGGATCATTTTCCTTGGTAGCAATAAATACCCATTCATCTTCACTTACATTCCCTTTATTGGATTCATCATCTGTCACACCTTCATCAGCAACATAATAACACTTTCTTTGGAATCTAGGCTTATTAGGTCTTGGCTTAGGAACTCTTTCCGGACACCTTGATGCAATATGACCTATCTTATTGCAAGAAAAATATTTAATAGGTAATTTCCCTTTATACTTACCTTCTCCTCTGGCTTCCCTTTTGAAAATAAGTTCTTCAAGCTCATCTAGTTTTCTCTCATCTTCTTAAATCTCTCTCATTTCCTCCTCATACTTGAATATCTTTCTAGAAGAACTTTCTCCTGGATCATATCTTTTCTTATCCTTTTTGGAGGTAGTAGCTTTGAATGCAGATTCTATCTTAGGAAGAGCATCACCAAACTCACTTAACTCAAAAGTTGTAAGCTTACCAATCAACATGTCTTTGGTTACATTTGTCACAGTCCAAATATCCTCAATAGCAGTAGCTTTGGCTTTGTATGCATCAGGAAAGGATCTAAGCACTTTGGCAACAATTTCTTATTCATCCAATGTTCCACCAGCACATCTGATACTACACACAAGTTCATTCACTCTCTACATGAAGGAAGTAATGTTCTCATCATCAACCATTCTCAACATTTCATATTTCCCTTTCAGGGTTTGCAGCTTAGCAAACTTCACATGTTCATCACCTTCTTGTATGTCACCATCCCAGATCACTTCAAGCTATCAAACTTCTTCCAAGGAACCTGCTCTGATACCAATTGTTGGCAACACAAGGGTAGACAACTGAGAGGGGGGGGTGAATCAGTTGTCTCAAAAATTTAAACTTATCAAACTTATTAACCTTATTCTCAGATCTGATAAATAACCATGAAAATATAAACCATCAACACATCATAAATACACATAACACCAAGATTTTTTATGTGGAAACCCTGTTAGGGGAAAAACCACGGTGGAGGTTAGTCCACAAGATTATACCCTATTAAAAGTATAAAGAAAAATGAATGGGGAATGCACTTGCATTCAGGAACACTGCCTAGAGATCACTGCTCAAATACATAAAGACTTACTTCCCAAAAGAAGACACATTGTCTTACAAAAACATTCAGATTACATCCACAGGATTTTGAAATGAGAAAATAATATCTGCTAATGCCTGATTACAGTTCCAGTTAAGCACGTGAACACTTTTTCACACTCTACTTCTACCTTCAAATGATTAGGACATTATTCGCACATCTCATACACGCATTCATTCAAATGGAATAAACAATCACTTATATATATCCGCAACAAGAGATTACATCGCTACATGTCAACCTCAACAAAATAATAAAAACATATGCAAATCGTCAACCCAAAACAATAAATAAATTTCAATGTGAATCGACCAATGTCAGCTACAACATAATGAAGACCCAAAACAAAATCCACAACACGCTACAACACCCTGTCGGCCAAGAACATGAAAAATATGAAAACACAAGAGAAAATTTCTAATCACGAGCACAACGATCAATGCAGACGTGCAACATAGATAGAGCATGATCTAGAAACATCCACAAACATCATGAATCACCAGAGAAGCATTAACAATGACTGAACTTACTAGAATTACATCATCTTCATTCAGGAACACCAACTAAAGCAACATAATGAATGTCATAACACAACTGCTCATAACTCGATCAAATCTTCATGTGGATCTTTGAAACTTAACATGGTTAAACTAGATATATTTTTAAACAAACCCTTTAAACCACAACCTCTGATCATCAACATACTGAGCTAACCAACAAACTGAACTTCATTTCACCACTGACAACCTGCAACTTATTTTATTACAATTTTCTCAATATCCTCGACATATATAGCCTTGAAGGCATTAATTCCAATAGTGTTGACATCAATGACAACCACATATCAACAACATCCAACAGGAGACAATCTTTTAGACAACTTAATATCACCAAAAGACTTTTGATTCTCAAGATCGTTGTGAAGTGTGAGAGAAGTGCATACACCTTTTAAATGATATTACTTTGTAAAAAAGATTACAAAACATGAAAAACACATGTTCATTTTAACTTCAAAACCAATAATGGATTCTTTTTATAGCACCAAAATGAAGTGTGAAGTTTTTTGTTCAATTTTTAGATCCAAAACCAACTCTAGTAAGTTCCTAAGGTTGTTTTTAATCCTTTGATTGTTCTTTTTAAAATCCAAAAGAAATTTATTTGAGTCCTAAAACTTGAGATAACAAAGCCTTAAGAATGGGATTATAATTGCTCCCAAAGTGTTTAAAAACACTTGTTACAATCATGTGATAATGCTTTTTCTTTCACTTCCATCATCCAGATTCTTTAAAACCTATAATTCAAACTTGAAATGTTAGATGAAATCAAGAAACAAGAATATATGAGGGTTAGATAAATGATTAAGCATAAAAACCCTAAAATTTAGACTAAGTTTCATTGTGATTTGACATTCGGTGAAAATTTGAAAATTTTAACTCTATAAAAGTTAAGAAACACCTACACCATTGGATAGCTTATTAAATTCTACCCCATTTAAAAAAAAAATCTCTAAAAAAGACCAAAATATGACCAAGATATGGCCATTTCAAGATTGAGTGAAAAAAAGAAAGCAAAAGCGTCACCATTTGAAATACAGAGGCAACGGCGCTATTTGAGTGCAAACAATGACGCTGGAACGATAGTGGCATTGTTTAAGGATTTGAGCGGCGCTCTAGTGAAACAAGCGTTGCTCTATGGAAAAATAGAGACCGCATATGCGTCGCTATTTCCTCTAGTGGTGTTGTTTGACCTGGAAAGACAAAAAACATAAAAAAAATGATGGAAATGGCAAAAAAAAACGTGTTAATTTTGAGATTTATGCCCTTCTTCTAGCACTAAAATGTGAATGGTTGATCTAGACCTGCTCAAACATGGACAAACAACACAATGTTAGTCATCAAACACATCTAAAACAATCATTCCCCATGCAATTCATTTAAATGCAATGAACAAGAAAACAAAATAGAATATAAAATGAAATCTATTGAAAGCTAAGAAAACTTATTCAAAACATTCAAACCAACATCCCATGGGGGAATTGATGCTACTTTAATGTGGAAAGAATCCCTTTTCCAATTCCTTGCAAAGCTTGAAGGTGATTGTGTGCTCCTTGATTCAAAATGTTGATAACCTAGGTATGATTGATGAAACTCTATGAAAAAATTGATGCAATATGGATGATATTGATGATAATGGTGGATTCAAATAAGCACAGTGATTTTACATGGATTGTGGATCCAAAATTAGTAAAATAGCTCTCCATTTATAGGAGAGAAGGATGGAGGAATGAGCCAAAAGGATGAATGTGGGACAAAACATCAACCAATAACAAAAAGCCACTTGTCAACATGTGAATGGAGAGAGGTGGAGCACATTTTGATGAATGTGCAAATAAATGCTATTAGGTGGATATTTGAATTTGAAGAAGTGACATGTTGGAGGGAGATGAAAGAAGAGTTAATGCCACTTGGCTCAAGAAAAAATGACATGTAAGAGGCTTTTAATGCGTTGTTGGATGGACAAGTCCTTTGGAGCGAGATTTTCAATTTGAAGAATATTCCAACTTGATGCCTTTTTGAATGAAAATGAATGAATTTATAAATCAATTAAATTGATTTACATGCACAAGTTGCAAAATCTAGAGGATTTGAGGGATTAGTGTTAGCATTAATCATGATTTGATTAATTTAGATGAAAATTCGCTTATTTGACATTGTGATTTAGATTTTAGGATTTAAATAAATCAAAATGAGAGGAATAATGATATTTGACTTAATTAAATAAAGTTTGGTTTATTTAATTAAAAGGGGATGATGTTAGATTTAAATCAAATAAAGATTAATTTATTTAATTTAAAGAGTTTAATTAAATAAAATGAATTATTTAATTAAAAGAGGGACTATAGGATTAATTAAAAAAAATGATTTATTTAATTAATAGGAGATAATGATTTAATTAGATAAAACTAATTTATTTAATTAAGAGATGAACTATGATGAATTTAATCAAATAGAGATTATTTAATTAAATGATTAATAAAGGAGGTGACTCAAAATGAACTGGTGTTAGTAAATCAGGATCATGTGTGTGAGATCAATCAGTATATTTTATGTGTCTACACCAATAACAAGAGAATAAGGCACCCATCTTGCCATTCAACTTGCATAGCTTTAGAATCAGATTTGAGTTCGTGTTTTTTCTTTTGAGAGGTGACAATAATAGGGAAAGGTGGTGAATCATTTAGTTGTGTTGTAGAATTTGTTTTCTCATTATTTCTTATAAATAGAGAGGTGCATTTTATCATTTGGCTGTCAATTCTCATTGAGAACATTAGCTAAGTTATTATGTTGTTTTTGTTGTATTCATTGAGTGTATTTGTGAAGTTTATTTAGTGAATTTGAGAGGAGATTGTTGAGTGAGTGAGTACATCAGTATAGAGTGATTGTTGATAGTTTGGAGTATTGTTTGAGTGAGAATAAGTTTGGTAGAGCTAAGAATGTAGGAGGAAACAAGAAGAGTTATTTCATTTGAGCAGAGAGTAACAATAGTCTCATTGGAAGCTATATATTCTAGGCATGTTTGATATTCTTACTTCTGTATTTCTCTTTCTATTTTAGAAATTGAGTGAATGTTGATTGGAAATGGTTGAGTAATTATTATATGTATTCTCTTGATAAAAGATAGAAATGAGTTCTTGAGTGAATTTGAGCTAGGGAATCTATATAATGTCTTATATGAGTTTATCATGAGCATATGCGGTTGGAAAAAGAAGTTATTGATGGATCATTAATATTAGAATATTGTATAAACATTGCTTGAATGATCATGTTGTATGAAATAAAATGGATTAGAGTCATAATGAGAATAGGTTGGTGATATTATGATAGGAGTACATATGCATTGGGTAGATTGTTTTGGGTAGAGAACCTACATTCTCAAATGGCTATATTTCTTATGTAAAATGGGAAACTTATTCCCTAGAGTTAGGGTATGCACTTGAATAAGAGTTTATATCATTCTTCAACAAAAGAGTTAGGATATGTAAATACATCCTTATTATCTTATGATTTATACTATCTTTTACTTGACCAAGAGCCTATACCTATTCACAGTATTCTAATCTTAAAGAAGATGATTTTACGTCTCAACAACCCAAAACTGTAATGTGAGGAGACTTTAAGGTGCAAAATAACCAACTCCTCTCAAGCTGAAAATGTCCTCTAGAATGGATATTGACTTAACATACATTTTAAACATGTTATATGTGTCATATTGAGGGAAAGGATATAGGATTTGTTATGAACTTACAAGCATAGGAACCTTGTACAAATTATGCAAAGGATAACCTAGAAAGAACCATGAGGAAATTGGGAATTAGTCGAAGGGTCCCTAGTTGAATTATTAGAAGTTAATAGCTTAAATTATATTGGCTTATTATAAGATATTATTATAAACACAAAATTTAATATGTTATTTGATGTCAAGGATAACTAGATTGGTTATGGAATCCCAGAAGGATAGAACCATACTAGACATGACAACTAAGAGTCTGAAAATAAATACAAAGAAGTAATCTTTTTGAATCAAGTTTAATTCTAAATTATTATATAAGATGACATATTGACAGTGTTTTAGATTAAGACCAGATGTGTCCAATCGGTGACGTGGAGTCATTAGTATTGACTGATTGTGTATTTAAGTAAGAGAGTATTTACTTCCATGATTGAAAAGAAAGAACTTGAATAAGAGGTAGTAGCTAGACCCAGAGTGTTACCAGTATGTAATCGGGTATTCAAGAGATTGTGTTAAACCTATTTGGTCTATTAATTCAATATTTATGTGGCATCACTTTGAATGGAACCTTGTTTGTGATTGTTAAACTTGGGTCAAACCTTACAGGTGTGGAAAGGGTAATCTAGTGATTATGCCAAGCCTTTGAGGTCTATGATATTATTAGTGTGTTATCACTTTTGTCAAACCTTAATTATGAATGTATCCTTAGGTTTAGTGGTCATTAAAGTTTCCAAGTCGAGTAAGGGTGGGTGAACATATGACTCCACTCATAGAAAGTGGAATTATTATTATATATGGAATTTATTTGGCCAAACTAGGTGTAAAAGCCAAGATTTCATACTAGTCAGTAGTGTCATGCTAGTTAGAGGGTATCCATTGTATGGTCATACTAGATATGCAGGAAACAACACCAGATAATCAGATGTGCATTATTATGATTTTCATACCAATCTCTTTATTGAAGGGTAGGTCCATCTTACCGAGTAGGAAGATGTGTGGGGGACTTCTTAAGTTTGTGGTTGGAGAAAATGAACTTGTATGATGCTCTCCCTCTTGTAGTCGGCTGTCGAGTCTTGCAAAATAGACGAAGCCTAATCCATAGGTGGACACTTTAACCATTGAACCACTTAACTCTTGTGAGTTATGATATGTATATGTTTGTGATATTGAATCATTTGTAAAATGTATTTGAAAGATGAATTTCATTTATTGGAATTTATGTAATGATTACTTCATTCATGTAATGATATATGCAATATGCATTTTTGATGATCAAAAGGAAAAAATTGTATGTATGTCCATGTACTTGAGGATTTATGTTATTTAATTTCTAAGTTAAAACTTAGGTAAAATTTGTTGGGTAAATTTGGGGCATGTTACATTCTCAGAGGATTCTCCTAAGGATCTAGAGGAATTGAATTGAGTTTTGACTTGTATTCCTACTGTGGTTTCCTTCAAAGACAATGTTGAACTTAATTCGCCAATTTCCCTTGATGAGTTGGAGGAGGTTGTTTTCAGTATGAAAAAAGGTAAGGCCCCTATCCTGAATGGGTTTCCTGTTGATTTTTTTAAGGAATATTGTGAGATTATCAAATGGGAACTTTTGGAGGTAGTGTAGGAATCATAGGAAAGTAAAAAAATGTTGAAAGCCATGAATTCCACATTCCTAGCTCTTATTCCCAAATGTGAGGGTGCTAATTATTTTGAACTCTTTTGGCCAATCACCCTGTATAAGGTCGTCTATAAGATCATATCTAAGCTGATTGTTGAGGGACTAAATCCCTAGTTGATTAATGTTATCTCATATGAGCAAGGGGTTTTGTGGTTGGCAGACATATCCAAGATGGTGTTGTGATTGCAGCTGAGGTTATCCATTCCACGAAGGTTTCCAAAGAGAAGGCCATGTTCATTAAGTTGGACATGGCTAAGGCTTATGATAAGGTCAAATGGTCCTTTCTTTGTAAGGTTCTTTGTGCTTTTCGGTTTGATGAGGACTAGATTAATTACTAATCAGGATCAATGCTAGGCCAAAATCCTCAAGGTTAAATATTTTAGAGGTGTTGCAGATAAGGATATTCCTAGATTCTCTTTGGATGGTAAGGGGTCTATGATTTAGGATACACTCAAAAGAGGAGCAAGCTTGATCAAGTAGGGCATGTTCTAGATTTGTCACAAATGTGAGGATGCTCTTTTTTGGCTCGATTCTTGGGATGGTCACCCCTATCTTTACCACCGATTCTTATCTATAGGATTTGGGCTTGCAATTTCAAGAAGCTGGGTGGTCAAAGGTGAGTGATTTAAAAGTTATATAGTGAATGGGTTAGGCAGAGATGCTCAAGTGGAAAGGGTGTCACTTGTGGCCTCCAAGGGGCTCGAATGTGGACCATGTTGAACTAACTAAGATTTTTATAGAGATATTGTGCAACTCTTTGCAATAGAGGGATGTCTTGTCTTGGGCTCCAAATCCTAAAAGGGTGTACTTGATGGATGTTGGGTATCATGAATTGGATAGGAGGAAGTATATTGGGGAGGATGAAGCCCCTTGGTAGAAATATGTGTGGAATAAGTTTGTGTGGCCTATGTGAAAATTCTCCCTTTTGTCAGTGGCTCATAATAGGTGTATTACTTGGGATAATCTTCTAAAGAGGGGCTTTCAGGGTCCCTCCATATGTTTCCTATGTGGTAGTAGTGAGGAGTCTTCATCACATCTTTTCTTCCAATGCATCTATTCTAGATTTATTTGGCACTTATGGTGGGCAATGTGGAGACACTCTTGTGTGCATGCTCTTTCCCTTACTAAGTTTTGGATGATTTTGGGGAGACCTCCTACTCTCTCATTCCATCTCTAGATGGTGTGGACTATTGGGCCTTCATGCATTCTTTGGCAGATTTGGCTAGAGAAGAATTGCAGGATTTTCAGGATAAAAAGTTGATGGCTGCACAAGTTTGGCAATTGATTCTTGGTATGCTTTAAGAGACTATTTCAGCTAAATGTGAGGATGGAGCTCCTTTGAATGTTGATGAGGTTTTGGTGTTTTTGGGTTTGGGTCTAAATGGTCTCAGCTCAAGGAGGGCTTCCTCCAAAGGGAGGAGACATCCCAACAAGAAAATCTAAAGAGAAGGTAGATGGTTCTTGTCTCCAGGTGGGATTTTGAAAATTAATTTTGATGGATCTTCAAAGGGAAATCCAGGTTATGCTGGTGTGGGAGGTGTGGGGAGAGATAGGTCTAGGGCTTCCCTCTTCTTCTTCTCCAAGTATCAAGGCATCCTGACTAATAATCTCATGGAGGCTTTGGATATTCTTGTTTCCCTAAAAAAGGCTTGTGCTCTTGGATGACACAAGATTATTTGTGAAGATTCATAGATCGTGATTAATTTTTTAAATACGTAGAGTATTGATGGGGTGGATTGGCATCTATCTTCAACTATGCAACAGATTCATCAGTTGTGTAGCTCACTTGAGATGGTATCCTTTGTTCATATCCCTAAGGAGTGGAACAATGTGGTGGATTGCCTTTCTAAACAGGCTTCAAAGTTTAGGGGTGACTAGAAGATGGATGATTGGGAGCATCTTCCTAGTGACTATGTTCATAAATTGAAAATATTGATTCATGAGGATATGCATGGTCCATAAACAGGTTTTGGTTTTCCTGTTTGGCTGGCTAGGTGTTCTTTGGTTCTTGTTTGTATTCTTGTTGCTTGTAATCTTGTATTTTCTTTGATTGAATAAATTTTTACCCTTTTTTATCAAAAATAAAAACAAACAAGCATGGATTGATTCTAGTATGACATGATGATGATGTGATTTCCATTATTATCCTTTCACAAATTGAATCTAAGTATATTCTCTAATTTTCTCCACATGATTTGTTCCAATATAATTAGTATTTAAATAAACCACCCTCATTCATAACTAGTAAAAATGTACTTTAGTTATCTCATAATGGCTAGTGAAAAGACTAGAAAATGTATTGAGACAAATAGTATTAGGATTAGGAATAGACATGGTCATTTTCTAACTTCAATTTAAAATTTATCATTTTGCATACTAATTAATGAAATTAAGAATAATCTATTTTCTATCAGTCAAAGCATAAGGGAGAATGACCTGAGTATGTAATTTTGATCTTGAAAATTGTCTCCACTTTGAATTGAATATGACAGACATGAAAATGCAAGTTAAAGTAAATCAAGTAGACAAAAAGGAATTTAATTTTTTTCAAACACTCAAAGGATACCAACATGTATAAAATAATGGATCATATGTTTTCTCCATCTCTAATGAGTGCTACATTTTTGGACCCACAAAAATATCTTTAAAAAAAAAAAAATCAAATAGTGATTGTTAAGAATTTAATATAAGCATAAACCATAACTTACTAGATTTTCTGTAAAACATAAGAGAGTAGGGTTATGATTCCATCTATTATGGTGATTCTATCTATTATGGAAAGTGGTAAAAATGTTTGAGTATGTAGATAAATATTAAGATTTACAAATAGTTCAATGGAAAGGGCTCTAGTTATGTAGATTAATATAAAAGAATGATTTCATTTTTATACAAATGAGGTGTCAAAGGGGTATATCTAGATATAAAATATGATCTAATTCTACAAATAGCCTAATAAAAAATCTTTTTCTATGCAAAAATGTGCTTCATATAGATACATAAAAAATCTTAGTTTGGTACTAGAAAATTATCATAATTTTCATGTAACTACGATAGTGTAATCAAAACATGAATATTGTGAGTGATAATGCATGCTCACTCTAATTGGCTCCATATTAGGATGCAAGGAATTGGAGGCGAGGAAAAAATATAAATAAACATGGCAAAAAATTTAATATAACAAAAATATATATCATCATAAGGTAAAAATATAAGCATGTGTGATAGAGATAATCACTAAGGCATGTGTAATAGGTTAAACCCAATAAGAGAAAACCATAACACAAGGGTAGCTAGATAATAATCATGTAAACAAATAAAATTATATTAATCATTATCAAGTAACATCATGTAAGTTGAATAAAGTATATAGTGATATATAATATAATAGAAGTTATAGTAGACATGTAATAATAATCAATGATCTAACCTCATTAAATTATAACTAAATGATATGTATTAGATAAGCATTCAGGCGTGTATGCTCCTAGAATTATCCAAGGTAATAAGGAAAGTAAAAGAAATAAAAATAAAAAAATGTATTGAATAAGTGTAATAAAGTGTGTCTTATAGATTGTAAGCAATGTAGCTATATACATATTAGATAAGAATGAGAAAATAATCACTCAATGTGAAGTGAGCATGTGATGAAATCACCTAGAGTTATAGATATATAAATGAATATAACATTTTAAATATCTCATAAAAAGGATGTCCCTAGTGGTCATATGGATTACAAATATTGTATTGAAAAAATAAGGTTTGTAATAAATTCACTATCGTGTAATTATATCACAAAACATGTTAATGTCTATTGTTATCAAGAATATCATCATCATCTATTGAGTATTAAAATTTAGGGTAAAATTTTGACTTAATGGTAAATGTATCACTAGTATATATAGGATGGTAAGAGCATGATATTGGTACCTCATGTGTATACATACCCCTTTGAGATTGAGATTTCTATATTTATATCTATGGTTCACCAGAGAGGTCATATTCCTACTTTCACTTATCAATTATGCATTTAGATTAATTTTGGTGACTCATTAAGGGACGTAAGTATTGACTTTTCTTGTTTTTTTAAAACAAATTCATTTGATAAAGTGAATTTAGTGTAGATTTTTTGTTTAATATTATTAGGTCCATATATTTGAACTTATTCCAATGGAGATGATATAATAAATCCTTATAATAAATAACATATTTCCCCTTACAATTTGACATATAAATTTGGTAAAACAATAATGTTTATAAACACTTGTAAGGAATTTATTTAATTAAAAGTATCATTTTCTCTTTGGTCAAATGTGTAATAGATTGAATTTACATCCTTGAGTAAAAAAATCAAGAACAAGAAGCAATAGCTCAAAAATCATAAGATGTTGTAGCACCTTCAAAGCATTTGAAAAGAGCATAGAACATGACTTGATAAATTATTCTTCGAAAAGTAAAAGGATAAATATTATTAAAAGTGATAATTTTTTAACTATATAGATAAATATTGGAAATTGCATTTAGGATAAATTAGGAGAAAACAAATGATTTTCCCTAGAATTAGCCTAAGTAATGATGAAATCATGATAATAATTAAATAATGATAACTAATGACAAGCATAATAAATTATGTCTTATAGGATGTAAACATTGTAAGTATTGATATATCATATAAGCATGAGAAAATAATCATAGGATATGAAAATATCATATGAATAGGGTTGTCTAAAGTGATATGTATAGCAATAAATAAATCATCTTAAACAATTTGTGCAAGTAATTTCCCTCATGATCATACATGTCATAAATATAATATTTCAAAAAATAAGGGTTGTAATATATGCAGTAGCATCTAATTATATCACAAAACATGTCATTGCCTCATGCCATCATCATATTAATATATATACAGGTTATTAGTATGGATTTTCTTGCTTGCAACAAGATGGAAGATATATGTACATCATGCAAACACCATCTCATGGAACACCCAACCCATATATATTAAAAAATTTCTAATATTTTGGATAGTTGAAAGAGATTGAGCCAAAAGATGTCAAACTTCCCATTGTGTCCTTTCTTTTCAAATAATTTGTCCCATAGATATATGGAGTTTCAAATTCAAAAATCTTTTAATTTTTCCCTTTTTTAAACCATCATTTTATGATTTGATGATTCTTATAGTTTTGTAAGGTAGCATCTCATTTTTCTTCCAATTGTAATAGATTTAGTAACCTAGCTTCAATATCTTGTCATCAATCTATGGGCAATATTTCATGAACTAGAGGGTAGGGATCTTCAAATTTACTATAAAATTAAGGTCTTATCCATACACAATGTGATGAGAAAATGTTCCTAAAGTAGCCTTTATCTTTTTTTTTTACCATAAAATAATTTTCAACAAGATATGCTAGTCCCTTAGGTTTTATAAAAAAAATGTTTTTATTGTTGGACACACCCAGACACTAAGGGGGGGGGGAGTGAATCAATCTACACAAAAACTTAAACCTTTCTAGAAGTAGAATACCAACTTCTTAATCCAATCAAAACCCTTAAATAGAATATTAGCGGAGAAGGATATAGTAGTATAAAGCTTCAACAACTTCGACAATCAAAGATAGAGCAGTTCTAATTATAATCAAATCAACAATAATGACAAAGAAATAGAGAACACACACATGCATAAGGAGACACCAGATTTATGTGGAAAACCTAAAGAGGGAAAAACCATGGTGAGAGTTAACTCATAATATAAAGGTTCACTACCAAAAAGTACTTGCAAACCAAGGCTCACTACCTCGACACAAGATACAAAGGGCTTGCTAAATTGAAGAAATCACAACTTCAGGGGCAAGATACAAGGAGATGATGAGATTCACTATCTTAGAGTAGGATACAAATATTTAGATAAATATTACAATATTTTTCAACAATTCACTCTACTGACTGAGGCATTAAGGCACATATGATCTTTCTTCTTTACATTGTAGCACTAGATCTACTGGATAGTCAATACATTCCACATTCACACTTGTTCACACTTTCATACATATTACATCTGAATTGATCCCACATCTAAATCCATTACAATTCTTCAAAACTTCAATTAGGTCGACCATGAAAGAATATAATCAATAAATTCAACAAGTCGGCCATCAAAACATAATGTGGTGCTATCTCAAAGATAGAGAGGACCAAAAAAAATGATGTAGGAGCATCCTTGGTTCTTGGCAATCCTGTATCAACCAAAAATATTTTCATTTAGTTTTGTTCTTACTCAGTTCATGTTGGTGGATTCATCATATTTTCTCTCTAGACCTTGTGGATCTATATTTTCATCAAGAACATGTTAATTTTCCTTATTCCAAGATTTCAGATCAATTGGATCTTTTTCTAGCAAGTTATCGCTCTCAGATTAAGTGGCAGTTTCTTGAACCAACACACAAAATAGTTTTCCAGCCTAACAGATAGTTTGATCTCTTGTGGATCTATCCCGTAACTTGTGGATCTTGGTGATGTGTTTCAAATTGTCCCATGGAGTGTCCCCGACCTTAATTATTGGTCCACACTTCATCTCATGCACCTGCCAAGGAGAAATTCAAATTTGAGGCCAACCTATTTGATGCATGCATTACATTTTCTTTCATTTGAGATTGTAATGATTTTTGGCTGATGTAGAATATTCTAGATTTGCGGATATGATATAAAGCTTGTAATAGGTCATTAGGATAGTAGAAGTGGATTAAGAAGATTAATGTGTATTTGATATGCAATATTTTCACTCCCATTGAGGAGCATATAGGAATATTGTGTTTGAGCATGTTGTATCAGGCCTGTGAGTTGAATCTATAAGCTCAGATGTTGTTGGACGATTGTAACTGAGAATTATGATAATAAGAATGTTTGAATCTGCATTTGCCTCCAATTTCCGTGTTGCTTCTATTGTGTGACTCTTGCTACATAGTCCAGATTGTTCTCTTTAAGGACCCTCCTACTATGGCTGCACTAAATTGGTATCAGAGCGAGATTCATTTCGTGAGAGATCATCAGAATTTGCGAAGTCTTGTTGAAGATTGTTGTGGGGTGGCAGATTGAGGATCTGACTTGTAGTTGCAGAGGACTTGTGTAAAGATGGCGGTAAGAAGAAATGTTAGAGGAAATGGAGCATGTAGAAATGTAGACCCAACTATGATGGAAATGTTGAGAGGAATTGCTGCTAGATTGGAAGCAGTTGAAACGACCCAGAGGAGAGGTTGACCGATTGATGATGTGAGTGATGAAGAGGTAGAAGAATAGGAAGAAAGGGAAAGATAAAATCAACCTGGCCTGGATTAGGGAGAAAAGAGGTTCATAAGAGCCCTAACTAGGGTAAATACTAGACCACATTTCAATCCATCGAACTATAATGGTAAGTTGGATTCAGATGAATTGATTGATTGGGTAACAAAGATGGAGAAGTATTTTGATTTTGAAGGCACCGCTGAAGACAAGAAGGTGAAATTTTCTTGCAAAAATTTGAAAGGACATGCATCCCTTTGGTGGGAACATTTGTAGACAGCTAGGAAAAGAAGAGGAAAGGAGAAGATAAAATCATGGGATTGGATGGTGAATAAGTTAAAGACAAAGTTTATGCCAATAGATTATCAGATCAGTGTGTTCTAGAAGTTGCAAAATTTGAAGCAGAAGGAATCAAGTGTGACATAGTATACTGAGGAGTTCTACAAGTTGAATATCAGATTCAGACAATCGAAGGATGAGGTCGAGCAAGTAGCCAAATATGTGAATGGCTTGAAGCTGTCTATACAGGATGAGATCAGTCTGATCAAGTTACAGAGTGTGGAAGAGGCGTATCAATGTGCCCTAAAAGTAGAAGAGAAGTTGAATAAAAGACATGAACATAGATAGAGAGGAATAGGTGGAAGATTTTAGAGAGGAAGAACTTTTACTGGAGGAGGAAGAGGATATTTTGTAGATCAGAATAAATATAAGGAAGTCAGTAAGAATGATAATTCATACCATAGAGATGATGGAAAATCTTATCGGAGAGGAGGATACGGTGATTATCGAAATGAGGGTTATAGAAAAGATGATAGAGGACCGAAGAAAAGAGTATTCAGGGGAACTTGTTTTAAGTGTGGTGGAGGACATAGAGCATTTGAATGTAATTAGGGAGAGACAAGCATAAAGACAAAGAATAGTAGAAGAATGACCTTTGTTGAGGAAGATCATGTCGAATCATCTAACAAACTAGAAGAGGGAGAAGTGTTGGTGAATAGAATAGTATTGTGTCAAAGTGAGGTGGAGTAGGAACCATTGCAGAGAAAGAATTTGTTTTGGAACAGATGTAAGGTAGTTGGTAAATGTTGCAAAGTGATTGTTGATAATGGCAGCTCTGAGAACCTAGTTTCTAAAGAAATGGTCACCAAATTGAAGTTGGAAAGATTGAAACACCCGAAGCCCTATTAGATAGCATGGATTCAAGATGAGCATAAGATATTGGTAAGTGAACAATGTTTGGTGAAATTGAAGATAGGAAATTATCATGATGAATTTTTGTGTGATATCATGCCTATGGATGTATGCCGTTTTGTTGGGAAGACCTTGGTAGTATGATAGATAGGCTATTCATGATGGAAAGAAGAACACATATACCATTGTTGCTAATGGGATGAAGCAGACATTGTTATGATTGGAGGATTTTCCTAAAGTTCAGGTTTGTATGAGTGCAAGAATTTGTTTGGCTAATGAAAGGAGATTCCTGGATGGACTGAGACATGAGAACATGTGTTATGCCTTGGTTCCTAAGAAGGTTGAAGATTTGAAGCATGTAGAAGAACAACCAGAGGAGATAAAGGAGATGCTGATAGAATATGAAGATATCATTTTAGATAATGTACCTGATGGATTGCCACCTATGAGGAGTATTAGTCATTGCATGGATCTGATTCCTAGAGCTAGTTTTCCTAATAAAGCAACACACTGGATGACATTGGCAGAGAATGAAGAGTTGAATATAAAAGTGCAAGAGTTGTTGAAGAAGGGTTTGATTAGAGAAAGCTTAAGTCCTTGTGTAGTACCTGTTGTGCTAGCACCTAAGAAGGATGGAGAATGGAGGATGTGTACAAACTATAGAGCCATAAACAAGATCACAGTGAAGTATAGATTTCCTTTGCCCTAGATGGATGACATTATGGATTGTTTGAGTGGAGCTAAATACTTTACAAAGATAGATTTGAAGAGTGGATATCATCATATCAGAATCAGAGAAGGAGATGAGTGGAAGACAATATTCAAGAAAAATGAAGGATTGTATGAATGGTTGGTGATGCCTTTTGGACTAACAAACACACCGAGTACTTTCATGCGGCTGATGAATGAGGTGTTGAAGAAATTATTGGGTAGTTTGTGATTGTTTATTTGGACGATATCTATATTTTCAGTAAGACTAGAGAAGAACATTTGTTGCATATAAGACAAGTTTTGCAGGGGTTGAGAGAAGAGTAGTTGTTGATAAATATTAAGTGTAGTTTCATGAAGGAAGAATTGGTATATTTGGGATTTGTGATATCTAGGGATGGATTGAAGATGGATCCAGAGAAGGTAAGATCAATTGTTGAATGGCCTACACCGGAAAGCATTGGAGAGGTAAGATCATTTCATGGATTGGCTAATTTCTACCGAAAGTTCATTAGAATTTCAGTTCTATTTGTAGTGCTATGATAGAAACAATGAGAGGAGATAAGAAAGATTTTAGGTGGACATCTAGAGCAAACTAGATTTTTGAGTTTTTGAAACAGAAGGTGACTGAGAAGCCCGTGTTGGCTTTACCAGACTTTAGTAAGGTATTTCAAGTAGACTGTGATGCAAGTGGAAATGCAATTGGAGCAGTATTAAGTCAAGAAGGAAGACTAGTAGCTTATTTCAATGAGAAATTGAATGATGCTAGGAGAAGGTATTCAATGTATGATCAAGATTTGTATGCTATAGTTCATGCCTCTAAGAAGTGGAGACATTACTTGTTTCCTAAGGAGTTTGTGTTGTATACAGATCATCAGGCATTACAATATTTGAACAGTCAAGGTAAGTTGAATTAAAGACACATGAGATGGGTGGAATTCTTGTAGAGCTATACTTTTGTTTTGAAACATAGGAGTGGAAAGTCAAATAGAGTTACTGATGCTTTGAGTAGGAGAAGGAATTTACTGGCAGAGATGAGAGTGGAGGTATTAGGCTTTGATGAATTGAAGAACTTGTATAAGGAAGACCCAGATTTTGCAGAACCTTGGAGAGCTTGTAAAGAACCAGTCTTGGAGGATATGAGTCAGTGGTTGGATTATTTCATTCAGGAGGATATGTTATTCAAAGTGAATCAATTGTGTATACCCCAAAGTTCAATGAGGGATAACTTGGTGAAATAAAAACATAGTGGAGGATTGGAAGGACACTTTGGAATTGATAAGACAGTAGCATTGGTAAGTGAGAATTACTTTTGGCCATAAATTCATAAGGATGTTAGAAAATTTGTGTAGAGTTGCAAAGTTTGTCAAGTTTCAAAAGGGAGTAGTCAGAATATTAGATTGTATAAGACTTTGATAGTTCTGGAGAGACCTTGGGAGGATATCAACATGGATTTCATACTTGTCTTGCCGAAGACACATAGAGGTAATGATTCTATATTTGTGGTGGTGGATAGATTTTCTAAAATGGCACATTTCATACCTTGTAAGAAGACAACAGATGCAGTACATGTAGCAGACTTTTTTTTCAAAGAAGTGGTTAGATTGCATGGATTACCTAGGAGTATTATTTCAGACAGAGATACAAAATTTGTTGGTTTCTTTTGGAGGACATTGCAAAAGAAGTTAAAGACGGATTTAAAGTTCAGTTCTACTTTTCACCCATAGACTAATGGATAGATAGAGGTAGTAAAAAGGATTTTGGGGAATTTTTTGAGATGTTTGGTTGGAGAGAAGACCGGAAGTTGGGATTTAGTCCTTGCAGAAGCAGAGTTCGCTTATAATAATTCAGTGAATAGGAGTACTAGAAAGACACCTTTTGAGATTATTACTGGAGTTCATCCTAGAGGTATATCAGAGTTGAGATACATCAGTATGGAAGATAAAAGGAGTGCAGAAGTATAGGAATTTATAGAAAATATGAATAAAGTGCATACTCAAGTGAAGGAACAATTGGAAGATATGAACCAAAAGTATAAGGATAAAGTAGATGAAAAGAGGAGACATAAGGAGTTCAAAGTTGGATATGAATTAATGGTTTATTTGAGGAAGGAAATATTTCCAGTTGGCACATACAATAAGCTCAAGATGAGGAATTTTGGACCCTAAAATTTGATTCAGGGAATGCATATGAAGTAGAGTTACCAGATGGAATGGGTATATCACATATATTCAACATTACAGATCTACATCAGTATGATGAAGCAGAATTCATTGAAGACAGTAAAGCAAAGTTGGAGGAACAATTTCCTAAACAATAATAATATGAGATAAAAGAGATTTTAGATATCAAAGATGGGAGGAAAATGCGTGGAAGACAGTACAAAGAATATCCTGTGAAGTGGAAAGGTAGACCAGTGGAGGATTCTTCTTGGATTTCTTAGGCTGAGGTAGACCGTATTGGTTTTCCTTTGGCCCCAACAAAGTGAGGGAATCAATTTTCATTAACCCCAGATTTCTGATGTAGGAGCATCCTTGGTTCTTGGCAATCCTGCATCAACCAAAAATATTTTCATTCAGTTTTGTTCTTGTTTTTATTCTTGCTCAGTTCATGTTGGCGGATTCATCATATTTGCTCACTAGACCTTGTGGATCTATGTTTTCATTGAGGACATTTTCATTTTCCTTATTCCAAGATTTTAGATTGATTGAATCTTTTTCTAAAAAATTATCGCTCCTGGATTAAGTGGCAGTTTCTTGAACTGACATCAGAATAGTTTTCTAGCCTAACAACTAGTTTGATCTCTTGTGGATCTATCTTGTAACTTGCAGATCTTGGCAATGTGTTTTGAATTGTCCCGTGGAGTTTCCCTGACCTTAATTATTGGTCCACACTTCATCTCATGCACCCACCGAGGAGAAATTCAAATTTGAGGCCGACCTATTTCATACATGCGCTACATTTTCTTTCATTGGAGATTGTAATGATCTTTGGCCGATGTAGAAGATTCTAGATCTGCAGATATGATATAAAGCTTGTAATAGGTCATTAGGATAGTAGAAGTGGATTAAGAAGATTAAAGTGGATCTGATATGTAAGATTTTCACTCGCATTGAGGAGCATATAGGAATATTGTGTTTGAGCATGTTGTATTAGGCCTGTGAGCTTAATGTGTAGGCCTGGATGTTGCCAACCAATTGTAACTGAGAATTCTAATAATAAGAATGTTTGAATATGCATTTTTCTCCAATTTTCGTGTTGCTTCTGTTATGTGACTCTTGTTGCACGGTTCAGATTGTTGTCTTTGAGGAACCTCCTACCATGGCTGCACCACAAAATGATTACATCTTCCAATGTGATCCAAAACAATTCACATGTTGGTGCACATCAATCTAAGTCGCCATCAAGGAAATGTGTAGAAGAAGCATTAAGAACACAACTAGTCAACTGAAAAACATACTTCCAATTAAATTTACTTGATGCAGTCCCAAACAGGATAGGTTAAAACCAAAATCTATCATAACTCATATTCAATTACTCATGTAGACCCCCAAGCACATGGCACAATAAAAAGAACAAGCCCTATTAGACAGATTGTTGGAAGTATGAGGAGATTTTCATTGATGATGTTGGTTGGCAACATGAGCATGGAGAATGTACATAGCAATGATATATTGTGTTCTCATTGATGTCAACATTTTTGTGGACTATATTTATTAATTCTGACATGTTTTGAGTTGTTGAGGAAGCTAACTGTACAACAAGATTTGGTCCAGAATGTTCTGTGGTATGAAAATTTGACTAAGTGTCAAAAAAGCTAGTTCAAGGTTATAGTGTATTCGGTTTTGGGTTCACACCACTCTCCAAATGAAGACTTTTCTTTGTTCTTCTAACCTATTTTTTGTGGTTTTTAGAATATTCTAAATCCAAGATTTCATATTTTTTGGGAAAGTAGTTTGGGAGATATGAGTGACAAAGTCTAGTCTGGAATTTCACAGTCATTTCCTATACAAGATGTTGGTGTGGGAGATTCCACACTTTTTTGTGAATGAGTCTTTGATGTTGTGGTGTTGAAGTTAAGTTGCTAGATGTCAAATGAGTGTGAATTCTAGGTGGGATCTACATTTGAGATCCACATGTTGCAAATTTGATGAATAGTTGAATAATTTTTATTTAGGTCCTATGATGTACCGACCTAACACGTTTGATGTGTATTTGAAGGATTAATATGTGTTGAGATTTATATGGGATCTATTTTAGGTCCATCTCAACCTACCTTAAGGAGTTTTGAATTTTGAATTGAGGTGTATATTTTGGATGATAAATTTTGAAGCCAACAAGTTAAATTGTGGTATACATCCAATTAGGCTAACCTAATTATTGTTACACTTGATGCCGATATATATGATGGATTATTTTTGACATTTTATGATGAGAGTTGAAAGATAGATGTTGTATGTGAGATATATGATTCAAATTTGATCATAGTAGAGATAATTTGTGAATGTTGAGATCATAATTGTGTGAATGCAGAGCAGAGTAGAGCAAAGCATTGATCCAAATCAATGCAAAGTTTGTATTTGCACTTCATTGGAACTGTATTCCTGCATATTGTAGATGTTTTTGTAACAGTTCAAAATTGGCTATGATCCACCCCTCTCTCTTCTATCTTTTTCTCTGTGGATAGTGAGTCCACCTATAGTGAACATTTTTGTAATATACTATAACTAGTTATAATATATTGTGAACTAACCCTCTTTGTGGTTTTTCCCATTTTGAGTTTTCCATGTAAAAATCTTGGTGTTCATGTGTTATATGATTTTTTGGATGTTTTCATGCTTTCTTTCCTTCATGCAGTTGAATATGCTTTAGTAATTGGATGGCTAATGTTTAAATGGTTTAATAGAATAATGATTCAACCCCCCTTAGTATTCTGAGTGTTAAACATAGATATCTACAAATAACCCAGAAATCCAACTTAAGACACAAAACAACACCAAAGTGGCCGATCAACATGCAAATCACATGGGGATGTTCCATGAATATCCAAAAATATTTATAGAAAATTCTTTCATAGTGTCATGCCATCAATAGCCACTGTAGATCAAATAGGAACAAAATACTTCATTCAAGAAGCACATAATGCATAAACATGAGATAGGAAATTAACAGAACAACTTGCGAACCACTTCATCACATGAAATTGGAATTGAGATATTGCACAAAAACTGAGAGGATATTCACCAAGCTGCAAGAGTAGAGACATCAATGCAGAGAAATGTAGAGCATTTACCAGACTAATCTAGACAATAAAAAACACTACCAAACTTTTGCAATTCATGGAAACCTCCTCAGAAACATTGGTGACCTAAAAAGATAGTAGCGCAACATCCACAAAGCACAAAATTTGAATCCCAAACCACACGACTATATCTTCAATAGTGGAGGAATGCAAAGCATTCTCCCAAAAAACTTTAAAACAACTTCCTAAACCAGAAACACTTGAGCAACTTTTAGAGGCTAGAACATTCTTTCAACAACACATGCTTCATCAAGAACATTATTAGAGAGCATAAGAAAAACTGCAAACCTTCAACAATATCTCTCCACTGTTAGCAACACCTCTAATTCTCATCTTATTATATCATTATGAAACCAACTTTTCTGACAACAATCATACTCAATACATCTTTGATTAGGCATGTCATCCAACCATGAACTTCAACAAACATTAGATAAGGCATTACATCCAACCATGAACTTCAAAAAACATCATATAAGGCATGACATTCAACCATGAACTTTAATAAACATCAGATAAGGCATGACATCCAACCATGAACTTCAATAAACATCAAATAAGGCATGACATCCAACCATGAACTTCAATAAACATTAGATAAGGCATGACATCCACAAAGCACTAACTTTGAATTCCAAATTGCAAGACCATATCTTCAATAGCAGAGGAATGTAGAGCATTTTATCAAATATACTTTAAAGAAGGTTCCCAAACTAGAAACACTTGAGTAACTTGCAAAGTCCAAAACATTCTTTCATCAACACATGCTTTATTAAGAAAGTTAGGAAAGAACATAATACATACTATAAACCTTCAACAACATCTATTCACTATCAGGAACACCTCTAATCCTCATCTTAATATATCATTATGAAACCAACTCTACTAATAGCAATCATACTCAATACATATTTGATTAGGCATGAAATCCAACCATAAACCTCAAAAAACATCAAATAAGGCATGACATCCAACCATGAACTTAAACAAACATTAGATAAGGAATGATATCCAACCATGAACTTCAGTAAACATCAGATAAGGCATGACATCCAACCATGAACTTCAGTAAACATCAAATAAGGCATGACATCCAACCATGAACTTTAGTAAACATCAGACAAGGCACGATATGCAACCATGAACTTCAGTAAACATCATATAAAGCATGACATCCAACCATAAACTTCAAAAAAAAAGTATTTCCATCAATATTCCTTACTTCTCAAGTGTTGACATCAATGAAAACAAAAAATCAGTGTTGAAATCAATGACAACCAACAATTAGTGTTGTCATCAATGGCAACAACTTCCAACAATCTCACACAAATCTCCTCAAGTGTTGACATAAATGAAAACCACTGCCAACAATCTCCCCCTTTGGCATTGATGGAAATGCACCTGCTCACTCTCCCCTTTTGACATCAAGGAAAAAGGTCCATACATATTTACACAAATCAAAAATACGTTTTCTATCTTCTAGGAAAATGGGAAAAATATCTTATATTGAAGCAACAAAATATTCTCCCCCTTTAACCAACAACACTTTTTCTCAATTCTTGCATAACCACATCGAAAAATCCCCCTTACTACTGGCTCCCCTTGAGTGGTAGCACACATCAATTGAGGAAAAAAGGATATGAAATGAATTTTCCCCCTAGAAAGATGCACCATCTTATGCATCTAGTTAGAATAAGGATGGGAAATAACCCCTAAATCCTATCAAAGATACTCAAAAGTATACTTTGAGAGTGCCTTTGTGAAGATATCTACAATATGATCCTTGGTAGGCATAAACTCCATTTTGAATTTATGCTTTACAATCTTCTCTCTCATAAAGTGATACCAGATAGAGATGTGCTTAGTCCTTGAATTCCTTACTTGATTCTTGGAAATGTTAATTGCACTTGTATTTTCATACAGTATAGGGATGGGTTGATCATAAACCACCTAAACATATCTTTCAAATTTTGTTTCATCCAAAGAACTTGAGTGAAGCAAGATGTTGCAACAATATATTCAGCCTCTACAGTGGATAAAGACACTGAGTCATTCTTTTTATTGAACCAAGAGAGCAATCTATCTCCTAAAAAGAGTGCACTTTCACTTGTACTTCTTCGGTCATCCACACAACCTGCCCAGTCAGCACCAGTATAAGCACTCATAAAAAAATTATTATCCTTTTTATACCCAAGGCCATAATTTGAAGTTCCTTTTAGGTATCTAAATATTCTTTTCACATCTTTTTTATGATATTGCATAAGATTATCTTGAAATCTAGAAACCAAACATCAATCTTGAAGCACACTGAGACATGTAGAATATCCATATAAGCTCAAATAGTTGAACTTATGTATACAACATCCTGCACAAGTACCAAACATATGCTTTACAAAGAAGATATGCATCTTGAACCATCTATAGAACACTATACTTGTGGATCCAAAGACATATGATACAAAAAAGTAGCACAACTGAACATGTCCATAAGGCTATATGGACAAGAAATTCTTTCCTAGGGAATGTAGAGCATTCCAACAAGCTTTCATCATCATTTTACTCTATTAGTGAACAAACACTCTCTTACTTACAACTTTTACATCAAAAGGTGTAAGGAATTGAGAAGATGGATACAACACGTTCACTTTTGTTGAGATATGGTTTTGTACATGTTATGCCTTGCATAACCACCCCATTTTATTCTAGAACAAAATGGGTCCCCCTTCTCTTTTTGCTTTCGTTGCCTTTCTTTATTTGCTTTGGTCTTGGGATTTTCCTTCGTTTTCCTCCTCGGTCTGTATTTTGTTTTATCAAATTTTGGTTCTGTCTCACCTTGAGTTGGTCTTCTTCTTGCTAAAAATTGAATGAAATAATAATAAGCAATAGCGTATTTTATGGTAATGTATCTTATATGCTTTTGAGGACTAATGGAGACTTTTTTTTGAAGGATTAAATCATCCACATGATGATATTGGTTAGGGAGCTCAGTTGGAAAACATCCCCCAATCTAGTTTTGCTTAAAATTCCTCTAAGGCATGAGTCGGTAAGACCTTCCAGATGTCTTGCCGACTAGCAGTGGTTCTATTCTTTTTGAAATGCCCCGATCGGCTAGACAGTTTT
Source organism: Sequoia sempervirens (assembly GCA_007258455.2). Taxonomy (NCBI): domain Eukaryota; kingdom Viridiplantae; phylum Streptophyta; class Pinopsida; order Cupressales; family Cupressaceae; genus Sequoia; species Sequoia sempervirens. The sequence continues at coordinate 208,234,509 of VDFB02000013.1, read as the reverse complement.
TATCACCGTAAGTTTTCATATGTCTCCCCAACATGCTAAATTCCCACCAACCGATTGCACATAAGGTTAGTGTCGTCGAAAGTGCGCTCGATGAGAACTCTTGCCGACCCATAAGGTTTTGGCAAAGGGTTATACCTTTGACATGATGTCTGGCCAAAGAGGCAAGGTATCAGTGACAAAGGTGGCTTCGGGGCGGTGTCTCACCAACAGGGTGGACTCTTGGCGAGGTGAAGTGGCATCGGCGAAGGGAGGTTTCATCGCTATGAGGTCTCGGTGACTAAGAGATGTCTCATCGACAGGTTGACCCATCGGGGAGAAATATTTGTATTCGCTAGGAGGTCTGGCAGAGGCGTGGGGGTTTCGCCAAAGGGTTCTCCCTTCGGTGTAATGTCTTGGTGAAGGGAGCTGGTCTCGCCGACATGGAATAGTGGTCCCAGCCGAGGGAGTCTCAGTGGAAAATTTGAGCTCGGTGAAAGGTTTTGCTGACCAAGCAGGATCTTGCCAAAAGAAATTTGAACTCGGGGAGACCTCGCCAAGAGGTATTGCCTTCGGTGAGGGGTCTCGCCGAAGGGGAAAGGTCTCGCCAAAGGAGAAAGGGGAGCTCGCTCGCTGTGATGTCTCCCTGACCAATGTTGGTCTTGCCGACTAGCGGTAGCCTTGCCAACGTGTTTTCTCCCTTCGACGTAGTATATTTTGAGTTCGATGAAAGGTCTCACCGACCCAAAGGTGTCTTAGTGACAAGACATGAGTTCAGGGTAAGGTCTTCCCAAACACGAAGGAGTCTCCCCGAGATCGGTGTGCTCGCCAAAGGAAGAGGGGCTCGATATGAGGTCTTGCCGAGGGAATGCAGTCTTGTCGATGGTTTTTGTGGTAACGGTATAGCTTGTGCAGCTCGACATGAACTCTTGCCGACCGTCGTGGGTCATGTCGATAACTGTTGTAGAATGTAATCACATCAGGGAGACACCGATAGTGTCTCACCGACATGTGATTCAATATGAACCACTTTTGACTACCCAGGAGTCTTACGTGGAGTTTGTTCCACCAATCAGAAGAAGCTAAAAGTGGCCCATTTGGCCCTTTGACTGATTGACTATCCCTGTGAAGGAAATCAATAGAATGTGAATGACATGAACTTACTCTGTGGATGAGTTGATGGTTCAGCCTGGGAACGATGGTGTTCGAATCTGAACAGGGAATCTGGTGTTGCTTCCAGGGAACTATCAACGTGTAGAGAATTCTAGAGCAGGAAGAAGGAGGAAGCCGCGAGTCTTAGGGATAGCGGTGGTGTCTGCTGGTAGAGATGGATCCGCATTAATGGTAATACTTTGGAGCATTCAAGGAAGCTCTGTGAAAGAGTTCGAAGATGGACACGAAGGAATGAAGTTAATGTTGTACCTGCAAAAGATCTGAGATCACCCCCAGAACAATCCTTCACCAACATGGACAGCGAGGATGCCATTCAACGCAACATTAACTCTATTCAAAAGATCTGGGGGACGAACCTCTTGCAACCAACAGATATTTTGTAAACCCTAAAAATAGGGGGCCATCGCATTCTTTTGGTACATCCTATATATATAGCATTTTTGCCTTTTTTTGAAAAGGAGGAAGAGGTTCGAAGATAGAGATATAGAGATTTTAAGAGTAGTAGTAATCTTCTAAGTAGTAGTAGAGAAAAAGTTTTAGAATAGCAATAAAATAGGAGTTAGATTCAACATAGACAATAATGTATACTTCTGGTCTTCTTAGTATAGATGGAAACAATTTGGAGTCATGGATTTTCTGTACACTAGTGATTGTGCCAGATTTGTAAATGTTGCTTATCTATTTCACTAACAGTAAAAGCAACCAGATTAAAATCTATTTCATGTTTTGTTCCAGAATGGTGTTTGTCTTGACTTAATCATTTGATTTGAAAAGCTTTTCAAGAAAGGAGTTTTGTTTTATGTTTTTTTTAAATAATGATTTATAATTTGTTGTTAAAATTAGCACTATGGATGAATGAAGCTGTGTGTCAGTCACAAGTTGATTTTGTTCTCCAGTTTCAGTTAGCAATTCCTTGAAAGGCAACAAGTCTGGTTAAGTTAGATGAATTATTATTCTTCTCAGTTCCAAGCTTTGATCTATCTTTTTCTGTTTCTTTAAAACCCCAGTTAAAATAGGTTTGAATTTATGCTTGATCTTAGAACAATCTAGAAGCTCAACACCAACAGGCCCCTTGAACATTATAGTTCACATCAATCACTGAGTCAAATCAGCACAGTCGAGAACCAATTACAAAGACCTTAGGAGCTAAGATATCCATGTGATCATCTTTCTCTTTCAGGAGAGCAGGATAGTAATATTCCATTTAACTATTGCTGTGCAATTTGGACCATCAACAGGGAACTGGCGCTAGAAGGAGGGCCTAGAAGGGAAAGCTGGATAATACTAGGTTTTTCTCACCAGAAAGGTCCCATAGAGTTCTTCGATCAGCTGAAAACCCACCACCTTTGGTAGAACTCAAGACCCCAATAAGACACAAGAGTCACAAGACTGGGGCAACCATCATACCACCCTTGTCAACTTTGCTCACTCCACCAGGCTTTTCACCAATACCCCAGTGGATACCTATCAATCCACCTCCCAACCCATCTCAATTGTTATTAGAGCTGGTTCAATCGGTCCAATAGTTGGCTCAACCACCACCACCACCAATGGCGTTCTTTCAGAATAATCCCTCTCCATTGGGGACCATTCCTGGAGGTTTTCATGATATGCCTAAGAATCCTGAGAAATTCTGTCCCAAATACATTCATGGTGAATCAAGGAGTGCTGAAGAGCACATACAAGCTTTTAAGGATGATTGTACCAGAGCTCAGATAGCTCACTATGATGTAGTTTGTAGGTTGTTGCCTTATTCCTTAGGGGATATGGCATACAATTGGTATCTTAACCTTCTGCAAGTTTCCATTCTGACCTGGACGCACTTGGAGAACACTTTCATCAATTAGTTCAGGGTTTATGTGGATCCAACCCTTTTGTACCAACAATTCGCTAGCATTAGGAAGGAGCCAGGTGAATGCTTGCCTTTATTCAATACCAGGTTCCAACGAATGTATAGGAGACTGCAAGACCCCTATCTAGTTACTAAAAATAGTGTCATTCAAACATATTTTAGGGTTATAAACCCTTTACTTGGCTTGTTCCTACAAAGGACTTATCAGCCCACAGACATTGATTCCCTGTCTAAGGTTTATCATCTAGCTATTAAGCTCCAACAACAAATCAGTTCTCAACAAGGAAGTTTGGGAGGGGGTTTTCCTTCAATGGGATATCAGATGCATAGCCCGGCCCCTTTATTCAACACTGTCCCAGGGACGCCTCCTTCCCATTATGGGTCTATGTCTGAATTGCAAACTCAACCACCTGTTCCATTCTTTGCTAGTGGAACTCCTGACTTCTTTCAACAATCACAGGTTCCTCAAAGTTCCCATGGTCATCATAACCAAATTGGAACACCAAATCATGGTGGTTAGCCACCTGTTGCCAAGAGTGTGGAAAGTGAAAAGATAGTTCAACTCACAAATGAGGTAGAGACCTTAAAGAAAACGTTGTCTCAAGTCACAAATGACATGGCTTAGCTTCGATTGAAGCCCTCCCAAAACCAAGGTAACTACCCTAATCAAAACAACAACAATCAGGGTACTTATCAGAATAACAACAATCACAACCAGAGGGGTTATCAAGGCCAAAACTCCCTTAACAAAGGTTATCAAAATCAAAATAGGGGATATAACCAGAGGCCAAATAATAACTGACAATGGAATACAGGGCCAAATAACGATGTAGTTTCTCATAATTATCAAGCTAATGAGGAGAGGTCACATACTACAAATGTGGCCGACCTCAATTTTATGACTAACTGGTGCAGGCTACATGATACTGCAACCCATTCTGAGGTAAACTGCCCTGAAATGGAGAAAGTTGTTAAGATGGCATAGGCAGATGCCCAAACCTTCCAAGGGAATCCAAATAAAGAAGGCGACTCAGTAGATACAACTATGACTTATGAACTTTTTGAGGAAGAACCTTCATTCCCGATGCAAATTGAGAATGAACTAGAGGAAGATATGTATGATGCCCAAGATTTTCAGACAAAGGGAGGACACTTCCTAAGAAATCAGAATAAGGGCCCGTTCACTACATCAGCACCACCTAATCACATGGTGCCTCCAAATCAAAGTGTTGATAACAACCCTCCTCCACCAAAAGGCCCACCTGACTTCTATAATAGAGGTAATTCACTTGGGGTTGTCAAAAGTAATGCAAGTTATAATACAAAATTTGATATTGTTTCTGAGATGCAGAAACAAAAAACCTCTTTGTCATACTTCGACATCTTAAAGTGGTGCCCTACCCAATGGGAGATAGTGCTGAAAGCTTTGGAGCAAGCTGATAAATCAAAAGAAAAGAACAAGGTGGCACCTATTTCAGACATGAATGCAACCTTGTACCGAAGCAAGGTAGGTACTCCACCATTTCTTTTAAGTTTAAGAATTTGTGGGAAGAACCTACATAATTGTTTGTTAGATTCAGGGGCTTCTGGCAATGTTATGCCATTCTCTATATGTAAGAAATTGGGATTGAACCCTGTCCAAACAAACAAGAAGGTCATCCAACTTGACAAGACAGAGGTGAATGTAGTAGGAGAGTTGAGAAACATACATGTGCAAGTAGGGTCAGACCCTAGGATTCAAACCAATATAGATGTTCAAGTGGAAGACATTCCCGAGACTTATGGTATGCTACTGAGTAGAGATTTGATGAAGCAACGATTTGATGAAAGGTATAGGGGGATATCTCTCCCTTGACTTTTCACTAAGGGAACTAAAGAAAGATATTGTTGTGATAGCCTAGGGATATGAAGATCTAAAGACATTTGATGCTTCTGTAATGACTCATACTATCCCTCTGAAGCCCGAAGCTAAACCATTTCGACAGAAACAATGCCCTGTCAATGCCCTGATTGAGCCATTGATCCTTAAGGAAGTTCACAAATTACTTTCCGCAAGAATAATCTTCCCTATACGACACTCAACGTGGGTGGAAAACCTAGTTCCAGTCCATAAGAAAAATGGGGAGATTAGGCTATGTGTAGATTTCAGAAATTTAAATAGAGCTTCAGAAAAAGATAATTACCCACTCCCTTCTCTGGACGAAGTCTTGCAAACTATCAATGGATCTCAGATGATATCATTCCTAGATGGTTATTCTGGATACAACCAGGTAATGGTTGACTGTGAAGACAGAATGAAGACAACCTTCACTACAAAGTGGGGAACATTTGCATACAAAAGGATGCCATTCAGTCTGATAAATGTTGGAGCAACCTTTCAGCGCACCATGGACGTAGCATTCAAGGAATTAATTGGTAAATGCATTATTGTTTACATGGATGACCTGATGGTGTTCTCCAAGGATAGACTGAACCACACTACAGACTTAGCCAAAGTTCTTCAAAGATGTATCCAGTATGGTGTCTCCTTGAATCCTAAAAAGTGTGTGTTCGAGTTTTTTGAAGGGAAGCTTTTGGGACATGTAATCTCTAAAAGAGGAATATCAATTGATCCAGAATGAGTTGAGTCCATTCTAAAGATCACCAGGCCAGGAAGCAAGAAGGAAATGAGGTCTTTCTTTGGAAAGATCAACTTTGTGAGAAGGTTTATCACGGGCTTTGTAGAAATCGTAAAACCACTAAATGAAATGATGAAGAAAGACGCCAAGATAGGGTGGAGTAATGAGGCAAAGGTTGCGTTTTCACAGGTCAATCAATCTATTTCAGAAGCACCAGTCCTCACCAGCCCTGACTACTTGAGGTCATTCTATATTTACTCTTTCGCCTCTGAACATTCTTGTGCAGTTGTCTTAACTCAATGAAGAGAAGAGGGAGAGGAGAGGCCAATCGCCTTCATGAGCTCTCTATTTAAGAATGTTGAGATCAAATACCCCCCTCTTGAGAATCAAGCTTTTGCGCTGGTCAGAGTTGTCAAAAAGTTCAGGCACTACATTCTCTGAAGCCAACTCATTGTTGTAGTTCCTGATGCTGCTGTGAAGTCTCTACTTATGCAGAGCAAGCTGGGAGAAAGAAGAGGGAAATGGATGGCCATCCTACAAGAGTTCGATCTGGAGATACGCCCTATGAAACTTGTCAGAGGCATGGGCCTGTCTAAATCCATGGCGGATGCTGGTGAAAATGTTATTTGGTAGCAATACACCACTCGGTCCTTTTCCAATGATCCTTGGTATGCTGATATCATCTATTTCATCCTCAACAATCGATGTCCAGAGGGAATGAACACCACTCAAAGGAGAGTGCTGAGAATCAAAATCTCTCATTATATGCTCAAAGGAGGATTACTATACAGAAAGAATTTTGAGGGAGTGTACCTACGATGCCTTGATCAGCAAGAGGCTAAACACGTGATCATTGAATTCCATGGGAAACAGGTCATGGTTCTGCAGACTCATTGGCACACCAGATCCTTAGATCTAGTTATTATTAGCTGTGTGTGTTCAAAGATTCCCATCAGCATACAAGAACGTATCACATATGTCAGATTTCTGCATCAAAAGAATGCCATTCAGCCATGCCATTGAAGCTTGTCTATGATGTAAGACCATTTTCCCAATGGGCGTTGGACTTCATCAGGGTAATTAACCCAAATTCTTCTGTAGGAAACAAATTTATTTTGACGGCTACTGATTACTGCACAAGATGGACAGAGGCTATACCTTGCAAGAACAGCACAACAGAGGTAGTGATCAAATTCCTCACCGAATGCATCACAACTAGGTTTGGGGTACCCTTCGCTTTGGTATGTGACAATGGCTCTTCCTTCTCTTTTGCTGAGTTCATTTTGTGGGCCTATGATCATAAAAATGTTTTGAAATATTCTTCAAACTATTACCCACAAGCCAATGGAGTTGTAGAATCAACCAATAAGAATCTCTTAGGGGTAATTAATAAACTGTTAGAAAACAATCCTAGGGACTGGCATACCCAGCTGAGGTTCGCGTTATGGGAAGATAGAACTAGGATCAAGGTTGCTTTAAAGACTTCACCATTTAAATTAGTGTATGGCCAAGATCCTGTGTTCCCTATTCATTTGCAAAAACCTATTCTTGAGTTCATATAGAAATTATACTCTAGTGATGATAGGATAGAGGTAAGATTAGCTACCTTGTTGAAATTAGAAGAGCAGAGAGATGTTTCCTTGCAACACTTCTTTAGACATCAGGCTGTTATCAAACGTTGGTTTGACAAAAGATCCAAAATCAAGGCTTTCAGGATATCAGACCTTGTGTTGTTATGGGGATAAAGCTAGTGAAAAGAAGGGCAATCACCAGAAATTTGATAAGCTCTGGTTGGGTCCCTATCAGATTGCTAAGATCCTAGGAGAAAATGCTTTCCGATTGAGTAGTTTAACTGGAGAACCTGTTCCCTTTCCTGTCAATGGGCAGTTTCTTAAGCATTATTTCAAGTCATAAGGCTTGCTAATTCTGTTCTACATATAAATAGTTGTTCTTTTTGTAAATAATTTGCTTTTTCTGTTTGTAAATAGTTCTGCTGTTGTTTGTTGGTTCTTTTTTTCTATCCTTTCGTTTCCTTTGCTGTTTGGTTTTTGTCTTATTGTTCTTTGGGGTTTCTCTGTTCTTTCCATCTTAAAATGGTGGGCTATTATCTGAGGCATACTTTGGTTATTAGGAGGGAAATGGTTTAGGTATTTTCAAGTTTGCTGATTCGGTGCTCTTGTCCTAAACTCTTTGTTTCATGCCCATTGTCAATAAGAGTTGTGGAAAGTCTCAAAAACAAGGTGCAAAGTAAATGACCTTCATTAGCTCCCCCGAATCTATCACAAATTATCAAGATCATCTCATTTGTAATGGCATATTTGTCCCAGGATGATAGTGTTGTAAGATTTGAGTAAAAATCCGATCTCCCAAGTGTTGTTATGAGGTCCATGGTAGTTTTCAACCTAGAACAGATGTTTGACATCTGACATATTGAGAAAAATTTAATGAAATATTTGAAACTCCTAGAGAAAAAGAAAAAAAAAGAAAAAGGAAAAGAATGATCTAAAAGAAAAATTGGACTCAATATGAATGGGTGACCCTAGTATCTCTACTGGGGCTATGGACGCCTGGCTGACAGTAGAGAAATGTTGTGAGAAAACTAGAGGTATCTCCATCGGGGATATGGACACCTGACTGGTAGCGGAGCAATGCCCAGGACCTCATTGCACGACAGCTAAAGGGAATCAACTCATGTAGCTCAAATCTTGCACATTGTTGTTTGAAAGATGAAGAAACTTTATAAAAGAGTGATACACAATCAAGCACACACATAGATTCAGGGGTGGCCATTGTTGATTTATGTTTGAGATTCTACCTCAGCCTTGGTTGTTAAAACTGACCCAACTAGAGTTGTGATGTTCATAAACCAGAGATTCTGGGTAGCTGAATCCTTTAGTTTCTTGAAAATGGCTAAACCATCTTCCCAGTCGAGTTGCCATTTGTTATGCCTTGCATAACCACCCCATTTTATTCTGGAACAAAATGGGTCCCCATTCTCTTTTTTCTTTCGTTGCCTTTCTTATTGGCTTTGGTCTTGGGATTTTCCTTCGTTTTCCTCGGTCTTTATTATGTTTTATCAAATTTTGGTTTTGTCTCACCTTGAGTTGGTTTTCTTCTTGCTAAAAATTGAATGAAATAATCATAAGCAATAGAGTATTTTATGGTAATGTATCTTATATGCTTCTAAGGACTAATGGAGACTTTGTTTTGCAGGATTGAATCATCCACATGATGATATTGGTAAGGGAGCTTAGTTGGAAAACATCCCCCAATCCAGTTTGGCATAAAATTTCTCTAAGGCATGAGTCGACAAGACCTTCCAGATGTCTTGCCGACTAGCAGTGGTTCTATTCATTTTGAAATGCCTCGGTCGGCCAGACAGTTTTTATCGCCGTAAGTTTTCATATGTCTCCCCGACATGCTAAAGTCCTGCCAACCAATTGTACATAAGGTTAGTGTCACCGAAAGTGCACTCGATGAGAACTCTTGCCAACCCATAAGGTTTCGGTGAAGGGTTATACCTTAGACATGATGCCTGGCCAAAGAGGCAAGGTCTCGGCAACAAAGGTGGCTTCGGGGCGGTGTCTCACCGACAGGGTGGACTCTTGGCGAGGTGAAGCAGCATCGGCGAAGGGAGGTTTCATCGCTATGAGGTCTCGGTGACTAAGAGATGTCTCACCGACAGGTTGACCCATCAGGGAGAAATATTTGTATTCGCTAGGAGGTCTGGCCGAGGAGTGGGGGTTTTTCCAAAGGGTTCTCCCTTCATTGTAATGTCTTGGAAAAGGGAGCTAGTCTCACCGACATGGAATAGTGGTCCTAGCCGAGGGAGTCTCGGTGGAAAATTTGAGCTTAGCGAAAGGTTTTGCCGACCAAGCAGGCTCTTGCTGAAAGAAATTTGAACTCGGGGAGACCTCGCCAAGAGGTATTGCCTTGGTGAGGGGTCTTGATGAAGGGGAAAGGTCTCGCCAAAGGAGAAAGGGGAGGGGGCTTGCTATGATGTCTCCCTGACCAATGTTGGTCTTTCTGACTAGTGGTAGCCTTGCCAACGTGTTTTCTCCCTTCGGTGTAGTAGATTTTGAGTTTGATGAAAGGTCTCGCCAACCCGGGGTGTCTCGGCGACAGGACGTGAGTTCGGGGTAAGGTCTTCCCGAACACGAAGGAGTCTCCTCGAGATCGGTGTGCTCGCCAAAGGAAGAGGGGCTCAATATGCGGTCTTGCCAATGGTTTTTGTGGTAACGGTATAGCTTGTGCAGCTTGACATGAACTCTTTCCGACCATCGTGGGTCATGCCGATAACTGCTGTAGAATGTAATCACATCGGGGAGACACCGATGGTGTCTCACCAACATGTGATTCAATATGAACCACTTTTGACTACCTGAGAGTCTTATGTGGAGTTTGTTCCACCAATCAGAAGAAGCTAAAAGTGGCCCATTGGCCCTTTGACTGATTGACTATCCCTGTGAAGGAAATCAACAGAATGTGAACGACATGAACTTACTCTATGGATGAGCTGATGGTTCATCCCGAGAATGATGGTGTTCGAATCTGAACAGGGAATCTGGTGCTGCTTCCAGGGGATGGTCAATGTGCAGAGAAGTCTAGAGCAGGAAGAAGGAGGAAGCCGCGAGTCTTAGGGACAGCTGTGGTGTCCGCTAGCAGAGATGGATCCGCATTAATGTTAATACTTTGGAGCATTCAAGGCAGCTCTGCGAAAGAGTTCGAAGATGGACACGAAGGCATGAAGTTAATGTTGTACCTGCAAAATATCTGAGATCACCCCCGAAACAATCCTTCACCAACATGGACAGCGAGGATGCCATTCAACGCAACATTAACTCTATTCAAAAGATTTGGGGGACGACCCTCCTGCAACCAACAAATATTTTGTAAACCCTAAAAACAAGGGGCTAGCGCATTCTTTTGGTACATCCTATATATATGGCATTTTTTCCTTTTTTTGAAAAGGAGGAAGAGGTTCGAAGATAGAGATATAGAGATTTTAAGAGCAGTAGTAATCTTCTAAGTAGTAGTATAGAAAAAGTTTGAGAATAGCAATAGAATAGGAGTTAGATTCCACATAGACAGTAATGTATACTTCTGGTCTTCTTATTATAGATGGAAACAATTTGGAGTCATGGATTTTATGTACACTGGTGATTGTGCCATATTTGTAAATGTCGATTATCTGTTTCACTAACAGTAAAAGCAACCAGATTAAAATATATTTCATGTTGTGTTCCAGAATGGTGTTTGTCTTGACTTAATCATTTGATTTGAAAAGCTTTTCAAGGAAAGGATTTTTGTTTCATGTTTTGTTTAAATAGTGATTTATAATCTGTTGTTAAAATTTGCACTATGGATGAATGAAGTTGTGTGTCAGTCACAAGTTGATTTTGTTTCCCAGTTTCAGTTAGCAATTCCTTGAAAGGCAACAAGTCTTGTTAAGTTAGATGAATTATTATTCTTCTCAGTTCCAAGATTTGATCTATCTTTTTCTATTTCTTTAAAACCCCAGTTAAAATAGGTTTGAATTTATGCTTGATCTTAGAACAATCTAGAAGCTCAACACCAGCAGGCCCCTTGAACATTATAGTTCACATCAATCACTGAGTCAAATCAGCACAGTCGAGAACCGATTACAAAGACCTTAGGAGCTAAGATATCCATGTGATCATCTTTCTCTTTCAGGAGAGCAGGATAGTAATATTCTATTTAACTGTTGTTGTGCAATTTGGACCATCAACAGTACACCATTGCATAAAATGATTTATTATACTATTTGTAATGTCTCAGAATTGCACCTAAGGGAAATTCCACATTTTTGCACTTTTTCCTAGCATTTATGACACCTTAGGGCATTAATGACAAAAATACCATGAGTCAAAATGTCATGATTTTTACCCCATTTGGACAAATGGAAGAGAAAAAAAACCCTGGTGACACATTTCCCAAAGATATAGGCATTAGACACTTGCATGGCGCATGGATGCCTATGTGATGTGCTAGCGTCCTGACGGTTTTTTGAGTTTGAAATGGGGAATCTTAAATCTTGACTCTCACGACAAGTGTCCTAACAGTTGTAATTCGGGTGTAACAACTCTTTTATGCCCTTGCATGCAACAAAAATTCCTCCTTGGCTCTCATTTGGGGGTCTAAGCCATTCAATGAAGCTCTCTCTACACTTTCATTTCTGAGTTCTCTTTATTTCTTGATAGCAACACTCTCACAAGTGAAGCCATGCTAGATTGAGATCCTTCAAACAACTATAGCTCTCAAGCAAGCACTCAACGGTGCATCTGTGTGCTCCAGAGAGGGTCTAGGCCCATGGGTAATGCTCTCTCTCTCTCTCTTTTACTCTTCTCTAATACTTGTTCATTCACTACTTTGTGGTGCGGGTTGTACTCCTAAAACAGTTTTTGCTTTCACCACACTCTTTGTTTACTTCAATTACACTCCTTTCCAACTTGGCTATTCATGGAGGTGGGAACACCAAAGTGGGGGTCTAACTAAGGTAGGCCACTATACAACCCCAACATTTTTCCCTCATTCTTTTGTGTGTAGGTCGCAAAGCGGAGCTTGGAGTGAAGACTTGAACATCTGGTTGAAGGTAAGTTTTCTCCAAGTTCTCCTTGTATTTTATTCTAAGTTCCTACTTTTGTCTAGTTATTTCACCTAGCACACCTCTAACCTGAGCCTATAAGCAAAGCCTTGTCCTACCTACTTGAGTTCCTAATTTTTTTTTTCTTAGGATGCCAGAACACTATTTGGATGATAGTGAGTTGCGCTGGCGTCCTGAATCTGCGCTTCCATCCTTTGGCTAAGATGTCCTCTGTCTGAGGCAGGAATCTAGAAGTTTTACTCTCTTGGATTATAAAGTAGTTCCCTGTAAAATCTAACATCTCTTTCACAATTCCTTCATAATGACATGGATAAGGGTAGTTTGTTCCCTGGTGATGTCTTGAGAATGAATAGACTTGTGTGTAGCGAATCCCTCTTATCACACATTTTCGTGAACCCGATGTGAAGCATGTCAGATTTATTCTTACAGTTTTTTTACATTTATGATAATACCTTCTCTAAGGAAGATTTCAATATGTTGGATGATGCTCTAGATGACTTCTTAGAAGCACCCTCCCATATCTATAAATCTCCCGAGCAAGCTTCCTCTTCCCTGGTCGAGGATTCTGTAAATGTAGTGATGGTCTTTGTGGCTCCTTTGAGCCCTAAGAAACCCATCATTTACATGACCCCAGCTGACTCCTCTTCTAGGGAGGATTATTCTATCCATGGGATCTCATTTCATAGTAATTCATCGGATCTATACTAAAGGTTCATGAAAGTTGCAGATTCCCCTTCTTACAATGTTGTTGGGCACACATGAAACAAGAAGAAACAAATAGAACTTGGATCAACAACCTTCTATTCCTACATTTCAACCCACTCAAGTTCCTACTTCTTTACAAACTCCTCAAGCAAGCCTTCCTACAACACCTAAACCTGTGATAAAAGGACCAGGTGATTATGATCTTGTCGAGCAGCTTCGTATTACTCTGGCTAAGATATCACTTTGGTATTTGCTTTAGACCACTCTGGTTTATTAGGATATGCTTCGGGAAGCCTTGCAAAATATTCTCTTGCTTGCCTCTGCTAGGCCCACAAATGTTAATGTGTTGTTGGCTCATATTTGAGTGGAGTCACTGAATATTATGTTCCATCTACAAGAACTCCTTCCTCTGAATGTGTAGAAGCAGGCGGATCCTTTGATGATTATAATTAATGTTAATAATATCAGTATTAGGCATACTCTCATTGACATTAGTTTGGCTCTCAATGTTTGCAGTATCGACCTATTACCTAAGATTAAAGTTGATTCATATTATTTAGCGACTCCTTCCTTGTATATTGTAGGTTTGATAACATTGGTCGTCAAGCTCTAGGCACAATAATAATGCCTTTACAATTGGGTCCCATTACCTTACCTACCTTGGTTTATGTGATTCTTGGCCCTTTACCTTACAATCTTCTCTTGGGGAGGCCCTGGATTCATGCTATGGGAGTTGTAACCTCTACTTTAAACCATTCCTTAAAATTCATCGCAAACAATTAGGTGGTTATAGTTAAAGTAGATCAATTTTGTGAGCTAGCAATTGTTGGTCATGCTTTAGTTGTATCCACTCTTAATAATTGTATTCCATCCTTAACCACTGATGTTATGGTGTGTTCTTCATCAATACCGTTTGTGGAAGTTGTCCCCAGAGTGAGTATTGTTAAAGATGAACCACCTAAAGTAGAAGATCCTAAGTCTCCCCCGTCTCCCCCTTCTGCTTCTCAATTGAATTCTTTTCTTGGTGATGACTGGGGATCCTTGGAATTCTCTAAATTCTTTATCAGAAAATACAAGGAAAACCCCTCTTGCATAGAGTTTCTATGTACTTCTAATGTAGAGAAGGATGATACTCTCGTTGAGAGAGAGAAGTGTGACCCTATTCAGGAGACCACTCCTTCCTCTACTGAAGAGGTTAATCCCACTCCTACAAGGGAGGTTAGTGTTTGCAAACCTAGTGAAGAAGGTGGGAGTACTCCCATGGAGACATTCAACATTCATTGGTGGAATGAAACACTCTACGTAGAGTCATCGCCTCCCAAATTTTTTCAAACTCATTACGATTTTGGATATGAGATTGCTTCTCGATATGGTTATGGGAAGAAATTCCTAGGGTGTATCAAGAAAGGAATTCAATTCCCTATCCAGTTTAAGTCGCGCAAGCGCTATCTGGGTTTGGGATGCTTTATCAAAAAATCTAAGTAGAAACCTTGGTGGAGTGTTAACATGATTTCAGCCGAACCGTTAAGCTTGGTCTATCTCGAATTGATAGAGGAAAGGGAACAGGCTGAGAAAATTCCTTTAGATGAAGCACTTGAGGAATTCCTAGGTGCCTATTCCCGATTGCCTCCTTTTCAGCACAAGAGATGATTCTTGTACTGCTTGCACAAACAAGCATACTTTGGTAAATATTTCTTGAGTATTGATGGGGAAAACCCTCTATCTAATGTTAATAATGATGTTCTGATATCCCATCTTGAAGATCGTAGTTCCCTCCTTAAAGGAGATACTACTGAAATCTCTATGGATCCTAAGTCCTCTGAAAAAGTAATTAAGATTGGGGAGTGTCTCTCTTCTTAGGTAGCAGATGAAAAGTTTGATCTCTTACATTCTCATCTTGATATCTTCACTTGGATGTATGAGGATATTCCTAGTATTGATGAGTCCATAGTGGTTCACAATATCATCTTATGTCCCGACGCCAAGCCGGTGTATTGTTATCTTTTGTGGATGGCTTCTCGGGCTACAATTAGATTTGTATTAACCCAAAAGATCAATACAAGACATACATAACTACCCCTTGGGGTACCTTCTGTTATGTGGTCATGCACTTTGGATTAAATAATGCAAGTGTGACTTACCAACAAGCGATGACCCTGATATTTCATGATTTTATCCACAAGATCTTAGAAGAATGTGTTGACGACATCTTGGCGAAGTTGATAACCTATCAAGATTATGTAAAGAACCTTCATCTTATCTATGAAAGGATCCAACTCTATAAGATAGGACTCAATCCCCATAAGTGCATCTTCGGTGTAGATGTCGGCAAACTTTTGGGATTTATAGTTTCCCACCATGGAATTGAAGTCAACACAGATAAGATTGATGCCATTGTTAACATGCCTCTGCCTAGAAATATTACTAAATTACAAATTTTACAAGGGAAAATTTAGGTGATTCGTAGATTCATATCTTAGTTGGCTAATCATACCCTTCCTTTCACTGGTTTATTGAAGAAAGACATTCACTTCATATGGGATGAAGAGTGCCATAAATCTTTTGAGCCAATCAAAGCCTATTTGGCTAATCCTCTTGTATTGATGTTAGCTATGCAAGATAGACCCTTTTTGCTTTACCTTGCAACATCACCCTATGCTTTGATAGCTTTGTTGGCTCAGTATGAAGATTCCAGGAAAGAGAGAGTGGTCTACTACATCAGCCGCATCATAGTCGATTATGAAACTTGTTATTCCTCCATGGAGAAACAATGCCTCACTCTTGTCTTTGCTACACAAAAGTTGAGGCACTATCTTCTCCATGCTAAAACACACGTCATTGTAAAGACTGATCTTTTAAAGCATATTTTCTCTAGTGTTGACCTTACTGGGAGGTTAGAAAAATGGGTTATGTTGCTTTCTGAGTTTGATATAACGTTCATTACTCATAAATTAAAAAAGGGTCAAGTAGTTTCTGATCAATTGAAAAATGCTCCCTCATCTCACTCCTCACAGTTGGATTTATTCCCTGATGAGAATATTTTGTAATTAATTACGACCTTGAATGGAATATGTATTTTGATGGATTGAGGTGTCATACTAGTTCTAGAGTGAGTGTGGTCTTGATATCCCTCGAAGGAAAACCAGTCCCTCTATCCTTTCAATTGGATTTTCCTTGCACTAACAACATCACTGAGTACAAAGATCTTATTGTTGGCTTGTGTGCCGTGATTGTGCTTAAGATAAAACATCTTCACATACTAGGTGATTTTGAGTTTATTGTGAATTAGATTACGGGGACCTATCAAGCAAAACAAGATAAGTTGTCTCGATATCGAGACCTCACTTTGTCCTTGCTTGATCGGTTCTCCTCTTTCACAATAGAAAACATCCCTAGAAGGGAGAATAGACATGTCAATGCCATGACAAGTGTTGGTTCCTTGGTACCTTTGGAAGAGGATACGAAAGAATACCACTTCATGGTTTAGGTCCTACGAACCTCATCGATTTCTGATCAACCTGAATCTGAGGCCCTTGTGTGTTCTCACGTAGACTCGAGAGAATGGTTCTCTAATATCTATAACTACTTAAAGACTGGAAAATTTACCAATGATGCAAAAAAGAATGATTGCACTCATATACAAAATATTTCAGCACGTTATGTCATTGTATGCGATGTTCTCTATCAAAAATCTTATAACGGATTGCTTTTGTGATGCCTCACTGAAGTTGAAATACCCCTCACCCTTAAAGAATCCCATTTAGGCTCTGGGGGTGGACACTTTGGAGGTAAATCCCCAGTAAAGAAGTTGATACACATGGGGTACTATTGGAAAATGATGGAGCAAGATTCCTTCAATTTTGTTAAAAAGTTCCTTCAATGTCAACAACACAATCATCTCATTCATGCGCCTGCCCAAGAGTTACAAAATCAGACCTCTCCTTGGCCATTCACAAAATGGGGGTTGGATATTATCGGATAGATATCACCTCCTTCTTCCAAGGGGCATACCTTTATCATTACTGCCATAGATTACTTCACAAAATGGGTCGAAGCTATTCGACTTTGATCCACAAATGTTGAGGCTATATGTAGTTTTCTTCTCAACAACATCATTTCTCATTTTGGATTGCCTACTACACTTGTTTTTGAAAATGGTACACCATTGAAGAATAAGTAAAGCAATTCTCAGAGAAGTTCCACATCCAACATCATAGATTTTCTACACCATACTATCCACAATCTAATGGCCAAGAAGAAGCATCTAACAAGACTCTTGAATTCATTCTTCATAAAAAATTTAATAAACATGGTAAGGATTGACACATTTAATTAATGTATGCTATGTGGGCCTACCACATGAGTGTTTGTACGATGATGGGAATGATGCCTTACAACCTCATGTACGGTTCTGAAGCTATAATTCCTTTAGAGTTGGAAATTCCATCTTTGCGAGTTTCCCTTGAAGGGTTAATTGGTGATGAAACCTACTGAGCTAATCGTTTGCATCAACTAGATATGCTCAATGAGCTCTGATTGTAGGCCCTCAATCATCTTAAATCTCATCAGCGGTTGTTATCGAGACAATATAATCAAAATGTGCTACCTAGGACCTTTAAACTAGGACACCTGGTTCTTTGTGAGAATCAAAGAAATGTGAATGTGTTGCCTAATTAGAGAGGGAAATTTAGTCCTAATTGGTTAGTACCTTACATTGTTGTCTCTGTGTATGGTTTAGGTGCCTATTTATTATCATCTATGGATGGAACACCTCTAAAAGAGCCTGTTAATGTGATGCATCTTCATTGATACTATGCATAGTGTCTTATGTGTCATACGTGTAGTGTTCTATCTTTGATAGGGTAGTAGCGCTATGCATGTTTACATTGTTCATTAACACATTATGAGTTTTTTTGTGTTATGATATGACCACATGTTTGTGTGTGTGTAATATATATACATGTGTTTTTCTATGCTATGTATCCATGTATCACATTACATCTTTTAAGGAAATTATATCATCATTGCATTTAATTAACATACAATCATGTGTGTTTGTTAAATAATGTTAGCATCTAATGTAAACATACATCCATATGAGCATGTAATATCTATAGGATCAAAATACATGAAAATAAAAATCATACACATCAAAATATACAATTTCATGATGCCAAAACTAATATATGTATATATATGTGCGTATGTATCAAATGTCATATACATGTATTGGGCCACTATTGTAAAAAATGAGTGGCTAATGAATATGTGTCTATATAGAAGATCTACAAAAATATATACATATGTATCTCTCACTACAAAAATGATGTAAAAAATCACAAGCCCCTATAGCTGGGGCGTGTGGCTCCTCGAGCCCTTCGGCTCTAGCTGCTACTGCTATGGTCTAGGGAGAGGTTGCACAACGGTCATAAAACGGGTTCAATGTGAGCATGATATGCATAGATCCATCCACATCCCCTTAATATTTCCTTGCAATGAGCATATCATCATCCGTGTTTGTGTCAGGTCTTGTTATAGCTGTTGAACATCTGTCAGGATCATGGTTGTCGGCTACTTGCTGAGGTCATCGAGGCAACTCTAAAGAGCATCATGCACTTGATCAATGACATTAGCCCTCCTCACTACCACATCTTGTTGATCAAGCATCATCTGTAGCTCCCCCAATAGCTGGTCATGCTACCCCTGAACAATGGTGAGCTCCACAGTCAGCTAGACAATCTCTGCTCCTTGCTCCTCGTAAGTGGTCCTCAAGCATGCTACCAGCTCAAAAATGTGGGAATTCCACCCCACAGAAACCGTCTGAAAAGTATCAAGGACCATCCCTTGGATGGGCACATCAGGAGCCACCTCTGAAATGCACTGAGCCATTAGCCCAATCCATCCCTATGCATCCTCTGTAACCACAAAAGGAAAGAGAGAAATCAATATCACATGGAATATATGTATAATCATAAATAGAAAAACTGAAATTACTATAAATATAAGTAGCATGCTCTGTATACTTGGGTCCCATGGTTGCCATGTGGGATCAGGGTGAGGAGCGGCACTGGGACCGACACTACCGACATTAGTAGCCACTCTCGGAGCCGCCAAGGTCGCTGCCATTGTGACCATGGGTGTAGGTGGCGCCAAATAAATAGGGGTAGTTACTAGGGTGTCTGACCTCCTCTGCCACCTTGGCCTCTGTGGCGTCACCTCCTCCTGCAACCTCTCCTCCTCATCGGCCTGTTGTTGCCCTCTTTGTCTGTCTTGTGGAGGTGGAGGTGGCATGTCCCCTTGTGGGCTTGAATCCCCTTTGGGGGCACCCTTGTCAAACATAGGAGGAGGATGGTGCCTATCCCACCACCCTTTGAAATCTATAGCAATCTTGATGTTATTCACCATCACCATGGGTGGCAAGTCATGGTTGAGCTCATCATCATCTGAGGGAACAAAATCGGTGATCCACGGGTCTAGTTGTGCTACTATAAACCCTAGTGTATGTGGGCATGGTTGGAGGAATAGTCTGTACATGACCATGTTGTCACATGACCTAACTCTAGTAGTATGGCACAGTGATGTGATCATGGAAATCTACTAGAAAAATGTCCCGCTGCATGTTCCTCAGGTACTTGCCATCATCTACCCATTTGAAAATTTAATAGGGTCTCCATTTGACCCCATCCATAGTAATATTATCGAACTATAGCCGCCAAAACTATAAATCACTGAACCTCCACTGGCATGCCATATCATACTAGTGAGCCATGGGGATGTGATATGGACGTCGCTGGGGAAAACCGACTGGCCTCATGCACATGATGTGGGGGAAGCCCACACCTGCAAAAGTGTGCACGTTGTAAAAATATGGTACTCATAATGAATGTATTGTCCTAACTTCTAGTAGAGGTGTGTTAGCATGTTGCGCCCATAGGAAAATACCATATGATGCTCCACCATCTCTCTGATAGTATGGATGAGGCCCTCGTGAAGGTGAGAGCCTCGCCCGCCTATCATGATCCAAAAAGCGACGATCATGACCATCACCCGGTGTAGTAGTGGTGCAGTGATCTACACTCTGTCATACCAATGTGTGTAAATGTGGCTAGTGCCATTGCCTTCGTCCGTCTATCTTGAGTAGTAATGGACTCCCTCCACCCACTCTCGTGCAGATCGAGTATCATCAATGACCACCTGCCATCCACATATGGGTAGTATGAGGATTTGATAGACATCCTCCAATGTGATGGTCATCTCCCCAGTAGGTAACTGGAAAGATGATGTGGTGGCATCCCATCTCTCCATCAACATTGTAAGCATCCACTTGTGGTAGCGCATGTCTAGCATGGTGAATGCATGTCAAAGACCGACCTACTCTAGGTGGGTGACCTCATCCATGGTAACATGGTC
Source organism: Sequoia sempervirens (assembly GCA_007258455.2). Lineage (NCBI taxonomy): Eukaryota > Viridiplantae > Streptophyta > Pinopsida > Cupressales > Cupressaceae > Sequoia > Sequoia sempervirens. Next base: position 208,214,150 of record VDFB02000013.1, on the reverse strand, counting down.
CCTCTACTCCCAAACTAGTCGGTAAGCCCACCCTCTAGGATGCTCGCGAATCTCTGGATACTCCTGCAAGAAGTAAAAAAATTCTAAGTCAGAACATGAAATCTCGATTTGAATTTTTTTTTTATGACTTATGTGCACTGCGTAAATGTTTGCACGTCACACATACATCCCTATCCACCATGGATGTCTCGAGGACAACAACGCATCCTTGAGACACTAGTGAAGAATAGGGACGCAAGTGTAGAAAAAAGATGTCATCACACATTTTGGATGTGAGTGCTCAAAATGGACGCATGCACACCTCGATAAATAAAAAAATGCTAAAAAAGGGTCTTAAATCATGAAAAATGAGGTTTAGAGGCCTACCTGGTCCACCTCGCGACCATCGATAATGTCGTCGTGCAACTGCTCCAATCTAGGTGCCTCATACTCCCTCCTTCTCGGCATTTTTCTAAATTTTCTCTCACAAAAGTCAACAATTTGCTCATAGTGAATAGTGAAAATGACCCTTCTAAGGGCCCACCTGGGTATATATAAGCCCCTCGGGGCCCATTTTTCCCAGAGTTTGTGGCTCTCTGGTTTCTCCTAAATTTACCCCACCAAGTTGGAAAAAACTCAGAAGGGGGCATATAGTCACCTCTTGATTATATTTTTCTTCCAAATCAATGACTTTTTCTTGACCATTCTTCTCGCCATGGTAGCTTCTTCCGATTTTTCGTAGTTGGCCTAAAATTTGAGTTTTGTAGGTTAAAGTTTTGCACAATTTTTTACAACCACCTTGTCACTGCTTGAGCTCAGTTTCTGGGGGCACCTTCAGTACCAATTAGCTTGACCTCAGTGGCCTTTGAGGCCCCTTTTCTTGGCATGCAAATCTATAAAATTCAAAATATGAGGGAAATTTTTTCTTCTCCACTTTAGTGTGGCTGATTTTTCCCAAAATCGAGCCCACTAAAGTGCGGGAAAAATGTAATGTTGTAGAATTGCACGTAAGGGCAATTCCACATTTGTGCACTTTTTCCTAGCATTTATGACACCTTAGGAAATTAATGAAAAAAATCCCATGAGTCATAATATCGTTATTTTGATCCCATGTGGACTAATGGTAGAGCAACGAAAGCTTGACAACACGTTTCCCGAAGATGTAGGCCTTGGATGCCTGTACGATGCACTAGTGTCTTGGTAGTTTTCCGAGTTTGAAATGGGGAATCTTGAATCTTGACTCTCACGACATGTGTCCTAACAGTCATAATTTGTGTGTAACGATTCTTTTTTTTCCATTGCATGCAACAAAAATCCCTCCTTGGCTCTCATTTGGGGGTTCAATCCATTCACTGAAGCTCTCTCTACACTTTCATTCATGAGTTCTCTTCATTTCTTGATTGTAGCACTCTCACAAGAAAAGCCATGCTAGATTGAGGTCCCTTGAATAGCTATAGTTATCAAGCAAGTGCTCAACGGTGCATCTGTGCCCTCCAAAGAGGGTCTAGGCATGTGGGTAATGCTCTCTCTCTCTCTCTCTCTCTCTCTTACTCTTCTACTCTTGAAGCAGTTTTTGCTTTCACCACATGCTTTGTTTACTTCATTTACACTCCTTTCCAACTTGGCAGGCCCCTATATAGCCCCCAACCTTTTCCCCTTGTTCTTTTGTGTGTAGGTCGCAAAGAGGAGCTTGGAGTGAAGACTTGAACTTCTAGTTGAAGGTAAGTTTTCTCCAAGTTCTCCTTGTATTTTATTCTAAGTTCCCACTTTCTATTTTGGTTATTTCACCTAACACACCTTTGACCCAACTTGTAAGTGAATCCTTGCTCTACCCACTTGAATTCTTGAAATTTTTGTTTCTTAGGATGCCAGTGCACTATTTGGATGACAACACTTTGTGTTGGCGTCCTGAATCTGCACTTCTGTCTGAGGCAAGAATCTAGAAGTTTCACTCTCTTGGATTATATAGCAGTTCCATGTAAAAGATAACATCTTTTTCACAATTCCTTCATGGTGAGGTGGATAAGGGCAGTTCATTCCCTGGTGATCTCTTGAGAATGAATAGACCCATGTGCAATGAATCCCTCTTATCACACACTATTCTAATTAAATAATTATTTAGTTGTGATGCACCTAGGTGGTGTAATTAATCACACTAGGTAATTGTTTGGGGACCACTTGATGTTGTATTGTAACATTATATTATTATTAAATGTGTGGGAGACATGTGATAATAATTTAATATTGGGGAAATATTAAATAAAGTGAAAACTCATTACCCAATATTAAATAAGGGGTTAGTGGTTTTTAATTCACATGGTTTTTTGGTACATGGCTTTATCTTACCACTAGTATTTGTGTGAGCTTTTATCTACAAAAGCAAGCACATGTTTAGTGGTTGAGATTGGTTGAGTGGTTTGGTTGTAATTATTGAGTCTTTCTGAGGAGTGTATATGTAAAGCATGGCATGAGATGTGTGGATTCATGCTTGGAAACATGGGGATGCATTGAGAGGCTTGATGCTTCAAAGGTATTCATTGTAATTCTTGTATAGCTTTATTGCTAAATAATATGATGGAGTATGGATGCTTTTGGAGGATGGATTTTTCCCTCTTGAGGGTTTTCCTAGGGTATATATTGTGTTATCTTGTGGCTTATCTATTTGATCTATGCATTATGGTTACTTATATGCATGTTTATCTCTCATGGGTTATGTAGGAAATGGAATAAGATTGTGGGTTGTGTTGGCCTCCTACAATGGTTTAATAACTAAGCCTTTAGGGCTGTGACTTAGAGATTGAACTTCTACACTAAGTAGCTATCTTACTCATCATGAAGTTGCATTTCACTTGTCAACCCAAGGACGTAAACTTGAAATGGGTCAGCACTATATGTGCACTAGGAATTCATTGCAATCATCCATAAACTAGGAAAGAAACAATGTTGGAAATGAAGTGCTAGAAAGAAATCAACTAAAATACTGAGCATAAATCAACATCTACACTAAGCATTAATCAACTAGACTGAGATTGAATAACAAAAATGGAAATTCCAGCAAATAGACAGGAAACTACTCTTTTTGCCTTGGCTACAAGAACAGTCGCAAAACAAAATTTTAGTGGCTGTAGGAATAGACAGTTTCTGAACTGAAACTAACTACTAAACAAAAAATTAATTCTAAATTAATAGATGGAATTCTCACCAAGTGGGCCCCCTTGAGTGAGTCTCCCTTACACTAACTCAAATGCAGCAACTCAAAATATCATATTATTTCTTGAAAGCATAAGTACAACATCTAAGCCATAGAACTGTAAAATTGTAAAATGCGAGTACAAACTCAGAATTTCCAACCTTGTCAAAAGGAGCATCTAACCATTATTTATAGAGAAAAAATACTAACTAACCCTAAATACCTAGGCAGTCAACTCCATCAAAATAGGAGGATGCCACTTATTGAAAGCATAGAAAAAGATGGAGAAAGTTATGCATGCGCTAAATTGGTCAAAGCAGAATTGCTTCAACGAGAATCTAGCAAAACACGCTCCCTATATTTTCTCAAAAACAAATATGACCATTAAAAAAGGTAGTTACATTCTTTTTGTTTGAATTAGGTATTTCCCTCCATGAGAGTTTTCCCGCTTTGACTACTTAATGATAAGCTTCTTGACTTTTTGGTAACTGACCAGCTGGAAAGAATTTATCCCACATAGAAGGCTTTGTTGACATCAACATTTTAGTGGAAACCTGTAAAATAGCATTAGCACACACAAACAAATGTATATCTATAATTACCTTAGTAACATTCATTCAACCACTTGTAAATTCAACATAGGTAATCCACATAGCATGATAATGTCATTAAATTCACAGAGATATACTTATGCTCAATGTCTATGGTTTTAAGGGAATAACATAGAAAATGTAAACAACCTAGTGTCAAAGTCTATGATAGAAACACCAAATAGATAATAGACCCTTATCAAAATTGAGCCATTAAATGATCTCATCATTCCCCCCAACCTAACGGTTTGTTGGTTCTCCGACAGAAGAAGCACCATTCTTTTTCCTAGTTAATACCCTGGAGTCAACAACTGCTAGTTGTCCAACATCAATCTTTGTAGTGTCTGAATTAGGATCCCAGCAGAATCCTTACCACTGCCTTCCCCTTAGAGAATGTGCAAATTCCTGTGCAATGTCTTCATTGTAGCTATCATGTTTCAAGAAATAATCCAGCCAACCATAGTTTCTAAACTCTACCAAAGAAGGTGCATCCTACATTACCACATTATGAACCGTGGGTTCATTCCGAATTACCTGACCTCCCATCATTCAATCAAACAAGCACTTTGCTAAATTTTCTTTTCCTGCAATCTCTTCCTAAAAACCCCAACTTCTTCTTCCTACAATTTCTTCTTATGTCGTGTGGATGCCAATGTCATGTAGCTCACCAAATTACTTTTTTTGGGTGACATTTGAAATTATGACTAGGAAATAAAGATTCATTAATGAAGGGTATTATTGAGAGGAATGGTGGAGGCTCAATGATATTTCACACATGCAAGCTGTCACATCAATTCATCATTCAAATTGGATTAGTTTAAATTTGTTGATACATATGACACATGGAATTGTGAGTTGACACCCCCCCAACCTAATTTACAACAAGTTTCCACACAGGCTGGTTGAAAATTATGATTGGACAAGGCAAAGTACAAGTTCATTATATGCAAAATATCTACATTTAATTACAGTAATTAAAGAAATACACTAAAGATAATAAAGATATAACAAATTGTTTTGCATGTACCTAAAATCTTGGATTATCTTTGTAAAGAATGTGGAGAAAGTATCGATTACCTTTAAGAAGTACAGTTAATGTAGTGGTGAAGAAATGGAATGAAGTGATGGCGAAGTGGAGTGATGGTGGAGTTATGGAAGAGAGAGAAGATGGAGATGGATGGGTAGATGGGTGGATTAATGAAGAAGTGGACTCCCACAAAAATTGGAAGTCTTTATTATGAAGTGCTTGCATGTATACTTGGATTAGTTAGAAGGACGAACGCTAGGTCCGCTTCCTTTGGCTACAGGAAGTTCAGAGGTTGGGTGCTGATTAAATTGTTACATGAATTGTTCCTTGGACATCGGATTGTGATACAATCTTAGACGGTGACCGTTGACCAGAAGTTTGAATCTTATAGGGTCAATGGTGGTTAGTTGTACAACTTCATTGGGAAAGAATTTTTCAACTTCATACGGTCCCAACCATCTATTCTGCAATTTACCTGTATTGTCTTGATATCTGGATCATAAAGGAGTGCCCAGTTACTAGGCTAGAACTTCTTTTCCTTTATGTACTTATCATGCCATTTGATCCTTTGATTCTGCACTACCTCGGTATGATGCAAGGTTGTCTTTCTCATCTCATCCAAATTATTCAACTGCATGATTTTGTCCTTTTGTGCTTCAGAGATATCTATCCCTAAGTCTAGTGCAGTCCTAAGAATATTATGCTCAAATTCAATGGGCATCATAGTTGTCTTCCCATACAGTAATTCAAAAGGAGTAAAGCCTATGGTTGTTTTCCAACTGGTCTTATAGGCCTAGATAGCTTCTGGCAGCCTATTTTCCCAGTCTCTCCTATGAATAGCCACTTTTTTTGTTAGAATTGCCTCAATTTCCCTGTTGGTCACCTCAAATTGGCCATTGGCCTGAGGGTGATAAGGAGTAGACTTCTTGTGCCTCACATTATATTCATTAACTAATGTTGTGACAAAGGTTGATGTAAATTGAGCCCCTTGATTACTCACTATCTCCCTTGGAACCCCATAATGAGTGAAATTTTCCTCATAAATAAATTTTACAACCTTATTATCTCTTGCATGCTTCATTGCTTTAACCTCAACCCACTTGGTCACATAATTAGTGCAAACCAAGATGTAGTATTTACCATTTGATGGAGGATCAATGGGTCCTACAATATACAATCCCCATTTATCAAATGGAGTGATTACTACTTGGGGATCAAGAGGCATCTCATCAGACTTTGTTGGGTGGCCCATCTTCTGGAATCTATCACACTTCCTTGTATACCTACCTACATCCTTTTGAAGTGTGGGCCAGTAATATCCTGTATTAAGGATCTTCATTGTTGTCCTCTTGGTCATAAAATTCCCTCCACAAGGTTCATTGTGACATGCATGCAATATATCATATGTCTCATCTTCCCTCACACATCTCCTTATGACATGGTCTAGTCCAGTGTAAAACAAACAACCTACAATCCATGAAAAAGGAAAAGTTTTCTTAATGAGTACCCTTCTCTCTTTTGGAGAGAAGTGAGGAGGAACTCTCCTTGTAACCAGGTAGTTGGCTATGTCAACATACCAAGGTGTATGCACACTAATAGAAAACAAATTTTCATCAGCAAAAGAGTCACTAATGACTTGATTATCTTCTGATGTAGTCAATCTAGAAAGAAATTCTACTACAACATTTGCTTTTCCTAGTTTATCAACAATGGTAATGTCAAACTCCTGCATCAGCAACAACCATCTTACCAGCCTACCTTAAATGAGGGGCTTATTCATGAGGTATCTTATTGCTACATGATTTGTATGAAAAAAAATATGATACCTTGTTATGTAGTGCTTGAATTTGTTAAGAGCATAGATGATTGCCAATATTTCTTTTTTTGTCACTGTGTAATTGAATTCAGCTCCTTGTCATTTTTTACTGATAAAATAAATAACATTATTAGTTGTTCCTTCTTTCTATCCCAATACAACTCCTACAACATAGTCTGATGCATCTATATGAATGTGAAAAGGAAGCTCCCAATTAGGACTTTTGAGTACAAGAGCATGGGTTAAAGCTGCTTTTAGATAAGAGAATGCCTTGTCACAACCCTTTATCCATTGGAATTTAACATATTTAGTGGGAAGATTGTACAGTGGTGCTGCCATTTTACTGAAATATTTGATGAAATTCCTATAGTACCCTACATGACCCAAGAAACTTCTAACATCTTTTTTCTTTGCAGGAATAGGCAGATTGGTGATCACTTCAATCTTGGCTGGGTCTACTTGAATTCCCTTTTAGAGATGTAGTTCCCAAGGACAACTCTTTCCTGCATCATCATGAAACACTTCTCACTGTTCAAGGATGGGTTATGATCTTCACATCTTTGTAAGACCTTCCTTAGATTTTCTAGGGCTTCTACAAAATCAGCACCATAGGAAGTGAAATCATCCATATAAATCTCCATGCAATCATGTGGGATGTCTGAAAATATGCTAATGACTGCCCTTTGAAAAGTTCCAGGTGCATTACACAAACTAAATGGAAGCACAGAGTAGGCATAGGCCCCCATGGACAGGAAAAAGTGGTCTTCTCTTGATCCTCAAGTGCAATTTGTATTTAATTATAGCCACTGAATCCATCTAGAAAAGATAAATACTACTTGCCTGCAAGGGAATCTAGTACTTGGTCTATGAAAGGAAGGGTAAAATGATCCTTTTTAGTGGTAGAGTTGAGCTCCCTGTAGTCAACACAAAATCTCCACTTCCCTCCCTTTTTGGGTACAATCACCAATGGGGACACCCACTGACTGTCTAACATGGGGTAGATAAATCCTGCATCCAATAATTTTTGAAGTTCTCCTTTGACAATATCCCTTAATGTAGGGTTGATTCTCCTTTGTGGCTGCCTTACTGGTGTGCAATCATCTTTGATATATATCCTATGAGTATAGAGCTTAGGGTTTGATCCCTTCATGTCATGGTAGTCCCATGCAAATGCATGTTGGTGGGTCTTTAACAAGTTTGTTAAGTACAATTGCTACTCTTGGTTCAACTTGTTGTTAATATTTAGATGCTTTCCTTCTAACACTTGAACTTGTGTGGTTAACTTTATCATAGCTGCTTCACTAATACTTGTCACTTTTAATTCATGTGGCAGCAATGTATGAAGCATATCAGTTGCTTCAAGAATTTCTATTGCAGGAAGGACAGGCAAAAGTTTCTTCATTGAACTGGAAGAACCAGATTCCTGAGTAGATGACTCTTCATGCACCGCACAATGGTTTTGAAGTATGTGGAATAGCACTTCATCTTCCTCCTATAGCTACATGAAAGATATTCTACCTAACATCATGAGTTGTGCCACATAATTGACTTCCTTGGTCTCTTCTCCAACATGTGGCCATATGGTGTTGTCCATGTCATGGGATGGTTCAGTAGGGGGGTAGAAAACAAGCTTTTTAGTACTTTTCCCATCATAATGGTCATTTCCCCTGACTGGCATCCAATGTAAGCATATGTTGTGGCTGATCATGGCCTCCCTAGGATAATGGGGTACCTGCCTAGTGTATCTTTAGGAGAAAAAATCATAAAATCTACTGGGTACTCCCAAGAATCTAGAATTACCACAAGGTCTTCTACTATACCATCAAGTTTAATAGTGGATTTGTTAGCAAGCTGCAAGATAGTAGGAGTAGGTCTCATGTTTGAAACATTTAGTTGCTATCTGATATCCTTAGTCATCAAATTTATTGTTGCTCCCAAGTAAATTAGAGCATTCCTTATTTGGACTCCATTTATGACAACTCCCACCACAGGGCTACCTAGGTTAGTTTACTTAGGAACTGTAACTTTTCCAAGCATGATGTCTACTAACTATCCTACTACATGAACTGTGGTGGGGTCCTTCTTTTTCCTCCCTAGCTTTTTGAGGCATGCTTCTTTGATTTCTTTGCCATATATTGGGACATCTTTTATGGCTTGAAACAAAGGTATCTTGACACATATGTGTTTCAATTGATCCAAAATGTCAAATGTTGTTTCCTCCTTTTCTTCTTTCTGTTTAGAAACCTCCAACCTTTGAGGAAATGGTGGAACTTGGATAGTCTATTGAACTAGAATAGGTTCAATATTTTTAGGCACACTTGGCTAAATGGGGACATTTAGAGGCTTCTCTTCTTCCATAGGAAGTTCAGTGATGATAGGAGTGGAAGGAGTTAGTAAAGTAGTTCCTGAACATAGGTGAATTTCACTTACACTAATAGCATATGCAAGGAATTCATTAGAATCTGCAAACTATACTGGTTGTTGCTGTTATGGTTTGTTATTTGGGTTAGGTGTGTGCTAAGCTGGTAACTGAGTAGGTCTAGGTGTGCTTGAAATTGAGCTATTAGGAGGAGGCATTAGAGTAGGTTGCTAGGGTTGAGAAGGTGGCTGCATGTAGCTAGTTGTCTGGTTTGGCCATTTTTGTCCTCCCCTCCATTGGAATGTTTGTTGCTAGTTTCATGGAGGTGGCTTCCAAGTTCCATGAAACTGCTGCCAATTCCCCTGAGGTTGTTGCCACTGGGGTGGAGATTTTTGGTGATTAGGACAAGTATTTAAAGGGTTATTCTAAGGCTATGGTGGATATCCTCCATAGTGGGATGGATATGGGGGTTTCCATTGGTTACTAGATGCATAAAAATTAAAATAAGGCCCAACAAAAGATAATGGATCTAGTGGCATACCTTGTCTTGGATCACATGGTCTCCTTTGTGCAATGTAGTAGACTTGATCATCATCAACCTAGATTGGCTTGAACTTAGGTGGGATCTGCTTTCTATTAATGTTAGCCACCATTTTGCATCTGTAGTCCTTCTTCTTTTGTCTGCAATGAGGGCAATATTCTTCCAACATTGTCTTTGCCTCCTCATGCTTCTTCTTTGCTTGAAGTATATCCAGTTAGGTAGCTAGATTGTTTATGATGTCTTGCTTGAAATCTTCCAACAAGTGAGTAATATCCATCCTTGATACTCCATTGGTGGATGATTTACCCATAGAGGATTGGTAACCTCTTCCTTTCTTTGAAGCTGCCCTGGAATAGTTCTAACATATTTTCTTAATATAATCCCAAGGAACTTGGGTGATATCTCCTCCTCCCCTCAGGTCCAAAGCATCAATGTAGTTGTCATTGATTCCTCTCAGGAAGAGAAAATTTTGAGATTCTTCATTGATTGTATGATGTGGAGATTTCTATATGCAAAACAAAAACCTTAAAATGCAATCCTCCAAACTCTTCTGCCACATCCTAAAGATGTCATCTCCTCTCATGTCACTACCCTTGCAATATTCATAATAATTCTCAAGGAAATTTTTCTTCATGTCATCCCACGTCTCCATAGTATTCCTACTTAAGCTCATAAACCATCTCAATGTAGCTTCTTTCAAAGTGGTAGGAAATAACTTAAGCCTATGAGCATCACTGGTGTAGTCATTGCTTCTGTAGAGGATATCAAACTCAAACAAGAAAGTGTCAGGATCTTCTGTGACAAGTCCATAGAACTTAGGAAGGACTGAAGCAAGGATATTTTTGAGGTTTTCAACTTCATTCTGATGAGCAATGGGGAATGGAAAAGCTAGCTGGTTAGGTTTGTTTGTGTGTCTATTCTCATTATTCTCATCACCCATGCCTACTTGATGAAGTTCCAAAGCAAGGTGATTCTTAATCAGATTTTGGTCTTCAAAGGAAGATTCAAAACTGGTTCGATTGGGAAATGCATCAACCAAAGGGTGTGCTTCTTCTTCTTCTTCTTCATCCCTTGGCAGATTTGGATGTTCAACTTGCTGGAATGGAGCAAGGTAATTAGGAAAGAATCTCCCATAAGCATCTCTTCTCCTTCCTCTATGCATGCAGTATCAACCAACTCACACAAAGAATTGGTGAAAGAATAGGGGGTCATTACTTTCCTAAGTGATGGGTATACTAAGAGAAGACTTTCATAAATACTATAGCAGGAAAGAAGCTATCAATGACTCTAAAGAACTTCCTAGTTTGACACCATCCCTGACAATGGTTTAATAACTAAGCCTTTAGGGTTGTGACTTAGAGATTGAACATCTACACTAAGTAGCTATCTTACTCATCATGAAGGTGCATTTCACTTGTCAACCCAAGGACATAAACAAGAAATGGGTCAGCACTAAATGTGCACTAGGAATTCATTACAATCATCCATAAACTAGGAAAGAAACAATCTGGAAATGAAGTGTTGGAAAGAAATCATATGAAATATTGAGCATAAATCAACATATGTACTAAGCATTAATCAATTGGACTGAGATTGAATAATAGAAATGGAAATTCTAGCAAATAGACAGGAAACTACTCTATCTTCCTTGGCTATAGGAACAATCACATAACATAATTTCAATGGCTGCAGGAATAGACAGTTGCTGAAACTGGAACTAACTACTGTACAAAAAATGACTTCTAGATTAATAGATGGAATTCTCACCAAGTGGGCCCCCTTGAGCGAGTCTCCCTTACACTAACTCAAATGTAGCAACTCAAAATATCATATTATTTCTTGAAAGCATAAGTACAACATCCTAGACATAGAACTGTAAAACTGGAAAATGCGAGTGCAAACTCAGAATGTCCAACTTTATCAAAAGGAACATCTAACCATTATTTATAGAGAAAAACTACTGACTAACCCTAACTACCTAGGCAATCGACTCCATCAAAATAGGAGGATGCCACTTATTGAAAGCATAGAAAAAGATGGAGAAAGTTATGCATGCACTAAATTGGTCAAAGCGGACTTGCTTCAACGAGAATCTAGCACAACACACTCCCTAGATTTTCTCAACAACAAATATGACCATTAAGAAAGGTAGATACATTCTTTTTTTTCGAATTCGGAATTTCCATCCATGAGAGTTTTCCCACTTTGACTTCATAATGATCAACTTCTTGACTTCTTGGTAACTGACCAGCTAGCAAGAATTTCTCCCACATTGCAGGCTTTGTTGACATCAACATTTTAGTGGAAACCTACAAAATAGCATTAGCACGAACAAAAAAAAAAAATCTATAATTATGTTAGTAACATTCATTTAACCACTTGTAAATTCAACATAGGTAATCCACATAGCATGATAATGTCATTAAAGTCACAGAGATAAACTTATGCCTAAGGTCTATGGTTTTAAGGGAATAACATAGAAAATGTCTACAACCTAGTGTCAAATTCTATGAAAGAAACAACAAATAGATAATAGACCCTTATCAAAATTGAGTCATTAAATGATCTCATTGGGTTGAATGTAATATTTCCTAACAAGTGGTATCAGAGTTTTTATGCTTGAAGAATTTTTGTTATAACCCTAGTTTGAGAGTTTTTTTCAAATTTGAAGTCATGGATATGCATGTAGGGTTTGAGAAATTACAAGATATGGACACATGTTGTAGGTCTTTGTATGCGGATTTGGGCTTTTGGGTTGTCAAAATTTGTTGGGTTTATTCCAGATCTGAAGTTTTCCAAATTTGGGTCAAAGAGGGTTTCTTGGTTTGAGTATTCATATGAGGGTTTTGTAGGGGAAATTTCATGGATGACCTCTTGAGACAAAATGGACCTAAAGATTAGATCTAGGAGGCCTAAGACATGAAAAATGACATAAAATTCAACCTATTTTGGAAAAGTTGAAAAAAAAGCAAAAAAAATTAGTTGTATGACCATTTTGACTGCCCAATTTTCCTTGTCATAGAAAAATATTAAAAAATAATTATAGAAAATCCTATAGAAAATTTTGAAATACCTATAGTAGAGAAGGGGGATTCGCTACTCATGAGTTCTCTTCATTCAGAGAGCCTCACAGGGTGAACTACCCTAAACTACCTCAGGAAATAACATGAAAGTTTTTGAATCAGAAAGAGCAGGTCACAAAGATTCTTTGGACAAACTGACAAGCTCTCGGCCAAAGGACGTGAGCACAAAATATGAATGACAACACTGAACACTAGTGTCCCAGAGGCACGCTGGCATCTCGTATGGACCAGGAAATGAGTTCGTCATGGAAAATGGCTAAATGGCTACTTCTACTCCGATTGCAAAAAGCCTTAGAATGCAGGAAAGTAGAAAAATATAATAGAACTAAAATAAAGAAGTAGAAATGATAGAGATAAGGAGAAGAAAGGAAAGAAGATGCTCACAACAATCCAAGTAATGAAGCCTCCATCTAGTAGATATCTTCAATACCTACATTTGTAAGATCTAGAGAAAGTGTTGGGGCTATATAGGGGTTTGCCTCAGTCAAACCCCCATTTTGGTGTTCCCACCTCCACAGATAGACAGATAGAGAGAGAAATGAACCAAAATGGAAAGAGCATGCGGTGAAAGAAAAACCCGCTCAGGATTAGAACCCACACCACCAAGTATGAGTGATGAAAGCAATCATCGCTCAAGGAGGAGAACCCATATCACAAACGAGGTGATAAAAGCATTCCCCACTCAAGGTGGAGAACCCATATCACAAAATGTAGATGCAATAGAGAGAGGATATGGAATCCCAAGATTCTCCCAAGCAAGAGGTAAGGGAGATAGCAGTTGCAAGGCTTAAGGAAAGCCAAGAAGAGAGAGAGCAATAGCTACAAGAGCTAAAAGTATTGCTAAGGGTGTTGTGAGAGCTTTAGAGAATGTTGTTGTAGCAAGCAATGGAGCTATGCAAGCATAAGAAAGATGGTAGAATGCTTAAAAGAGAAGCTAAGAGGGAGAGGAAGAAGTTAGAAGTCAGAGAGTGAATCTAGAAGTAGGAGAGAATTGGAAGAAGTTGGAAGAATGGAGCTAGAGATGGAGGAAGAGGCTAGAAGAACTTAGAAGATAAAAGGGATTGAAAATACTGCTTTTAAGGAGGGGAATGAAGCTTCTCGAGCTATTTCAGGGCATTCTTGGCTATTACCACTGAAAAAAGGTGAAGACAAGTGGCAAGCATGCTCAGAGACAATTGTTTGAGCATTGAAATGCTGCAGGATGCAAGCACGTTGCACTAATGTCTAGACACGTCACACTACAAAAAATGAGAACAAGAAAAACACAAAGTCCTATGCAAGCTGACATGTGAGGGTGGCTACTGAAAAGGGGTGTTGGAGTATCCTAAGAAGCAAAAAAGGCTGATGCAAGGACTAAAATGAGCCTACTCAAGATGCTAAGGGAGTGGACACTAAAACGGATGCAAGAATGTATGTAAAATTGCGAGGGGTGTAATTTTACGACTATACATTTTCCCCCCACTTTAGTGGGCATATGAATCTACATTAATAAGCACACTAAAGGAAATCTACTAAACATAAATAATATCATATTCCAAAAGGATACTATAGAGGAAGAAGACAACTCTTCAAACCACAGAAGCATGCCCCTAGGTTGAAGATCTGCAAAATGAATGCATTAGACAAGAAAAACCTGCACCAAGCAACAATGTTAGAATATAGAAAGATAAAGGATTTAAGTCAGCAAAGTAAAAGAGACCTCGATGTAGAAGGTTGTCTCAATACTATGCATCATCCCCAAATTAAGAAATAACACAAAATAATTCTAAAAAGAAGAGAGGAAGGGAATATACTTAGGATGAAGAAGATGCATATATTTGATCTAGTATATACAATTGAGAAGAGAAGAGAAAATTTAAGAATGTAAGTGCCTCATAGGCTTGCAGACCTACAAGGAAGGTGTCCTCCAAGATCTCTCACATGAAGGATACCTAGAAAAACATCTTACAGATCCGAAGACCTGCAAGGAAGCATCCCCCAAGATCTGTCACATGGAGGAAGTCGAGAAAGCACCCTATAGATCCACAGACCTATAGGGAAGGTGTCCTTCAAGATCTCTCACATGAAGGAAACCCAGGAAATCACCCTACAGACCCATAGACCTACAGGGAGGTATCCCCGGAGATCTCTCACATGGAGGAAACCCAAAGAAAGTTCCCTATAGACCTGTAGACCTGCAGGGGAGCCACCCCCAAGATCTCTCGCATGGAGGAAGCTCAGAAGAAGCTCCCTATAGACCCACAGACCAGTAGGGAGGTATCCCCCAAGATCTCTCACATGGAGGAAACCCAAGGAAAGTGGACTCCGCAGAGTCATAAAGTGGCCTCACAGGTGCACCTACAAAGTGAAAGCAACCACATAGGCAAGTAAGCAAACAACCACACAGACCGTCAATATATTGGAAAGGTTTCAAAGGGTTCCCTCAGGAACCCTTCACAAGTTATCACTACCCTCAACATATAGGGGAGGAAAACCATGCAAGATACTTAGAAAATACAAGATAGAGGTAGTCCTCGATATCATTTTTCATTTGAAGAAGAGGCAGGTGCATTAGAAAACAAATGAGTGATGGCACCTGAATCATGAAGTTGTATTTTATCCTTCAAGGCCTTACATTTACTAGTGGAATGGCCATACACTCGATGGTATGCATAGAAAGAATGTTTTTCTTTATCATGTTTGTGAAATTTCTTTCGTGTAGGAGAAGCAAGAGTAATTAAGCATGCTTTTAGAAGCTACAAAAAAATACACTCTTACTTAGATAAGGAATGAGGAGTAGGAAGAAAACCTTTCTCTTATGGAGAAAAGTTTGACTACTCAGAAGAAGAAGATACAAAGATGGAAGACAATGGAGGATCCTCATGGAGAGTATTATTCTAGCTAGGGGGATCATATTCTTCTATGAGATCGCCATCATCCTTCTTGATAGGATTACCAGATTTAACCTCTTTAATAGAAGTGCAATCATCTTCCTCAAATGGAGGAGGATTGACATTAAGGATGTTACAATTTGCATTTACCTTATCCTGTAATACATAAGAATGATCATCTTTGATAGTGGGTTTGGATGATGTTTTCAGAAGGTCTAAGTGGATCGGGTCGACTTTATGCTTTCCAACGAAGGATTTTGTAAAGTCTAGAGAACCCAAATCATCACCAAGACATGCATTCCTTTGAGAAGTAGGAGGAGTAGATTTAATATTTCTTGCTTCAGAAAGATCTTCTCCAAGGACATCTATCTCAAGAGTATCCTTTGTGGTAGGTACTACTGGACTAAACATCGACACATTAGAAGATAATGAAGGAATAAGAGTAGGCGCAGTTGAAACCTGACCAACAACTGCCATTTCACATAAGCGCATATCATTAGGGTCAGTCTTGACTGTGACTAATTTATTGTTACAAATGAACTTGATAGATTTATGCAAGGTAGACAAAACTACACCCATAGCGTAAATCCATGGTCTACCAAGAAGAAGGTTATATGGTAATTTTTTTAACATAACATAAATAAGGGTGGGTATGGTAATGGGTCCAAGCTGCAAAGGTAATACTATTGTACCTAGAGCTTGTCGCCCAAAATTATTGAACCCACGAATAACAATAGAAGCAATAAAAGAAGATGAATCAATATTAATTTTAAGCAATAGATCAATGCTACATACATTGAGTGTCAAACCGACATCAATGAGAGTATGTCTAATGCCAATTTTATTAGTATTAACTATTATCATTAAGGGATCTTCTTGTTTTTGCACATATGGGGATGGAAGTTCTTGCAGACAGAACGTGATATTCGACAAATCCGCATGAATAAGAGCCATAAACACATTAACATCTGTCATCCTAGCAGAGGTAGGCAAGAGGATCTTTTGCAAGGCTTCCAAAAGCATACCTTGATAAATCAGAGTAGACTGAAGCAAGTCCCACAGTGAGACCTTAGTCGGAGTAACTTGGAGTTGCTCGACAAAATCACAATCACTGGGTGCTTTAGTCGTAGGTTTAGGTGCTTGAGGAAGGATTGGTTGTTTATTCATTCCATTCTCATAAGTATGAGCTATTGCTCTATAAGAGGGAGTTGTAGAAAGATTAGGAGAATCACTATCAAATGGAACACTATCAATACAACAAATCCTTTTAGGAGAAGGACTAGATGGAGCCACATAAATGACTAGTCTCTTATGCTTTTGAGGGGCAACAAAGATATAAATTACATTACAGACTCATCACAACTAGTAGAATAATTATTTGAAGACATATTCTCAACATCGATCCAAATAGGATCAAATGTGGAAGGAGATTCATCATTCGCTAATGCATCATCTCTAGAAGAGAGTGCATCAAAACAAACATGAGATTCATCATTCATAAATGCAACATCTCTAGAAGAGAGTGCATTGGAATGAAGGGAAGGTTCATCATTTTCAAATGCATCATCTCCAAAAGAGAGCGCATTGGAATGAAGAATAGATTCATTATTCACTAATGCAACGTCTCTAGAAGAGAGTGCATTAGAATGGAAAGATTCATCATTCACTAATGAATCATCTCTAGAAGAGAGTCCATTAGAATGACGAGAAGGTAGAGTAACATGAAGAAAGGTATCAATGATTTCATCTTCTTCCAACAAAATAGCCTCTAAAGCACGAGGACTTTCATGAGAAGGATCAAAGATACCGAGTGACATGGGTAAATCCAAGTCACCATCACATGCATGAAATGGAATATAATTAACGTTTTGAACAAAATTAGATATTGAACTAATAAAAGAAATTAAATTCATTACGATTTTTTTTAGTACTTTCTATATTCTAGAAATTCACGTTTTCAGAGGTCTTCGGAGTGGAATTTGAGGTCGGAACTTGAGTTAGTACCTAAAATTTAACTACCAAAGGCACTAGTATTTAGGTACTAAGCTAGTTATCTAGAAGACCTTTCCAACGGTGCAAACGGTTTTGAATTTCAAGCATCGAGTCAAAAGTTATGACCCCGCCAAGTAGGGGTAGATAAATTCCTAGTTTTTTTAGAAGATTTTCTCATGTCAGGTTCAACAAAATGTAGAGAAGGGGGATTCACTACTCACGAGTTCTCTTCATTCAAAGAGCCTCACGAAGAGAACTTCCCTAAACTACCTCAGGAAATAGTGTGAAATTTTTTGAATCAAAAAGAGTAGGTTTCGAAGATTGTTTGGATAAACTGACAAGCTCTTGGCCAAAGGATGCTAGCACATAATACAGACGATAGTGTGATGCACTAGCATCCTAGAGGTGTGTTGGTGTCTCATACAGACTAGGAAACGAGTTCATCAGAGAAAATGGCTAAATGGTTTCTTCTACTATGATTTCCAAAAGCCTTAGAATGCAGGAAAGTAGCAGAATATAATAGAACTAAAATAAAGAAGCAGAAATGATAGAGATAAGGAGAAGAAAGGAAAGAAGATGCTCACAACAATCCAAGTAATGAACCCTCCAACTAGTAGATATCTTCAATACCTGCTTCTATAAGATCTGGAGAAAGTGTTGGGGCTGTATAGGGTCTTGCCTCAGTCAAACCCCTATTTTGGTGTTCCCACCTCCATGAATAGCTAGATAGATAGAGAGAGAGAGAAATGAACCAAAATGGAAAGAGAATGTGGTGAAAGAAAAACCTGCTCAGGAGTAGAACTTGCACTGCCAAGTATGAGTGATAAAAGCAATCCCCACTCGAGGAGGAGAACCTGTATCACAAAAGAGGTGATAAAAGCAATCCTCACTCAAGGAGGAGAACCCGTATCACAAAATGTAGATGCAATAAAGAGGGGATATGGAATCCCAAGATTTTCCCAAGCAATAGGTAAGATAGATAGCAGATGCAAGGCTTAAGGAAAGCCAAGAAGAGAGAGAGCAGTAGCTACAAGAGCTAAAATTATTGCTAAGGGTGTTATGAGAGCTTTAGAGAATGTTGTTGTAGTAAGAAATGGAGTTGTGCAAGCAAAAGCAAAATGGTAGAATGCTTGGAAGAGAAGATAATAGGGAGAGGAAGAAGTTAGAATTCAGAGAGTGAAGCTAGAAGTAGGAAATAATTGGAAGAAGTTGGAAGAATGGAGCTAGAGATGGAGGAAGAGGCTAGAAGAACTTAGAAGACAAAAGGGATTGGAAAGACTGCTTTTAAGGAGGGGAAAGAAGCTTCCCAAGCCATTTTAGGGTGTTCTCAATCATTACCATTGAAAAAATGTGAAGGAAAGTGGCAAGCATGCTCAAAGATAGTGGTTTGAGAATTGAAACGTTGTAGGATGCTAGTGTGACACATAGTGTCCGGACACGTCACACTACAAAATAATGAGAATGGGAAAAGCACAAAGTCCGATGCAAGCTGAAATGCGAGGGTGGCTGCTGAAAAGGGGTTTGGAGCATCCTAAGAAGGGAAAAAGGCTGATGCAGGGGCTAAAATGAGCCTAATCAAGATGCTAAGGGAGTGGACACTAAAGCGGATGCAAGAATCTATGTGAAATTGCGAGGGCTGCAATTTTAAAACTATACACCTGCAAAATGATTTTTTTTTAAAAAGGTTAGAAAATCGGCATTGAAATTTTTTTAAAAGAAAAGAAAAAATTATAAGTCATGGGGCAAGATCCGTAGATCGTACCCCACTCGACCCTTGTCATGATTGTCTATCGGGACTACCGGCAGGTATTGTTGGACGACAGACTTGTCAGCCGCTACCGACTATACTGCCAGAGGTCGACCAATGGGTTTACCCACTCAAGTAAAATAAAATTACCACCTCAAAAGAAATTTTTTAAATGTTTTAAAATTTTATTAAATGCCCACTATTAAATTTAATATCGCAGATATTCAAAATTTTATATGCCAAAATTTATAAAAGGGGTGGGTCTGATAAAAGGGTGGTGACAGATTTATTTTTTAAAATTTGAAAATTAAATTATCTTTAATACCATTTTAGATTCTCCCACCCCAGGTGATGGTTCCATTGGCCAACCACTGGCGGCCCACCTTGGGGCCACTAGTGCTCATCCATTAGTCAGAATGGAGGACCTTTTTTTAAATGAGCACAAATTTTGCCTAGCATGTCCGTTTTTGGACTTCTTGCAGTCATTGGAAAGATATTTCCTTTCTCTTCACTATGGAGTTGGTTTGGTACCTTTATTTTTCCATTCCGGCATGTTTTTTAGGCCTAAAATATAGATTTTCTTGTTTTCACTATTTTGAGCATAACTTTTGCATATAAAGTCAGATTTTCAATTTCAAAGAGGTGTTGGAGAGCATTTGCACTGTACTACATAGTGATTCAAAATTTTTATCATTTTTTGGAGTAAGATGAGTTTGGTACTTGTTTGATCACTTGTAGGAGCCTAAGATTCAGGGTGTGATTGTGTGAGCATCCATATGAGTCAAGAGGTGAAACCTTGAGGGAGTACACATTTTTATATGATATTTATGATGGTACATGTGATTATTAGTTTGGTGCTTCCTAGTATAGGTTTACAAGAGATTTTTAGAGTTGTAATTTGATGGTGATAGGTACACAAGTTGTCTTATGTTTTGAGGACATGGTTGGAGACTTGGATTCTCATATGGGTGATAGTTGAGTGCAGGTACAATGATGGCTATGGTTATGGTGTCATGGGTATGTAGATACATTTATACATCAGCACGAAAAGATCATCTATGTAGTTTTTTGGTGGTGTTATGGTTTGGTGATTAGGATATTGGTTATATCTTCTTGATGCTTATTTGGTTCCTTGACTATGATTACTCATTTGTGGATATGATTGAAAAATTAGATTTACATGGTTGATTTGGTGTTTGATTCTTGATGTCTATAGGATTATCTTATTTGATATATCGATTTGCAGGTTACTAATGTGATGATGATTTTGCATGCTTCATTGTTTTGATCACAAGTTATGTAGGTTTTTGGATTAGCTACCCATTTTCTTTTAGTGGGATGAATCAATGTGGATTGTCTATATCCATGAGATTGGTTTAGTGTTGATGTAGATTTTGTTAGTTGACCTTGTCTGTGGTTATTTTTACATTGGTATGTTCCTTTGAGATTGAGAGGATGGATGGCTAGAGTACTTGATTAGTCAGGTGATGGGACTTGTAGCATGTGGTTTGATCACGATGTCATGATATCTTATCACATTCATTGGCTATACACTTTCAATGGGAGATTTTGATAGTGATGACTTGGCGGTGTTGAATTGGTTTGGTTTGTGATATTTTGATGGCAGTTGTATGTATCTTTGTGGCTTGCAGATCTTGGTTTCACTTGTATGTTACTAACATTGTAGTTGAGTGTATGTAGACCTGGATGATATTCATGGAGGAGATGGTAGTCATGATTCCATGTGTAGCTCAATATCACAGTTTAGTGGGAGTTGTTGGTAGTTATGTGGATGCATCATTGGTAATGGTTATTGATGGAACCCCTAAAAATGTTGTGTTCCATCTAAAAATTATGCAAAATTTGGTTAATCTCATGTCTTTGGGCTTAGGGTTTCATTCATGGTCATTACCTTATGGTTTGTATTGGAAAAACCCTTTCTAAAATCCCCCTAAGACTGATGTCTTTGGAAAATCATTATATTTTTTTGTTGACCCCTTGTCGTCGATTCCTGGTTATTAGGTCATGACTCATTCCATCAAGTCCATTTTGGTACCAGCCCCTGAGTCTTAATAACTCCATTTGTTTCCTGTTATTTTATTAAAATTCTACCTTACATTTATGCAAGTTGAAATTCATTGAAGCATTTGTTGCGTCCTAGGTTGGGTTTTAATTTTCCATTAGTTTCCTAAGATCTTCTACATTATGAAGACTGTTGGATTATCGAGGCTAAATCCTTGCCATTCCTTGTGCCCCTACTCTATTCTATTTTCCATTTAGATATCCAATAGGCTGGTGAGTGAGTGTCATGTGCCCTTTGCATTGGCAGGCCCAACACCTTTGGGGGGGTCAGCGGATGATGAGTTAATGAGATCAATGGTGGTTATTTGGTGATGTGTCTTCATCTGTACCATTCCTCACCACCCCATTGGTTTTAGTTTTGAATTAAAATAGTATCATAGGGCAAAAAATGAATGACACTTGTCCCATTGTCAAAGGGACCCACTGGGTTTTAAAGCATGTAAATGCTATGCTTGATTAAGATTGACGGTCGATGGTGAATGACATGGATCAATCCTAACCGCTCCCTGCCATCCCATGTAGGACCCACTTCTGCCTCCTGTTTCTCAGCAATCTAAAGGGTAGGAACGACACTAGTAAAGGGAGAATATAAAAAAATATTTCTATAAGGATGTGAAGGAAAAAATGTGTGCTATTAAAATGGATTTCTTCTGCATGTGTTCAAGATATGAGGGAAGATATTTTGATCTTGGCCATCGGTTGTGTTATAAAATCATGTGCGTGGGAAAGTATTTTTGCATTAAGGCAAGCTCAAGTTGACGGTTTGAGATCTAATCTCAATCATTCCCTATTTCCCCATCGATGAAAGTTGCAAATGGGTTAACTCAAACGGGTGAGTGGGAAACTTGACATGACAAGTTTTTCTTCAGTGTTAAGTGGATGATGCAGTCCACAGACAGGGTGGATGCTTATCCTCATGGTTTTTCCAATTGAACAAAGGAAATGGATGTGTGTGATCAACCTTTTCAAAATTAATTACTTTGATTCAGATTATCTGTCGATCTATCTCACCGCGTGATCAATGATGGAGATTCAAAATCAAGTGGTTGATTGTAAGTTTTCTTGCGCAAGCCTTCTTTGAGCATTAATGGTCAACACGCTCCAATTTTTTGATATAACGAGAATTTTTAGCCAGATTATTTCACAATTATAATCATCAAGAGCCGAGAAATTGATCTTGAGTCTGAGAAGGTGTAAAGAAGCTTTGGCAAGTAGTTGCAGAGGCATTAAAGATAGTTCTCCTAGGTAGGTTGGTATTTAGATTTTTATGTGTTGAATGTGCATTAGTTGGCTAGTCTAGCAAAATTGTTATGGGCTCTATAGGTTTTAGGTGTTTCGGATTTGTGAGGGTTTGGTTCTTTGTAGAATTCAAATAAGTTGATAGGAATTGCGTGGAGTGTCTTTGTTCTACAAGTTTGTTGGGTCTTTCTACAATTTAAAATTTATAAGCATTAGTTTTGTTCTTCTGTAAGGAGTTAACTCAAGCTTAGTGAGTACGCCCAACCAGTAAGGAGGTCTAGAAGGATCAATATGCTTAAACCCCAGGATGGTACACCTAAAACCAAACATGGAATACCAAGAGATCTTGCAAAGCCAAAAGATGAGAAGAGAGCCCGTAATAAGTCTGTGGCAGATGAAGTCAAGAAAAACTACAACCTGAGAAGTAGGGTTGTTGTCCATAATCAAGATAAGCTTGGTGTTGTGTCTTTGAAGGAACAAATTGCTAAGAAGGAGGAAACTAAGTTAGGGAAATTGGCTAAGTATAAGGGGAAGAAGAAGAATAAGTACCACAAGGTTTATGATTCTTATATGGGGAAGCCTAACATTTCCATGGAAGATGGGGCTGGTCCTTCGAGCAACAAGGCAGAAATTGACCGAGATTACGCCTGATACCTTCTCACACTTGCAGGTCAAGAGGATTTTGATGATGGTGAGATAGCTTCTCTAGTTTCAGCAAAATGATGAGGGGGACATGCATACTCTGATTGTGAAGATGCTTAACCATTGCAGAGGTGGCGTCCTAGTTTGGTGTTTTTTTTATGACCGAAATGAAGGAGAGGTGTTGGACACCACTATGACGAGGGTTGCCTTTTGGAGGGCAGGTAAATTTCCTTCAACGAACAAATAAGTTTTTGTCTCAGGTGTTGATAAGGATAACTTCTTTGGTTGATGTGGATGAGTTGTTTTGAATGATAGTATGGCAACAAATGATGCCTTTTGGAAGGCAGGTAAATCCTTAGTGATTTCCAAAGTATTTTTTGTCTTTTACGATTTCCCCTCTTTGTAAAATGCAAATGTAATCATCTAGGGAGTTTTGGAATTGAAATAAAATTGAATGTCAAATGTAAATGTGATTGAAATTGTAATTTTTCTTGAGGCTTATTTCTCCCATATTTCTATAAATGGGAATTCAAGGCCAGTTACAGGGGTTATGAATTTTTGGGTTCGAGTGATCTAGGTTGAAGGAAACTAGGCTCATGTAAGATAAGTTTGTAAATCATGCACATATGAATAAAACAGTATGAATTCTAGGGTAGATTCTAATTTGTAATGGGCCTAATTAGTTTTATAGTAGCAACAACATATGAATGAGAATGAAAATTTTGGAACAAATTCTCTCTTATGTATTTTTTCTTCCAAATTATAAATGAAATGATCAAGGATATTTTCATTTTTCTTCAATCTCTTTGGTTGAATGAATTATTTTATTTATGCTTTGTTTCAAAGAATTGATTAAATGATTTAATGAGATCATAGGTTTGCGAGATGAAATTCAAGGATTGCTAAGTAGTTTTTGTTTTTGATACAATGAGTTGAGTATTGTAAGGCAACATGTCAATAACCTATAGATGTTGTGTCTAATTGCTAATGTATTATGGTTTACTACAAATGTGACTTTGCTACCAAAAAATAAAGCATTGGTCTAGTAATTTGGTCATCCTTCATATAAATGAGTTTGCATGTACTTGACCAAGGACACAAAATAAGAACATAAATCACTCAAACACTTTTAATTACAACGTAGCATTATGAAGTACCACGTATTCCTTGCTTTAAGTAACAATTTGCTTAAAGGTCAGCCAAATCCTTGAGAGATTTTACCTATTTAGTAGCTTATGGGAATGCATTTGTTAGTCACAATGTTCATGGTAAGATGGCACACGAATATCATTTAAACATTTTTAGGATCACCCTCTTGGGTTTCATAGAGCTTGAAGAGTAGAAGTAAGGGCCTAGTTTTCCTCACTTGTTTGTTGGTCAATCCCTACCTTTGCTAATTATTGAATTATGGAAAATTCATAGGAATTTGGTAAGATTAAGTTTGGTTCTCAAAAAATAACCAATAGATTGGCAACTCTGTTGGGGAACAACACTCAAGAAGTATTTGGTTCTAGACTAGAAAGTATGAGAATCCAATACTTTGAAAATATAAAATTTTCCTCTAATCTAGCTTCAACATCAATGAGGCAATTCTCAAGAATGTTGTCTAGGGTTTGCTATGCCTCCTTGGAGCTTGCAAATTTTGTCTAGTCCGCTTGTAAATCCTTGAGTATTTTCATAAATTCCCACTAAATGTGGGTGGCGACTATGAGATCTCTACACCAATGTGCATTGTTTGAGAAAATATAGAAAACATTAGAATGAAAAATGTGTTGAGAAGAGATGAAAGTGGCCTAAGCTCACATAATGAAGCTCCCTGATGAGATGTTAGAAGGAAAATTCAATAGGCTCCGATACTATCTTGAGAGAGTCAAAGAATTTACTAAATTTGAACATCTGGTCTAGATATTGAGTGTTTGAACCTGGAAAGGGTTGTGTTGCATAAAATATAAATGATTTATGTGTGACTCTGCTATTGGAGAAGACCTAGAGTGAAATTAACCCAATTTGAAAGAAACTTCATATTGTTGAAGCTCAATCCTCTACGAAAAGAGGTGGTGACTCTATTGGAAAGAACCTAACGAAGTTGTGAAGACAATTTTGGATGTATATGGTCCTCTTATCAGAACAAAGAAGGTACAATAGTTGCAACAATATCTAGGTATTTTCCATATTTTGATTTTCAAGAAATATAAATTTGTAATGAGAACCATGTTTGAATGTCTCGAAGAAATTTTGATTCCCTATTAAGTGAAAATAAACACTAAGAAAGGGAATGGTAGTAATTATTTAACATACTTCCGAGGCATTAATCTACAATCTCTGTATTATCTTGAAGAAGTATGCTTGTGTTTAAACATTCCTACTGAAGAGATCTTGGGTGTAGAAGCATTTGAGTTGTATGTATTGTAATAGTTCAGGGTCATGACGAAAGGAAGAAATATGGTATTAAATGATCAACTATAGAGTTGATGTTTGAGGTTTGTAAAGAGGTGCAAGAAAATGTATCATTCTCTTGTATGTACCTATGGGGCAACAAGTGATAACATGCAAAAGGTATAGCCCCTATCATGTTGCCAAAATAAATTTTCTATTGGAAGGTATAAAATATTGAAGCTTAGTGGTATTCATGGCTTCTTGAACCTTGTTCCTAATGATGTTAGGGAACGTTTGCCAAAATTCATAGGGAAAAGCTCAAAATCAGCCTATAACCATCTACAAGTATTTTTTGATTTGATGGGAGATTATGAGATAAGTCATGAAGATGTTATCATGAAGCTTTTTTTCCAATCCCTAAAAGAAGATGCCAGGGATTGGTCTTCATATTTACTAGTATGTTCTATCTCTTCATGGAATGAGTTCATGATAGAAATTATAGAACAGTTTGGTGAAAGAATTAATCCAAGTTCAGTAAGGAAAAAACTCATGGAAATTCAAAGGATGAAGAAGAGTTAGTCCCAAATTTTAATCTCAGATTTACAAAGGCAATAAGGGATATTCCTGAAAGCATGAGACCAAGTAATGCAAAGTGTTTGATTGTATATTTAGATGCATTTGATGAAGAAATGAGCTATTTTCTGAGAGATAATGAGCCTACAACATTGCATCATGCATATGAAATTTCCATTGACATTGAAAACAACTTGAGATACTCAATGATGAAGGGATATATGGCTTCAAGTGTCGGTTCTTTTAGTACACCTCATATAAGTGGATCAAACAAAAAAAGTGATTGTCATGGTGATGGTGCTTCTACTGTTCTGATTTATCCATCATTACATAATGCAACTAATGGTGAATTCCAAATTGAACACAAAAAAAATTTGGCAAATATTGATCAAATTCCTTTTGTTCAAATATTGTCTAGTATAAAAAGATATAAGGGAGAATCACCATATGACCTGTTTGAAAGGTTTTTGGATGTCTTGTTAGAAATTCCCAAGGATCTTAGACTAGAGGATTCAACATGCATTGACTTGTTTTGTGAAATTTTTGAGCTAGGACTGAGTACCTTTCCAAGAGAGTTGAAGCCTCAAGGTTTTGATCAAATACTTGATTGGATTAGGATTGTTGAAGAAGCCAAGTGTGATTATGCACAAAGAATGATGTATGAAAGTGTCAGTAGTGGTTTTCCTATTGAAAAGAATCAAAAGGCAATAAAAATGAGTGAGGGTAGTGATTGTAATAAATTCACAAGTAGACCATGTACAAACTAGTACATTGGTGATAAGGATGAAGATAATTTTGCAAGTGTTGTTGATGTCTCAACACAAATCAATGGTCAAGATATTGAGGATGAGAATTTGAGCATTTATTCTGAACACTCTGAGCATAATGCACGTGATAATGAATTTCCTCGTGATGGTGATCATAAGGAGAATGAGGTTTCTAATTTTTTTTTGAAGATTATGAATCTTTTTATGAGGATGATGTAGAGGCATTTTCTTTGCATGAAGGATGTTGTAATATTAATGCTCATGAGATTTTTCTCTCACAAGTGAATGAACAAATCCAATGTGAGGGATACTTGGGATGCAATTTGGTTATATCAGAAGTAGAGTATGCTAGCTTTGTGATTGATGATGAGTTTGAAGATAAGAATGTAAGTGTTTAGTATCCTGACCCTAATCCCAGTGTTAAAAATGATGAAAACTATGGTGCTAACTAGTGGGATCATTTCCTAGCTACTCTTGATTGTCTATGTGAAGCAGAGATGGGATGTGCAAGTTTTTTTGCATAAATGGACATGATTGTTTTCGAAAAAGAATGTATTGATGAGAAAAGGGATTAACAGATTTGTTTAGTTTCTAGGGAACAATATTAAAATTATAATGAACATTTCACATTTGAGTTAGCATACCTACCAAGGGATGATGCACATGAGTGCCTTGCTACTAACCCTATTAGTTCTAAGTTGTTTAAGCCATCCTTTGAAACATTTTGCATTGAGTTGGATGATGATTTGAAAAATGTATTGGACTATGTTAATGAACCTGAAGTGGAGGTATTCTTTGATGCATGGGATGTTATTAGTAATCGTGTTTGTAGTAATGACCCTAAATTGAATAAGAGCAAAGATACCATGGGTTTTGATGAATCACTTTTCCAAAGAAGTAGAGCATGTGATAATATAACTGAATCACAATGCTTAGGTGAGTGTGAGTATTAGATCAAAAACATGCTAGGGTATGAACGGTTTTTTTTCATCACACAAAATGAATGTTTGTCTGGTGTGGGACATAAATCAGAAGATGACTCTAGGGATTTATATGATTTTTCTATTCATTATGATTTCCTAGATTTGGAGCTACAATTTGACTCCAAAGGGTCAGGATGCATGTTTCTAGATGGGAATCTTGAATAAAGTGTTTATAAAGGTTTTCAGTTTGATGTGCAAACTAAATTTGATGTCAACCTTTATGATGTTAATGATCAGGTGGACTACTAATGTTTTCAATTTTCAATCTAGTCAAATGGGTATTTGGTGGAACATGATAGTGAACTGAACAAGGTAAAATGTTATAGTGATTATGGTTTTCAATTGGGAAAAGTTAATGATGAAAATGGAAAGTTCAGGCACATGTCAATAATGGTTAATTGCAGTGGCCACAATAGGGTTAGTTGTTGGGAAATTCAAGGCAGTATTTTCAAATTTGGCCTGGTGTAGACAATAGAAAATAAAGTGTTTGATAGAGGTAAATGCTGATTTTAAGTTTCTTGGGGGCTTGGGGCCACCAAGTGATGTTGAATCCTCTATGACAAGAAAGGTTGTTGAGGGTGAATCAAATGTTGATATTAATATGATGAACTTTTGGAGTTGCTAGTAAATGGACAATTCTTGAGGCCATACTTTTCCTAAGTATGTTTCTTACATGTACGTTGTATAGTCCTGTAAATTTTGTATATGGGTGTGTTTAATTGGTTTGCTTGGGTGTGGTTTTCTTGCCTTGTCTAGGCAGGTCTTCATTTTGGTTATTTGTGTTTGGTTTGCTTCAACTCAAAATTATAGGATCTCACTCTATTCTAGAGGAACATACATCCCCAACAGGAGCCACTGATGGAACCCCTAAAAATGCTTTGTGTTCTATCTAAATATTTTGCAAAATTTGGTTAATCTCATGTCTTTGGGCTTAGGGTTTCGTTCATGGTCATTTCCTTAGGGTTTGTATTGCTAAAACCCTTTCTAAGAACCCCCTAAGTCTGATGTCTTTGGAAAATCATTATATTTTATCGTTGACCCCTTGTCATCAGTTCCTGGTCGTTTACGTCATGAATCTTGCAATCAAGTCCATTTTGGTATCGGTCCTTGAGTCTTAATAATCCTGATTGTTGCCTGTTGTTTTATTAAAAAAATTCCTTACATTTATGTGGGTTGAAATTTGTTGAAGCATTTGTTAGGTCCTAGGTTGGGATTAATTTTCCATCAATTGTGTAAGATCTTCAACATTGTGAATACCATTGGATTATCGAGGTTAAATCCTTGTCGTTTCCCATGCCTCTACTCCGTTCTATTTTCCATTTAGATAATTTGGTGGGCTGGTGGGTGATTTCCATGTTCCCTTTGCATTGGTGGGCCCAACACCTTTGGGGGGGTCAGCAGTGTTTATCTAGCAATGTGTTTTCATCTAGACCATTCCCCACCACCTCGTTAGTTTTAGTTTTGCATTAAAATAATATCACGGGGAAACATACAAATGAAATGTGTCCCAATCTTAGAGGGGGCCATTGGGTTTTAAAGCATGTAAATGCTATGCTTGATTAAGATCAATGGTCGATGGGGGATGATGTGAATCAATCCTAACCGCTCCCTGCCATCTCGTGTAGGACCTACTTTTGCCTCTTATTTCTTAGCGGGGAAGTAGGCAAGTGCCACATGGAAGCAATCTAAAGGGTAGGAATGACATTAGTAAAGGAAGAATATAAAAAATATTTCCATAAGGATGTGAAGGAAAAAATGTGTGCTATTAAAATGGATTTCTTCTGCACGTGTTCAAGATATGAGGGAAGATCTTTTGATTTTTAGAATTCAACATGCTCTAATACCATGTTGAGATTATGGATGCACAGGGTCCCTAAAGTTGCAATCTTCAATGGAGGACCTTTGCCAGGAAAGATAATCAACCACACAGAAAATATTGTAACTAGGCATGCACAATAGAGATTCTATTATTGATCTACATTATGAGATTGGAGGATTACAAATTTACAAAATGCCTTGAATATATAGGAAAAAGAGAAAACCTAAGATGTAAGAGATGTTGCCATGTGTCATGATCTAACAACATGTGACAGCATGTGAACCCTATCTAGGAAATTATTAAACGTTGAGATAAGTTCTAGAAGGACAACTCATCTTCTAGAAGGAATCTTATCTCCTACAAACATGGAAGGGGACATTACCCTATTATTAAATGATTTATTAAAAAAGAAACCTAGGACTAAATTATGCAAGAGCTAAGTTAACTTATGCTAGTGTAATAAATAATTAATTACACTAACATTGATCTTGGTTGTCAGTTGTGTTATAAAATCATGTGCGCGGGCAAGTAGTTTTGCATTAAGGAAAGCTCAAGTTGATGATTTGAGATCTAATCTCAGTCATTCCTCACCTCCCCATCGATGAAAGTTACGAATGGGTTAACTCGCACAAGCGAGTGAGAAACTTGACACAATAAGTTTTTCTTCGGCGCTAAGTGGATGATAGAGCCTACAGATAGGGTGGATGCTTATCCACATGGTTTTTTCTGATTGGACAAAGGAAATGGATGTGTGTGGTCAACCTTTTCAAAATTAATTGTTTTGGTTTGGATTATTTGTCGATCTATCTCATCGTATGATCAATGGAAAAGACTCAAAATCAAGTGGTATATTGTTAGCTTGCTTGCACGAGCCTTCTTTGAGCATTAGTGGTCGACACATTCCAATTGTTTGATATAATAAGAATTTTTAAACAATTTATTTCATAATTGCAATCATTAGGAGCTGAGAAAATGATCTTGATTCTGAGAAGAAGGCGTAAAGAATATTTGGAAAGTAGTTGAAAATGCATTGAAGATAGTTCTCTCAGGTAAGTTGGTATTCACATTTTTATGTGTTGAATGTGCATCAGTTGGATAGTCTAGGAAAATTGTTGTGGGATTTATAGGTTTTAGGTGTTTTGGGTTTATGGGGGTTTGTTTCTTTGCAGAATTTGAATAAGTTGATAGAAATTGTGTGGAGTGTCTTTGTTCTGCAAGTTTGTTGGGTCTCTCTGCAATTGAAAATTTATAAGCCTTAGCCTTGTTCTTTTGTAAGAATTAGTTAACTCAAGCTTAGTGATTCTACCCAACTAGTAAGGAGGTCCAGAAGGATCAATATGCTTAAACCCTAGGATGGTACACCTGAAACCAAACATGGCATACTAGGAGCTCCTGCAAAGCCAAAATATGAGAAGAGAGCCCGTAATAAGTCCATGGCGGATGAAGTCAAGAACACCTACAACCTAAGAAGTAGGGTTGTTGTCCATAATCAGGATAAGCCTAGTGTTGTGTCTTTGAAGGAACATATTGCTAAGAAGGAGGAAACTAATTCAGGGAAATTGGTTAAGTATAAAGGGAAGAAGAAGAAGTACCACAAGGCTTATGATTCTTATATGGGGAAGCTTGACACTACCATGGAAGATGGGGCTGGTCCTTTAAGGGATAAGGCATAAACTGACCCAGATTATGCCCAGTACCTTCTCACACTTGCAAGTCAAGAGGATTCTAATGATGGTGAGATAGCTTCTCTAGTTTTAGAAAAATCATGAGGGGGACATACATACTATGATTCTGAATATGATTAACCATTGTGAAGGTGGTGTCCTAGTTTGGTGTTTTCATTTTTGATGACCGAAATGAAGGAGAGGTGTTGGACACCACTACAATGATGATGGTTGCATTTTGAAGGGTGGGTAAATCTCCTTCAACAAATGAATAAGTTTTTATCTTAGGTGCTAATCAGGATAAATTTTTTGTTTGACGTGGATTAGTGGTTTTTAATGCTGCTACGACGATCAATGATGCCTTTTGGAAGGCAAGTAAATCTTCAGCGATGGAAAGTATTTTTTGTCTTTTGCGATTTCCCCCTCTCTGCAAAATGCCAATGTAATCGTCTAGGGAGTTTTGGAATTGAAATAAAAATGAATGTCAAATGTAAATGTAACTAAAATTGTAATTTATCCAGAGGCTTGTTGCACCCATGTTTCTATAAATGGGAATTCAAGGCCAATTACAGAGGTTTTGAATTTTTGGGTTCGAGTGGTCTAGGTTGAAGGAAACTAGGCTTATGTAAGAGTAGTTTGTAAATCATGCACAGATGAATAAAACAGTATGAAGTCTAGGGTACATTCTAATTTGTAATGGGCTTAATTAGTTTTATATTGGCAACAACATATGAATGAAAATACAAATTTTGGAACAAATTTTCTCCTATGTATTTTGTCTTCCAAATTATAAATGAAATGATCAAGGATATTTTTGTTTGTCTTCAATATCTTTGGTTGAATGAATGATTTTATTTTTTTCTTTGGTTCAAAGAACTGATTAAATGCTATAATGATATCATAGGTTTGCAATATGAAATTCGGGGATTGGTAAGTAGTTTTTGTTTTTGATATAATGACTTGAGTATTGTAAAGCAATATGTCAATAACATATAGATGCTACATCTAATTGCTAATGTATTACAATTTGTTACAAATGTGACTCTATTACCTAGAGATAAAGCACTAGTCTAGTAATTTGGTCATCCTGCATATAAATGAGTCAACCTGTACCTAACCAAGAACACAAAATAAGAAAAAAATCACTCAAACACTTTTAATTACAA